>CM041783.1:16513717-16877899 GCA_023374045.1 Limonium bicolor | reverse complement strand
GCCCAACATATATATATTTCCTTTAGCTGTTCTCGTCGAATTATAGTGTATATGAATCATAGTGTATAATCATTTTTTTCATATATATAAAATGTATATGCCAACTTTTTCATTTAGAAAACATATAAAAATTAGCTTGAGTGATTTAAATTGGTAATTATTTTAAAATAAATTTATTGAGTTGATTAAGATACGTATTTTGAATTGATATAATCCATTATTTATATTTATATATAAAACAAATATTGTAATATTAAAAAACTATTATACAATAATCATCAGTATAATTGATAAATGTTTTTATAATGATTTATTAAAAAAAGTACGCATGCAAATTCCAAGACTTACAAGTTACAACCTCCTACAATATATAAAAAAAGGAATAAGATTTTTGTCCGCTACCAACTTCCGTCCCAGACGGAAAATTATTTTCCGTCATATAACCCACGCCCATCATAAATAACTTTAATATTCGAGAGAACAGTTACCAACATAATTTGTCTACAATTGAATGACGTTCATACTGATAGGAAAAATGAACTACAAAAACAACGTTTAGAAGATTCCATGTTCTCGAACGTGGCACACTCAATTTCAAAAGATTGGGATTAGGTGCCAATCAAAGGATAAAATAGCTAAATATCAAAAGCTCTTTGATATCAATCCCCAACTTAACATAGGCAATTTTCTCTTACGGGGTTAATGTTGTTGGAACATTCTCGCATGCGTTTAATGATAGCATAGCAACTATACGTGTTGTTTACTAACTGTGGGTAAAGTGTGTGGAAGTGAATTGTCATTAACAGATTTTAACAAAAGCTTGCCAAAAAAGGCTTATCCTTGAGATAAGTGAATAATTGCAAAATGATTGTATGAGCAATTTACTTCATTTATCTATATATCATATATGTCAACCGTCATATCAATTATTTTATTTTATTTTTTTACATACTTTTATTCTCTACACATTAGTATTATCTAGCAAAAGAATAGCGCCAAAGTGGAATGAAACAAACAAAGATCAGGTTAATGCATGATGAAATCAATGGAATGAGATGTTGAGAAAGTTCTAGCCAATTGAGTATAGGCATGCAAAAGACTGAGACAAAGTCACAAAGGTCTCGCTTTTGTGGTAGATGACAACTAGACCTGACAAACCTATCCAACCCGATCCAAACCTATTTTTAAATTGAATGGCGTGACCCGAAATGTAATCCGAACCGAACCAAAACTGAATCAAACCGAAATTTGGTATAACCCGAATCTACCCGAACCGAATACACCCGAACTGAATCCACTCGAATGCTTTGTTAAACCTAAATCTATTATAGTTGTTTCAACCGTAAAAATAATTTTGAAACCAACACACATGGAGATTTAGCCATACAATAAGTGTTCATTGCAGTGCCCACCCACGGGGTTTTGGGGTTTAACACTGCCCACCCACGAACTTTGAAAATTAACATTGCCCACCCATCAACTTATATTTTACTTCCGTCACCATTTTCCCACACTTCCGTCATTTGTATTGTTGACCGTCAAACAATAATGTTGACCAAACTATATCCCTTTCTTATTTTCCCCCTCCCTCCGTCCCTCCGCACCTCACTCACGCTTCATCTTCGATTTCATCGGACCCGCACCATTCACCACGTCTTCATCGTCGATCTCCAAATCTCACCCGCCTTCATTCTCCTCCTCCACTACCACTTCAATCGGATGCAGTCGGTTGAGATCTCATTTCCGCTTTCCACGGCGACGACGGTGCTCCTTTTCGCACAATCGTACCCTTTGCAAAGACGACGATAAGTACTACTACAAATGGGAAAAAGATGACAAGTGGCATGTGATCACCGTCAATCTCAACCCTTGCAGTAAATTTTGCAGCTCGGGAACGGGAAGGGGAACTCACCCCGCGTCCGATCAGTTAGACGAAAAAATCATCGTTATTCCATCACCGATGTTGAGGTCGGTTAAGTGGGGTTCTTGGAAGAGGAAGAGATCGATAGCAGCGATGTCGAGAATCCGGAAGAGTACTTGTAGTTCCACCACCAGGACTTGTGATGGATTGTATAGCGATGACTTGGACGTTAATGATGATGGAGAATCAGAGACATTGGTGTCGAATTCTTCCAAAAGCTTCTGGACGACGACAGCAACAACAGATTACTCTACCGAATTGAGACGGTACCTGGAAACAATCCGTAAAGGTCCAGCGTCAAACTCAAATGGCAAGCGAAGGATCAAGAAGAGCTCGCGGCATAGAATAACAATCAAAATTTCGAAACGCGGTGTCGTCTGTGAAGCAAAGAGAAGGTTTAATCAAAAGAGACGACCGGGGATGGTAAAATCAGACCTGTACGAGGAGAATAAAAGCAGCCAGGCGCGGTTATCGTCATCACCACCACCACCGCCATCACCAGTATCAGTAGTACCAGGTCGAGTTTCATTATTAGAGACAGAGGAGCTGGGATCAGCAAGACTCTCCGCAAATCGTGTTGGTGAATGAATGGAGGTGACCGGTGGATAGTGATGGCGAGTCGGTGGTGATAACAGTGGTGTGGTGTCGGATGATGATGCGTGGTGAATGGAGGTGGTCTGGTGTTGCGATGGCGATGATGGTCGATGGAGTGAGGTCGACGGTGATGAGGCGGGTGAATGGTAATGTCGACGGAAGTGGAGATAGTGGTACGTGTTCGTCGGTTGTGATTGCGTGAAGAATGGTGGTGTACGACGACGGAGATGGGTGAGATGTCGAAGTGAAAGATGAGCGATGGGTTGACGGAGATGGTGAAGCGTGAGGTGGAGCTGATGATGGTGGCGACGATGTTGAAGCGTGGTGATGGTCAACATTATTGTTTGACGGTCAACAATACAAATGACGGAAGTGTGGGAAAATGGTGACGGAAGTAAAACTAATATAAGTTGATGGGTGGGCAATGTTAATTTTCAAAGTTCGTGGGTGGGCAGTGTTAAACCTCAAAACCCCGTGGGTGGGCACTGTAATTTTTCCTAAATAATATATATATAAGGGAAAATTACATCCCCACCCCCTGATGTTTGGTGAAATTACACATCCCACCCACAAGGTTTTAAAAATTACTTTCTCCACTCATGTGAGTTCCCCTGTTTTACATCCGACAAATTTTCTAATTTTCTTTAAACTTTGTTGTCCAAACTTTATGAAATTTTACATGGACAATGCTAAAGTGTTATATTTTGGTTCAGCTCGAAATCCAGAGTTTTTTAAGCTCATATGTGATCTGCGGGACCCAATGAAGTTCACATGTCACATATTTCATTGGTCCCATGGATCACATATGAGCTTAAAAACTTTGAATTTCACGTTGAACCAAAATATAACACTTTAGCATTGTCCATGTAAAGTTTTATCAAGTTTGAACAACATTTAAGCATCTCCTAAGTTGAATTTTTTTTAGAAAAGTTGTCAAATGTAAAACAGGGAAATCACATGGGTGAGAAAAATAATTTTTAAAACCTCGTGGGTGGGGTGTGTAATTTCACCAAACGTCACGGGTGGGGATGTAATTTTCCCTACATATAATATTTGACATCTTCAATCTTCAAGCATCTCAAGCCTTGTTGTATTAAAACATTCAGAAACTATGTTGTTACCCATCCTACACATAGATGTTTTGATGCAAACTATAGATGTTTTGCATGTGTATCATTACTATTTTATAATACTCTACTAATCTTGATTTTAAAAGTTAGGATTATTTATGTTTTGGACATGAGACTTGGGAATGGTTTAAATGTTGATGAAGTTTAATTATAAAACCTAAACTGTTTAGTTAAGACATATTTTAACCGAGATTGGTGTGTATATGCCTAAAGAAAATTATGAAATAAACTGAGGAAAATAAATATACTCAATGGTAGATTATTGTGAAACGTGGGATAGACTAGCATTTTTTAGGATAAATAGTCTTCACCAGATTATTTCATCTACCTTGATAACATAACCTAAAATGTTTTATAAATTTAGGCTTTTTCATGTTTAGGACATGGTTTAAATGTTGATGGATGGACGCGGGTGCGTGACGCTTGCGCGAGGCGGTGATGGATGGGTGAGGGCGCGCGACACTTGCATGAGGTGATGAGCGCGGGGTGCGACGGGCGTGGACGGCGGGAGGCACGGTGTCGGGCGTGGGCGGGGTAGAGTGGGTATCGAGTGCCGAATATTGACCACTAATTCACAAAAGTTTAATTTATACTTGGTCGATACAATTAATAAATGTATTTTTAAAAATTCATAAACAAAAATTGTCATCCAATTTGATGATGTAACCAATACACAATATCATTCTTGATCAAGAATAACACTATATTTAGAGAATTCGGAGCCGAAGATGAAAATCAATATAAGTTACAAAGTTTGCTTAAAATTCATACTTTAAAATTCTTGTTAATCAAACCTAACCCGAATAAGTTACCGAATTATAACCTGAAAAAACCGAATGACGCAAACTAACCTGAACTGAAAGCACCCAAACCTGAACTCAACCAAGCCAATGGGTTTTGATTTAGGGTTTTGAGTGAATGGACCATCATTCATTCACCTAACTGTTGGCGGTGTGTTAGGGATGTCCTTAATCAGTCATGTTTGTCCATTCTGCTTTGATTCTTCATTGCTAGCCGATTTATCCTTGTTTGGTTACATATCTTATACTTTTGCATTTTCTACCACCAAAATAAGGAGTGATTAGCTTGGTTGATTCTCCGTTGGATCTCGATGTATTTTCAATTGCTAATTTTCAATGTATCTTTTTTTTCTTGTAATTTTATGGTTAAGAAGCTGGGTAGCTGTAACACCCCTCTCCTTAAACACGATATAATCTCTCACGTAGCAATAAATAAAACGTCTTACAGCGGAAGAATAAACAATAATAACAATACTCACTCGGGTGTCACCGGCCATTACTCGCCCATGCGAGCAACGAAGCCAAACTATATCCAACTTCCAACATAAACAAACTGCTAACCGCCGTGATAACGAGAAAACTCCTATACATCATACTAAGTCCATACTCATAAACATCGACAAGTGAGCGTCTACCCAAACCTGAATATACATAACCGTATCATATTACAACTCCATGTGCGGTAATTAAAATAAACTCTAATTACCCTGTCCCGCACTTCGGCTTCGGCAATAGTCAACAACCTGCATATGGTGTAGTATCAGCGATAGACGCTGAGTATGCCGGGCCTGGACCCTATTGGTCACTTAGTCATTTTAACCATCTTATTATTAGATTGGTTTCATGCTTTACCATTTTACAGTTATAATCAATACTGTAATATACATGTATAATATACATAATCATCCATCCAAATATTCATAAATATTCAACCATCCATCCAATCCAAACATTCATTTAATACCACAAACCACAATTGTATATCGAACATATCGAATAATTCCAGAGAGTAATGACAATGTACAATCGCCGTAGCGTTCACCATCCATTGTTAATCTAATTTAATTTGGCCTTCAAGGCCCCATCCATATCAAACTGATTACAGTATAATGTACAATGTACAATTGCCGTAGCGTACAGTTTCCATAGTTAATAATGTACAATGTACATTCGTCGTGGCGTACAATTTTCATATTTAATTTATCTTAGCCTTGTAGGCTCCATCCAACCATGTTTAATTAATACCAGTAGGGCGTCATGTTAAGACAACCCGATAACCTCACCATGGACAGTAGTCCTCCCGTACACACAAAGGTGCTCATTTCGCCAGAGGTCCGGAGGCCCCTGACTATTCACTTATGTCTCGTAAGACGTCCATAGAAAAGGCCATAGCCACCTGACCCACGATCCAAATAGGGCTCGTATGGGTATAACCTGGAGCGGAACCCGATCGGGTACCCCTCAGTGATCACAACTGCGCAACCAAGTAGTTCGTAAACTACCGGGATTCCTCACCTCAACTCATACCATCTCTCTCTCATAATGTTTAAGATATGCTCTTAGTCTTATGGAGAATAATTATTAATTAGCTGCCCAATGGGTCTCACGCATACCTAGAAGTAATCTAGGTCATATTCATGTTCGAGATCCATGCTCTAGAGACCGACAATGTCGTGACTCGTCCCTAAGTATTTTACTTAGGTTACCATATACTTAATATTAATACTATGGTATTATATCAAGTAACCGTCATGTTATCACAACAACGTATATGTATGTTTATATAAGTCGATCTATAGTTGACGTAGTATTTTCCATAAACCATAGTTTCCTTTATTTACAAAGTCACCCCATTATTTATACCATGTTATATATACCATTTAATATAACATTTTTAACTTATAAAAAGGGTATAACCTATGGTTATATTTTTTGTAAATTCCGAACAGACCTTGTTCTGTTTTATAATTGTCATTTGGCCCATTTTATAACATATAGTTTTATATTAACATTAAAACTATATATTATACACATATCTTATTAAATACTCTTATAGTATTTTAAAAATCACCAAATTTCACCAAAGGGTTATAATTACCCTTACTAACCCATATACCTTCGGTATTTATAATTCCACCATATATAATTATCCAAAGTGTCATAATGACATAATAACTATATATTATACATATATAGTTTATCTTAATTCCAAAATCAACCCAATAAATTCCTAATAGCCCATGGGTGTTTATAATACCATTTTACACCCTTAATTTTCAGAAAAAACATATATACCACATATGTTATAAAATTGTTACAATAAAATACTTATCTTATTATAAAACCTTAAATAAGTTATCTAACTTATTTAACTTGGTCAAAACCTAGCATATGGTCAAGGTTGACCACCTTAATATTTCCTTGACCATTAAACTCCATAAAATACGGTTTGTACCCATATTTCCTATAAATCACCATTTAACCCCAAAACTTTATATAATCTTATAATTTTTATATAAACTCATTTAAACCTCTAAATTTCGGCTATATCCTTTTATAGCCCCCAAATTTAATTTAATTACACCTAAGACCCCAATTCCTTGCGGTAATAATTAAATATCACCTAAACTTAAATAAAAGCTTATAAATGCATAAATAAAATGGCCTAAAGTACATGGCCTTATTACAAACATTAGCTTATAAAATGAATTACACATAAATGCCCATAAAAGCCTTAAACTCTCGGCCTTACACCAATATTTTCAATAATTACCAATTTTCCACATAATGTCTTAAATTTGACAATTATGCTAATTAATTAGTTATAAAATTTACTAAACCATTCCTTAATCACCTAAGGTCAAAATAAGACCTTAAATACCTTGTTCACTCACGGCATAATTATACACATATGTATAATTACATATTAATATACCAAGTGAAGGTTTAAGTGATTTATACCTTGTTTTTGCCTAGTTAAGGCCTTGTTTGGCCACGGATGATTGGATATAATATTTCCACAGCATTAGTTAAATGTTTTCAAACAGCAATTAAGGCATGATTAGTCTCCAAGCAAGATCTAACCATAAGAAGTGTTTAATGTCAATTTTCAAGGTAGAATTTACCTTAGAATAACAAGGCAAACACAAGTGACTTCGGCCTGTTTTAACAGTAGGCAAAGATCATCAAAAGAGCTACTAAAACCAAGCTTTAAAATGGTATAACTCAGATTAGAAGATGGCTAATTTTTACCTTGTTTAAAGTGCCTAAAATGGTGTTTTTGGCTTGGATCTGGCTATACCTTGAAGCTCTTGATATACCAACTGAATAAGTATGTTAAGATGAATATTATAAGGCTAGGAACAAAGTTTCACAGCCGAATTTGAAGGGAATCAAAAGATATGTGCTTAAAGCACATTTTTATACCTTAAGAACAAGATTAGCTTTCTCCACCTTATTCCCTTGTTAATGCCGAGATACACCCTCCATTTAACCTCCAAAACAACCTAAGAACATTGATGGAAATGGTTGATGCTTTGCTCCATTGAAAGAGGAAAGAATTGTGAAGAAAATGAACATAAACTAGCTTAACAAGCTTACCAATTGCAATTGTTGTTCTCTTCTGTTCTTGGTGTGTTCCTACGTAAATGGAGAAGCCAAAGAGAGGTTGAAGGAGCTGGGTGTCGGCTGGGATGGAAGGCAAGTGAAGAAATAAGTGAGTTTAGCTTATAATGTTACTTTATATTACTTTATCAAATAGTAATTAGGTGACTCATGACATTAGCTAGATATTTGCTTGTAAGTTGATTAATGAATGGGTGATACAGCTGTAGGAGGTCGGCAGCTTAAGGCATGGTCAATGGGTGATGTTTGACCTTAGTTAATATTAAGTAACCAAATGTTATTTTTTTGGGTACTATTCATACTAAATTGCCCATTTTGATTTTATTTTCAAACTTTTATTTAGACTTTATAATATAGTCTATCATGTCACATTAATGTTATAAAGAACTTAATATAGTCTTTACAGTGACAAAAAGTCATTATCTTAGAGCTCATACAAAAAAACGTGCTTTAAGGAATTTTAGTGCACATTTTGAATCGCAGGGTTTTTCTGAGCTCTGTTTTCTTTGAGAACAGTTTTTTTGTGTTCCTTACATGATATTTGATCATGGTATCCAATTTTATATCATTTAGAGGTCATTAGACCTTTAAGGTTTTCTTAGAGCACATTTTTGCCCTACTTGACCTTGAAGCATGAAAATGCTTGTTCTTTGTGTTGGAGTGTTGTCCAACAATTGTAATATGTTTAGTAATGTGTTAATAAGCTTAGGACAAATTTTTAGGTCCTAAGTAGTTCATTTGGGTATTTATTTACCCTAAACAGTCAAAGGGTGCAACATCTTGCTTTGTGTTGACCACTGTTGTTCTCAGTTGACTTTTAAGGCATGTTTAGGCCTTAATCAATTTGATTAGATATTTAATCCATATTTTATTAGTTTGGGGTATTTCAATCTACCCCCCTTAAAAAGACTTCGTCCCGAAGTCGCTTAATCAAATAGGTAAGTATATATAAATGTATAACTACCCATTGTTCCCATAATGTATATCTATGTGATATATCATTTACACACATCGTGTTGTGCTTATACAGCACATAGCCCTCACTTTGTGGCGTTAGTTCAAATCATATATGGATATAGATGATCCATTAGCACCATTATTTCCTATCAGTTTTACAAACCCTGACAACCTCCCCGAGGTCTCCATAACATACCATCGTTCCACATTCCATAACTAATGATTCATTTTGTATCTAGGCGATACCATATGTAATCATTCTACAAAGCAATATATATATATATATATCACAAGTAGCATAAAAAGGTATTACACACATGGGTGTAAACACATCATTCAACCAGGTATCTCATAAGATACATACATACAAGTGCACACCACACACAAACTAACCAACAACGTACGCCCCGTGTACCAAACATAACCAACAAAATCAATTCACTGTATGTCATGCATACGAAACAAACAAACAAACAAACCTCATATGCCCCGCACACCACCAATTTACTGTATGCAATGCATACAAAACAACCAAACTTAGTGCACACACGTGCACAGCCAAGAGGCTCTACCCCCCTTAAAAAGGGTTACGCCCCCGTACCCCACAAGTATACAACAGCTGCTCAACAAGGAGCACTGGATACTTGGCTCTCAAAGAGTTCACCAACTCGTGGATTAGAAAGATGGGTATGACTCTAGCCCTTCTGGGCTCCACAATATATAAAGTGCGAGGCATTAAAATATTTGTGCTCTCTCCCAAGTTCGTTCTAATGGGCCCACTCGCTCCGTATGAGGTGCAGACCCATGAACATAGGCTCAGTTTGCCTATTTCCATTGCTGTGTATCCTCTCGTTTGGATCACTAGCATACATGTGTGTGTCTTCTCTCACTGATGTTCAGCTTGAGGTATAATATGACATCGGCTATTGTTAGTACTTAGTGCTCTTTGCACTTGTCTTTGTAATACTAAGACATACCAGCCTATATGTCCACGAAGGTGATGATTGTCATCCGTGTCTCCTGGTGGTTTTGTTCCTGAGTAACACACTGTTATAGTTCTTTGATACACACTCTTGTTGATATCCATTACATCCTTCCGTATTCCCACTAGATTAGTAACTGCACAAGTGCAATACCAAAACACTCAGTCATACAGAGTGCAGAGGCGTAAACTCTCAGCAGCTAATATCCAATGAGTCCACAGATAAGGTGAGCGAATTATCATGTGAGTGGTACATTCCAAGTCCATTGTTCCTTGCTTAAGATATCTGCTAGTATTTAGCTTGTCTCTCATCATTGCATAGTCACGCGTTTATGTCCACATCATCTGGTAGATTTCCTCTGGATTGCAAGAATTGCTCGATCCTTATGAGGATTCTACATATTATTCATCCTTAATGGGTTTTCCTGTTTCTTTCCTTTGGTTTCACGTCCTTGAAAGGTTTCCTTGTCTTTACTCTATACTGTCTACTGCTCTGTGTGTTGAAAGTTCTTGGTTTCTTTAGCCTGTTGGTTTAACTGCGGCTCTTCTCGTCCATCTTCGAGGTAATCTGTCTTTCTGTCCGTAGTACGGAGTTGACTACTTCTCGTGTTCCTAACACTACTAGTCTACTTGCATGGGGTACCGTACTGATACATTGCTACTTACCCGACTAACTCATAAATAAGTCTCAGGCCCACATGCTCCTATCGGAGTGCGGTCGTCCCATGTCTCGTTTAGTAAACTGGTAATGTCTGTCACACGGGTATCGTGAAGTATTCTGTTGTCAATCTCCCTTTGATGGATATCATTTTTTTTCTTTTCTCTTCTTTTTCCCCTTTTTTTTGTTTGTTAGTTCCTGTTATCGGTTATCTTGTAATAAGTGTTATTGCCTTAGTGGCATCAGTGGTCATTTGTGCCATACGCTGGCGCTATTCAGCTCGGTGTAAGTAAAATCTGTGCTACATATAGCAAACTTGGTTCTCCTATCTCGATCTCATTGAGTACAACATATTCCTTTCCTCCCTGTTCATCATGATCATATCTCATTCATAGTTCATATTCATTCCCTCACCCGTTTAATTGGATGTGTTGCAGATTGCACAATAGCTTGAGCAACTTGGCTCTTCACTTCTCAACCATCCTCACTGACGGTGGTGCATCTACAAAGGGTATGCTTATCCATAAGGACTAAACATTCATCACTAGTAGTGATTAGCATTAAATGCGGGTATACACTGATGGTGTTTGGCTAATAAGCCATGTCTGAAATTTCTCGAACAATTTAAACTGGTGTGGTTTACAATCACAGTGGTTGTATAACTCCCCAGTTGCATAGGTTTCTAATCTTAAGGTTTGTATGAAAAAGTATGAAAAACATTTTTTTGGTATATATACAATAAAAGACTAAAAAGTAGTAGTTGCAGTTGCAGTAGCAGCACTTGCTCTGTCAAGTGCGCAAGGCAAATGGAAATTTCAGTGGTTTACTTGTCATAGCGCTTGCAATAGCAAGTGCGCCATGCAGGTGGAAATATTGGTTCAACAATTACCGGTCTCACTGACTCTGCATCGTCGAGTATGGCTACATGATAATGTAAGCATTAACATCCTGTTCATATATATAATCCGTCAAGGTTCCAAGGGTACTCGTATCGAGTCCACAAACTAGTCTCCAAAATCATACACAAAAGGCGAGTGGTCAATGACACACTCCCATATATTCATAACATATCTCTGTCTAACATCCAAGGTAAGTACATAACATAGTAAGCAAAGTCTTCCACCAGCGGTCTCATGGAGTCAGGGTACTCATGCCCTATCTACTCCCTTGCCCTTCTGGGCTCCAGCATCAGTAGATGTCTGGCCATCCTGACCGTCTCGTGGTACTCCAGATCCTCCAGCTGAGGTCTTCTGAGTATTCCTTGGTGGCCTGTAGTTACGGCTCTCAGGGTTCATCCAGCACTCGAACTCCCTGTGGCCCTCTTTGTGGCAGCACCAACACACAACTTTGCGGCCTTCGTAGTCGACCCCCGGATGGTCCTTCCCACAACGCTTACAATAGAAATGGCGCTGGGGTTGTCCGGTGCCTAATGGTAGTATTTAGTTTAGGTCAATATCTGATGATATAAAGGTTAAAGTCACAATTGAATTTAAGAGGTAGGTGTTCTCACCCTTAAGTGGTGCAGATCTCAAAGGCTGAGCATCTATAGCTGGGCCGGTCAACCGAAGGACGGGCTCTTTCCCCTTCGTTCCCTGGTGACCTTGCTGCCCTTTCTTTGGAAAGAATTTCCTGTTCAAGGTTTCGGGTCAGCATTCATAAGGTATTTAATATGGTAACAATTTAGAATGGGATAAGTCCTTACTTTCCCTTCTTTTGGCCGTCGCCTGGAGATGTTCCTCCAACCTCAGACTCTCCCTCAGGGTTCTTCCTTTTCTTGGCCCCGAGAGTCTTCCCGAGTCTGGAGCATTAGCTCCGTCCTCGAGGCAGCATCATAACACTCCTGGAATCTCATTGATAAGTTTTCACAACGTTAAACGGTACTGTAGTAAGTAAAGAATTTATGGCTTCCATGTTAATACCTGGATGGTAGTGTAGAGGGTAGCACCCATCGCCATCTGGATGCGAAACAACAATCCCCCCCGGAACTTCTCGACCTTAACGGTCTCTGAGTAAAACACCGGGGATGAAGTCCAGCAGACCAATGAATCGAGCGTAGTACTCATCCACGGTCAGACCTCCCTGAGATAATGTCTCGAACTCATGGCGCTTCTTCTGCTTAAGATGTGCTGGGTAGTACTTCCCCCTCAGCAACTCGACAAAGGCAGCCCACGAAAAGTCGGGCATAGCCAGGTGATGGTCCTTGACCAACCTCCACCAAGTGCTGGCTGCATCCTTCAGATGGAAAGCAGCAATGACGACCTTCTTGTCGGCCGGTACTTGTAAAGCTTCATATGCCTTCTCATGTTCAACAATAAATCGCTCTAAGGCTACTGGGTCTGGTTCCCCAGAATATGTAGGTGGTCGGGTCTCGGTAACTGACTTCAGCCAGTTCGTTTCCCTGGGCTGTGGTGGGTGGGCTGGTGCTCCTCCTATCTGTGTACCAAATTGTGCGAGAACGGCAACAACCGTCTCTGCAACTCCTGGAATGACGGGGTTACCGCCTCCACCTCTTCCAGTACCACGCCCTCTAGTTCCCCCAGACATCTGTAGTACAGTATGTCACATAAATACTCGGTAAATTACCGTATACAACCAATAGATATTGAATTGCCTTAAAGGCTACTATGTCACGCAATTTGCGTTACTGGACACAATATCTTACTAAGACAAATCATCTCGTACCTCCCAAATGTTTCCCGTAATTTCCCAAGTCCTAAGCTCACTGTCTTAGCCTATTTTCTCGTCATCAGAGCGGTACTCCGCTCTGATACCACTTTTGTAACACCCCTCTCCTTAAACACGATATAATCTCTCACGTAGCAATAAATAAAACGTCTTACAGCGGAAGAATAAACAATAATAACAATACTCACTCGGGTGTCACCGGCCATTACTCGCCCATGCGAGCAACGAAGCCAAACTATATCCAACTTCCAACATAAACAAACTGCTAACCGCCGTGATAACAAGAAAACTCCTATACATCATACTAAGTCCATACTCATAAACATCGACAAGTGAGCGTCTACCCAAACCTGAATATACATAACCGTATCATATTACAACTCCATGTGGGGTAATTAAAATAAACTCTAATTACCCTGTCCCGCACTTCGGCTTCGGCAATAGTCAACAACCTGCATATGGTGTAGTATCAGCGATAGACGCTGAGTATGCCGGGCCTGGACCCTATTGGTCACTTAGTCATTTTAACCATCTTATTATTAGATTGGTTTCATGCTTTACCATTTTACAGTTATAATCAATACTGTAATATACATGTATAATATACATAATCATCCATCCAAATATTCATAAATATTCAACCATCCATCCAATCCAAACATTCATTTAATACCACAAACCACAATTGTATATCGAACGTATCGAATAATTCCAGAGTAATGTACAATGTACAATCGCCGTAGCGTTCACCATCCATTGTTAATCTAATTTAATTTGGCCTTCAAGGCCCCATCCATATCAAACTGATTACAGTATAATGTACAATGTACAATTGCCGTAGCGTACAGTTTCCATAGTTAATAATGTACAATGTACATTCGCCGTGGCGTACAGTTTTCATATTTAATTTATCTTAGCCTTGTAGGCTCCATCCAACCATGTTTAATTAATACCAGTAGGGCGTCATGTTAAGACAACCCGATAACCTCACCATGGACAGTAGTCCTCCCGTACACACAAAGGTGCTCATTTCGCCAGAGGTCCGGAGGCCCCTGACTATTCACTTATGTCTCGTAAGACGTCCATTGAAAAGGCCGTAGCCACCTGACCCACGATCCAAATAGGGCTCGTATGGGTATAACCTGGAGCGGAACCCGATCGGGTACCCCTCAGTGATCACAACTGCGCAACCAAGTAGTTCGTAAACTACCGGGATTCCTCACCTCAACTCATACCATCTCTCTCTCATAATGTTTAAGATATGCTCTTAGTCTTATGGAGAATAATTATTAATTAGCTGCCCAATGGGTCTCACGCATACCTAGAAGTAATCTAGGTCATATTCATGTTCGAGATCCATGCTCTAGAGACCGACAATGTCGTGACTCGTCCCTAAGTATTTTACTTAGGTTACCATATACTTAAATTAACTATGGTATTATATCAAGTAACCGTCATGTTATCACAACAACGTATATGTATGTTTATATAAGTCGATCTATAGTCGACGTAGTATTAGTCCCGTAGGACGCTCGTGCATAAATAAATAATGCAGTAACACTTAATCACAAACACGTAACCACACACATAACACACAAGTTATATCAACCAAATCCGAGCCCAAGGAGTTTCCTTAGGACAACTCGGATCAAACCCCTTTACATACCGTTCACCAAGACCTAGGATGCGCAGTGTAGTCCACTAGCTCGTCAAGCGTCCTTGTCTGAAGTATGATCTAAACGGTATTAAAACTATAAGTCAGTCTCCATGACTAACTACATCCGGTATTTCCGAATAACAAGTAACCCCGACAGTTCATCCCCGGATTTCTACAGTTATTGTTACGGTTTCTCTAAACCGGTCGGCTTTGTTACTAAAACTCGTATGTCAAAACATTTCAATTGTTAAGTTTAATTCATTATTTTTCTTTAATCTTATCCACCATTAATATAGGTACATAACCTATGGTTGCATGTATGCATGCATTATTATATTATATTGTATTATTTTCCCACCATCCATTATAATACATTGTATTATATAATCTATTATCTTAGCAAATAATATTTGCATTCAAAACTCATAACTTATAGTTTATAAACTATTTCCATGTAATAACCACCACCATTATATTATATGGTTTCCAACCATATTACATATTCATCCTTATATACATTATTCTTGTGTATGTATATATTTACCACGTAGGTAAACTCCGTGAGTTTAATAAACTCTTATATTATATGTTACATTTTATCATCTTATATTAGATGATTATTCCCATTAGTTGTATTATTATACAACTTATATTAAGATTTTTATCCTAATATTATGTAACATTTTATGTTGTAATAAGTACAACTCCTAAGGTTTAATCAATAAATACCTTGGTTTATAAATCACATTTATTTATAATTTATCACATTATTTAATGTGAATCTCCTTACTTATATTAATTCCATTTAAACCATATAATTGTTATAACATTTATAACATTATAGACCTTAGTCTAAAATTCATTTTCCGACCTTTTAATATTTCGGTACAGCCCTTGAATTTATTTAAATTCCATTTTGACCACATAACATTATGTAATGTTATACCATATGCTAATATCATTTGATATGATATCTTTATTTCCTTTAACTTATAACCTATAGTTTTTATACAAAACTATTATATATTGCCGCATAGGCATATATATTAAACCTTATTCTTTTCCATAAACCATAGTTTCCTTTATTTACAAAATCACCCCATTATTTATACCATGTTATATATACCATTTAATATAACATTTTTAACTTATAAAAAGGGTATAACCTATGGTTATATTTTTTGTAAATTCCAAACAGATCTTGTTCTGTTTTATAATTGCCATTTGGCCCATTTTATAACATATAGTTTTATATTAACATTAAAACTATATATTATACACATATCTTATTAAATACTCTTATAATATTTTAAAAATCACCAAATTTCACCAAAGGGTTATAATTACCCTTACTAACCCATATACCTTCGGTATTTATAATTCCACCACATATAATTCTCCAAAGTGTCATAATGACATAATAACTATATATTATACATATACAGTTTATCTTAATTCCAAAATCAACCCAATAAATTCCTAAAAAATTCCTAATAGCCCATGGGTGTTTATAATACCATTTTACACCCTTAATTTTCGGAAAAAAATATATACCACATATGTTATAAAATTGTTACAATAAAATACTTATCTTATTATAAAACCTTAAATAAGTTATCTAACTTATTTAACTTGGTCAAAACCTAGCATATGGTCAAGGTTGACCACCTTAATATTTCCTTGACCATTAAACTCCATAAAATACGGTTTGTACCCATATTTCCTATAAATCACCATTTAACCCCAAAACTTTATATAATCTTATAATTTTTATATAAACTCATTTAAACCTCTAAATTTCGGCTATATCCTTTTATAGCCCCCAAATTTAATTTAATTACACCTAAGACCCCAATTCCTTGCGGTAATAATTAAATATCACCTAAACTTAAATAAAAGCTTATAAATGCATAAATAAAATGGCCTAAAGTACATGGCCTTATTACAAACATTAGCTTATAAAATGAATTACACATAAATGCCCATAAAAGCCTTAAACTCTCGGCCTTACACCAATATTTTCAATAATTACCAATTTTCCACATAATGTCTTAAATTTGACAATTATGCTAATTAATTAGTTATAAAATTTACTAAACCATTCCTTAATCACCTAAGGTCAAAATAAGACCTTAAATACCTTGTTCACTCACGGCATAATTATACACATATGTATAATTACATATTAATATACCAAGTGAAGGTTTAAGTGATTTATACCTTGTTTTTGCCTAGTTAAGGCCTTGTTTGGCCACGGCTGATTGGATATAATATTTCCACAGCATTAGTTAAATGTTTTCAAACAGCAATTAAGGCATGATTAGTCTCCAAGCAAGATCTAACCATAAGAAGTGTTTAATGTCAATTTTCAAGGTAGAATTTACCTTAGAATAACAAGGCAAACACAAGTGACTTCGGCCTGTTTTAACAGTAGGCAAAGATCATCAAAAGAGCTACTAAAACCAAGCTTTAAACTGGTATAACTCAGATTAGAAGATGGCTAATTTTTACCTTGTTTAAAGTGCCTAAAATGGTGTTTTTGGCTTGGATCTGGCTATACCTTGAAGCTCTTGATATACCAACTGAATAAGTATGTTAAGATGAAGATTATAAGGCTAGGAACAAAGTTTCACAGCCGAATTTGAAGGGAATCAAAATATGTGCTTAAAGCACATTTTTATACCTTAAGAACAGCTTAGCTTTCTCCACCTTCTTCCCTTGTTAATGCCGAGATACACCCTCCATTTAACCTCCAAAACAACCTAAGAACATTTATGGAAATGGTTGATGCTTTGCTCCATTGAAAGAGGAAAGAATTGTGAAGAAAATGAACATAAACTAGCTTAACAAGCTTACCAATTGCAATTGTTGTTCTCTTCTGTTCTTGGTGTGTTCCTACGTAAATGGAGAAGCCAAAGAGAGGTTGAAGGAGCTGGGTGTCGGCTGTGATGGAAGGCAAGTGAAGAAATAAGTGAGTTTAGCTTATAATGTTACTTTATATTACTTTATCAAATAGTAATTAGGTGACTCATGACATTAGCTAGATATTTGCTTGTAAGTTGATTAATGAATGGGTGAGACAGCTGTAGGAGGTCGGCAGCTTAAGGCATGGTCAATGGGTGATGTTTGACCTTAGTTAATATTAAGTAACCAAATGTTATTTTTTTGGGTACTATTCATACTAAATTGCCCATTTTGATTTTATTTTCAAACTTTGATTTAGACTTTATAATATAGTCTATCATGTCACATTAATGTTATAAAGAACTTAATATAGTCTTTACAGTGACAAAAAGTCATTATCTTATAGCTCATACACAAAAAAACGTGCTTTAAGGAATTTTAGTGCACATTTTGAGTCGCAGGGTTTCTGAGCTCTGTTTTCTTTGAGAACAGTTTTTTGTGTGTCCTTACATGATATTTGATCATGGTATCCAATTTTATATCATTTAGAGGTCATTAGACCTTTAAGGTTTTCTTAGAGCACATTTTTGCCCTACTTGACCTTGAAGCATGAAAAGCTTGCTTTGTGTTGGAGTGTTGTCCAACAATTGTAATATGTTTAGTAATGTGTTAATAAGCTTAGGACAAATTTTTAGGTCCTAAGTAGTTCATTTGGGTATTTATTTACCCTAAACAGTCAAAGGGTGCAACATCTTGCTTTGTGTTGACCACTGTTGTTCTCAGTTGACTTTTAAGGCATGTTTAGGCCTTAATCAATGTGATTAGATATTTAATCCATATTTTATTAGTTTGGGGTATTTCAGTAGCAGTGCCAACTTGGCAAAAATTTGTATGATCTACTTATCAGTTTTGGTTGTTGCCACGGGAAGTCCATGTTCGGGGGATGTACTTAGTTTTCTGCTTTTTAGTGGAGGAAACGTAAACTAAGATGACACATAGTATGCATGTTCCTTTAGTTGCCGATGAGGATTTCAGAGAAAGAAGAGGAAAGTGAAACATGTCTCTATAATTGATGAGGTCATCATGAATGTGTAACACCGTTTGTATTTGTGTAGTGGCCATTGTATTTTTGTGATTTTTCTTCCATTCCTTTTGTCGAACTGTGAGCTTCGTCTCGTAAATTATGAATGACTGGTTATGAAATTAAAATAGCATCTTATTGTTTGGTTCATTGGAGCGAACTGGTAGAGGTAAACTCGGTACTCTTTCTCGAAACACACTTGTCTTTTCGTGAAACTTATAGCAATAACTATAACTTTACAGCAAAAAATAGTTCACTATTATAACACTGCTGATTCATTTTACGTAAACATAAGATTCACTTTGATAACATTATAGTAGCTATAATTGTCATATTAGTGGACCGTTATCAAACAATACGTATAAAAGTAATTATAATTTCATACCAGAGAATAGTTCACTTTTATATAACACTGTGATTCATTTTACGTAAACATAAGATTCATTTTGCACAACACATCAAAATGTATAGGAAATTTTATAATCCGAAACTTAATTTATAGCAGAAAATAATTCACTTTTATAATGCTACTGATTCATTTCACGTAAATGTAAGATTCACTTCTATAACGCTACTGATTCATTTTACGTAACATAAGATTCACTTTGCACTAACACATCACAATGTATAGGAAACTTTTATAATCTGAAATTGAATTTTATAGCAAACAAAATAATCACTTATATAAGACTACTGACTCATTGTACATAAACATAAGATTCACTTTGGTAACATTACAGTAACTATAATTGTCATACTAGTGAATCGTTATCAAACAATACTTATAGCAGTAACTATAATTTTATAACAAAAAATAGTTCACTTTTATAACTCTGTTGATTCATTTTACGTAAACATAAGATTCACTTTGCACTAACACATCAAAATGTATAGGAAGTTTTATAATCTGAAACTGAATTTTATAGCTGATTTTTTTTAACTTTTATGACAATACTGATTCATTTTACGTAAATGTAAGATTCACTTCTGTAACTCCACTAATTCATTTTTTGTAAACATATGATTCACCTTGCACTAACACATCACAATGTAAAACACAAAAAATTTAAGTTTACCAAAATATATTCATGATGCATCTTGTTTTGAAAAACATGAATTATGATGAACAATGTTACACTTATATTTTGTAAGTTATAACACTTTGAATCTTTTTTGTTTCTCTCTTCAAATAATAAAGACTGCATCCACACATAAAGAACAAATACATTCACACACACGGAGGATGCACGTGTACTTAGAAAAATGTTATCTATTTTAACTTTATTTTATTTCTCCGATTTATTGGATTCTCCTAGTAACATGGTGACACATGACATTGAAACCACATTAGAAGATATGTTTCTTAATGTTCAAATTACCAGGTAAACTTAATTTAAATGATATTGTGTTTTCCGGTTTTAACTATACAATAAATTTGAATATTTAATACGAATTTTCAGCAAAACCTTTATTCAAAGACATAACGACATTATGGCTTTCTTGCTTATACCGATTCCCATGTGTGGGAAGCGTTAACAGATGCCCATGTGTGGGAGTGGGAGGCTGGGAAAAAAATTCTGAAATAACACTCCACAACAAAAATATACTTATATTAACCTCCAACCAAAACTAATTCCTAAAATAACACTCCCGTGTTCATTAATTGTAGAAGCTGAAATCGTCTCTTAAAAGACGATTTCACTATTTCTGAGAAACTGAGAAATCGTCTTTTCAAAAGACGACTTTAGAAATCGTCTTTGAAAGACGATTTCTCTCTGAGTCAAACCGAGCCATCGCAACGTTTCAACACTTGAAATTTTCTTAAGTGTGGGTAATAGGTGAAATCGTCTTTTCAAAAAGACGATTTCAATTTCAATAATTTGTGAAATCGTCTTTTGAAGAGACGATTTCTCCCGGAAATGTTATTTTAGGAATTAGTTTTGGTTGGAGGTTAATATGAGTAATTTTTGTTGTGGAGTGTTATTTTGGACTTTTTTCGGGAGGCTGGAATCGAGATTATTTTGGGTATGTGTAACATTCTAGTAATTTATTACATATAATGTTATGATATATCATAGTAAAAACTAATCGGGTAATTAAAATGGTGGTAAAGGTGAATTTTTTTTTCTTGTTTATAAAAGAGAGAAACGGGGTATCATCGTCATTTATTAGCGTTTGACAGAATGTGAAAGTAACTGATATTTTCCTTTCTTTATTACAAAAAGAAAATTCTGTTCTCCGAGTGTTGGCCGGTTCCAGATCTGCACCACAAGCCCAATGGGATTTGGAATCGAACTCAGAACACACATTCTTTCCTTCAATTTCTGTTTTTCCTCCCACTTTTCCCCCCTTTTAAATTGCAATACTTTACCACTGTAGAGAAACGAGAAAGTCTACGAGTAGAAGCTACCGCCATTCATCCACCCACTCGTTGCAGTTTTGCCACGCTGCAGTTATTTTCCTACAATTTCGCTCCTCACTCCTATTGCTCTAGCGAGGAGCTCGTTCGCCAACGGCAGTCTTATTATAAATTCTACAGATTCGCTTCCTCGATCACAACCCCGTCCGTAAAAATCCTCATCTCATCTCCATTTTAACCAATCCGTCCTCTTTTTTTTCCTGGACTGATCTCTGCTGACTTCGAGAATCCTGGTGTTTTTTTCTAACTTTTTTAACTATCACTTAACTGTTTGAAAAATCTTGCTTCCTGAACTTCTGGGTTCTTGAATCACCTGCCTATATAGAATTCCTCGCAGTCAGTCAGATCTGTTTTTGTAGACGATCACTGCCGGATTCTGCTGAAGTTGGGGGTTCCTTTTTGTAAGTTGAATTCTGCTTGCATCGAGTTGTCGCTGTTTCTATCTGGGTTTGAGAAGTAGTTGTCAACCGGTATCAAGGGTGAACGTGATCTCTCTGCATCTGATCGGAAATTGTGCGCTTTTTTTGCTAGTGGAGACTGCAAATTTGAAGGCTCGCTGTCGAAAGGGTGTATAAAAGAAAGCGTTTTGGGTTCTTGACAGAAAGGTCCCCTCCATTAAAGCTTGAATTTGATAACTGATCAAGTGGGTCCGAGCTAGCAAAAAGGTTTGGTAGCTCAGCTTTTTGCGCTGATAGAGAGAAAAAAAGGTGCAAGCTCTTTTTTGCGAGTCTTAATTATTGGTACTTTAACCATATGGCGTCGAAATCCACTCCAAGCTCACGAGCATTGTCGGGAAAACCGATTCAGCCTTCTTTCACATCTATTCGATCATTGCCCATTGAGTTCCGCCTTATGGAGGTGGGCAATTTGGTTTCATCCGGAAGACCAGATCATGCTAATGGGAAGTTAGAAAGAATTGACGATGAAGTTGGTGAAGCAGATCAGGTTGTTAATGATTCTCCTTACAATAGCAGGACACCATCAAATGGGTTGGTCAAGGTAGATGAAGATTCGGAAGTTGCTGCTGCAACTCATTTTAGTTCAAACCCGTCGTCCGTTGCCGAGTCAAAATGGAATGATACCAGCTCGTTTAAAAAGAAGAAGGTATTATATCATTGTTGATCTGTATCAGTTCGAACTAAGTTTCCTTCATTGTATTTTGATATTCCTTAGTCTTGTAATTTGTTTGAAGAGCTTATCATTCTTTTATAAATTTTAGTAATCCTTGGTCAGTAAAAGTAATCCGTTCCGTTTAGTTGAATCATGTCTGGAAATTCTTGTTAGCATTGTTCCAATCCAAATGAATATCTCGCTGCATAACCCTTTTTTGTCATTGATCAAGGTGCTTGGTTGGGCATATATCCCACCAGGCATCTCATGTCATAGTTATTTGCGCGTTCTTCAAAACATCCTGTTCGCGTGTCTTCTTCACTGCCATCTCACTGTTATTATCCTGTATGACAAGCCTTCTGAAAAATGAAATTTGTTGTGTATAGTTCCAGAATCCCTTACAATCGCCAAAAAGTTTACCCATTCTTCTATCAATATTATATAAGTGAAACAAAGGAGAAATATGAGGGGATTCGATTCAGAAGTTTTCTTGCTGTTTTGCTCAGACCTCTATTTAACAAACATATGCAGTAACTTATGAGCAGATGGCATCCGTAATGAGTTCACTGAGTAGGTGTGGTTTTCTGTCCCTGTGGATGATGTGAGCTGGATTGAAATGTTGAAAGGCCAGCTGCAAATAACGCTAAGTGTATACATCATTGGATTTTTGTGTCTATTAATCTAATTCATGGGCATGTGCTTGTAAAGTATTGTGTGTTGCTCACTGAAGTAGGGAACTTTGTCAGCTTTACTCATTTATATAAGGTGGTGAAAGATGTCCTGATTATTGAACCCCGTAGACTCTACATAATCTATCTGCTGCTCCTGTGACTCTGCATAATCTATCTGCTGCTTCTGTGAATGTGCCAAGTTCCAGCGACGTTACAGGATCGGTCGTTTGGTTTTTCTCTGATTAATAGTCTCTAGTTAATAGTTACATGTAATGGGGAGTGGAATAAGGAAACTAGGTAGAAAAAAAACAATAAAGTTGCTTCGATGAAAAAGTAGTAGGCATGTTTTTGTGTAACTTTTTTACATGTGTCAATGCTTGGGTCCAATATCTTGCATCAGTGCGAACTTGTTGCTTGATATCCGGTCAAATGGCACTTCATGATAATGAGCATTGTGAAGTTGCCAACTTCACTTCCCATCAATGTCAAAACTCAGCATAATATTGTATTTGGAGGATCAGTAGCTGAAGTCACTGCGTACCTAAGTAAGAATAAATCTCATGCTCCAATAACCTCAAGCTTGAAATTTAATCCTGTGTCTATAACTCTTGATCAAGTGTGTGGCCTTCTCTTAGGCATCTTTCTTTCATTAGCTAGAATTATAGGTCACACTTATCTACAGCCTGACTCTTTAAATACTAGTGCAATCATATTTTGGATTTGTTGAAACATTTAAATTATTTGATCCGAAGCTGTCCAAGATACCTGGTTTCAGTTTGTATCAGGCTGATTAATGCTTCTTTAATAAATGGTTATTTATTTGATGCCATATTTTGGTCTACCTCCGTATTTCAGAGCCTTCAGTCCTGGTATCAGCTTCCAGATGGGAACTGGGTATTATCGAGAATAATATCAACTGCTGGACAAGAAACTACAGTTTCGCTGCCTGAGGGAAAGGTTAGCTCCATATAAGTAAATTGAAGAGTTTTGTATCTGTTGATTGAATGAGTATAATAACAGCATTTAGTTTCAGGTCATAAAGGTGAAATCCGATGAGTTAGTTGCTGCAAATCCTGATATCCTTGATGGCGTCGATGATCTTATGCAACTCAGTTTTCTAAATGAGCCATCAGTTCTCTACAATCTTCAGTATAGATATGATCAAGATACAATATATGTAAGTTACCTAATCACAGTTCTGATGGGAACTTACCTAATTTCAGTTGGCTCCGCTTATACACGTAAAATAACATAATGGTGCTGTCTGTACTAATTATTTGTCATCGATGCATCCTAGACTAAAGCTGGACCTGTGCTGGTTGCTATCAATCCCTTCAAGAAAGTTCTTCTCTATGGAAATGATTATATTCAAGCCTACAAACGTAGATCCACTGAGAGACCACATGTTTATGCCATTGCTGACACAGCACTCCGGGAAATGAAACGAGGTCCTTTTTTTTCCTCTCAATATTCTGATAGAACTTTCTTAGGTTTTCAGTTTCAGAGCTACATAACCATGTATATTTAATTACCTCTATTTCGTATGATGGCTCTTAAGCTTCCTTTTCTTTTACCATCATGCAGATGAAGTGAATCAGTCCATCATTATAAGGTTGGTAGCTAAGCACCTATGACAAACAATGTCTGTTGGTTGTCTTGCCAGCATATTAATTGATGTCATATGAAGACAGGATCATAAATAAAGTCAGTATGAGATGGCATTTTATTTCTCACATAAGCGCATATGTCTTGGTGAAAGTCGAGATTTGACAGTTGATCATACTTAAGCATTCCTCATGAAAGTCTGCTTTTTTGTGTTGATTCT
Source organism: Limonium bicolor (assembly GCA_023374045.1). Classification (NCBI taxonomy): domain Eukaryota; kingdom Viridiplantae; phylum Streptophyta; class Magnoliopsida; order Caryophyllales; family Plumbaginaceae; genus Limonium; species Limonium bicolor. Next base: position 16,852,881 of record CM041783.1, on the reverse strand, counting down.
TTTTCTGTTACTTTCCGTTTCATTCAATTTCTTTGGTTTGCTATGTTTCAGATTATTTGCAAAAGTCTTTAATTACTACATTTATATCCTCAATTTTCTATGCAGTGGTGAAAGTGGAGCGGGGAAAACAGAGACTGCTAAAATAGCCATGCAATATCTGGCTGCACTTGGGGGTGGAAGTGGAATTGAATATGAGATCTTGAAAACAAATCCTATTCTGGAAGCTTTTGGAAATGCAAAGACATTAAGGAACAACAACTCAAGTCGATTTGTAAGCTGTTCTTTGTTTGAATGATTTTGCTTTAACTCTACAATTGAGCTGATTCGGCGGGCATATTGGAAGTTGCCAACACTTTTGCATGTTAGTTTATCTTGGTAATCTAGCTTTAAGTAGGCATACAAATTAATTGATACAATTGAATTTATGCAGGGAAAGCTAATTGAAATTCACTTCAGCGAGACTGGGAAGATATCTGGGGCCAAGATTCAAACTTGTCTGGAAACTGTCTTTGTTGCTTCTATTGTGATGTAGTCAAGTTGTTACCTAAATTCTATAACTTATACGTTTCTGACTATCTTTTTGTTTGGTGGTGTTGCTTGTTTTTCTGATCAGTCCTGCTTGAGAAGGTATGTATACACATCTATTTATTGTGGACCCGTACATTTTATCTGATAGTTTTACTTATGACTAGTTATCTGTTTCATTGACAGTCTAGAGTGGTCCAATGTACCCAAGGTGAACGATCATATCACATCTTTTATCAACTTTGTGCGGGAGCTTCAGAAGATCTAAGAGGTATTTTGGGTTAGCTTTACAACTGATACCAACACGTGTACTTTGTTCATGGATACTTTCTTGAGTGTATTTGGTTTGTTTTGCTATTCGACAGCTAAATTATAATTCATGGTTCGAGTCTTGATGTAATCTAGTAACCTTTTGCATTGATTAAGAACCAAACTTGACTTGTCTTCAAATTCTGATATCTTGAGGAAGGGAAGGAAATAACTTGACTTGTCTTCAAATTCTGAAATCTTGAGGAAGGGAAGGAAGTAACCTCTTTTGGTCTTGATGTAATCTAGTAACCTTTTGCATTGATTAAGAACCAAACTTGACTTGTCTTCAAATTCTGATATCTTGAGGAAGGGAAGGAAGTAACCTCTTTTGTTGCTATGTTTCTCCTGGAGCTCCTTGATTGTTAACTTTATTGATAGATCTATCAGTAAGAGTAGTCACATAGCAAACACGATACCGTTAGATGTCTAGTGCTGATGCTGCAAAATACGAATCCTTCGTTCAGGGAAAATACCCAAAATCAGCTTATTCACTCCAATTTATGCACTTCAGCACTTTGGATTTGTAGAGAAATGAGAAGAATTGTGTGTTTATTATTGAGAGAACTGATGCATATTTATACAAGGGGTTAGAATACTCTAGAAGGAAGACAACGGAAGAGACGGTTGGGTTCCTAGACTGTTGGAATACCCCACTACCTAGGAAACATAATAATTAAATAATCTGCCTAGTAACTAATTACAGGGAAATACAAATGAACAGAATACAGACAGATTAATAGATTAATACACTGAATACATCTAATACTAATAACATTATTAATAACGACTGTACAACAGGATTACATTATTTTCATTTGTTTCACATATATTTCTTCAAGTCTCTCCTAAGCAGCTAGCTGCTTGTTTCCCAAACAGGGCCTGAGTTTGTCTGTTTGAACTGTCGCATAGTCTCTAACTCTAGTTCTCAGAATTCTGACAAGAAGTTTCCATTTAGACATTGGTGAAGTCCTTTTGATATTTTAATCCTTCTTTTTTTCAGATAAGTTGAACCTGAAGAGTGTAAAGGAGTACAAGTACTTGAATCAGAGCGACTGCCATACAATTGCTGGCGTCAATGATGCTGAAGAATTTCGGAATGTTACGGTATCAATTTCCTCATTTAGGAGTGTGAGAGCTATTTTACTTTTATAGAAAAAGTAAAGGTTACGATGGACATGTCTGTGTGTAATTCTTTCAGGAAGCACTTAATGTTGTGCATGTTAGCAAAGATGACCAGGAAAATGCATTTGCGATGCTGGCTGCAGTGTTGTGGCTAGGCAATGTTTCCTTCAATGTGATTGACAATGAAAACCATGTTGAACCTGTGGTGGATGAAGGTAAAACCTTAAGTTTGACAATTAGTGTGGAAATGTATTTATGGCCCATTTCTACTGCATTATTCATTATTGTTTCTTAAATGTTTATAATCAAGGTAAAGAGAGAGGCTGTCTTGGCACCTTAAAAAAGACAAAAAAAAGCATGTTTTAGAATCTTAAACAGTGCTAGCTTCTAATGTTAGAACTATTGGTTTTGGTCACAAATTAGCACATATATGTTGCTTTATTTTAAACCTCCAAATCATATGATAATTTCCTTTTTCTATCACTGGAATGTCTTTAGCACTTGGATATGTACAGAAATGTGCATCAAGAAGCTGAATATGCATCTGTATATTCTGACATTTTTTGGGGAACTTTTGATATTCAGCTCTTCTCACTGTTGCTAAAATGATTGGCTGCAAGCCTGAGGATCTACAGCTGGCATTATCAACTAGAAACATGAAAGTTGGGAATGACAACATTGTTCAGAAGTTAACTCTTTTACAGGTAATTTTTCGCTGGAATTGCGTTTCATTGTGTTTTTATAAACTTAAATCCATTACTCAAAAAGGAATGTTATCTTTATTCTTTGTGTATTTCATTTCAGGCTTGTGACAGTCGAGATGCTTTGGCAAAGTCAATATATGCTTGTTTGTTTGAATGGCTAGTTGAACAAATAAATAAGTCTCTTTCTGTGGGAAAGCGGCGAACTGGCAGATCCATCAGCATTCTTGATATTTATGGCTTTGAATCATTTGAAGTACGCCTTTCTTCTCTCTTTCTACTATATCTATCTTGTTGGGTCATGATGTTGGCACTCACACTGTGGCTGCCTCCACTCTTGACAAATTCCTGTCTATATTTCACGCCTATCCAACTTTAGAAGTAAATGTTTACGGTTGATTTTCTTGAGCAGAGGAATAGTTTCGAGCAGTTCTGCATTAATTATGCAAATGAAAGATTGCAGCAGCATTTTAACCGTCATTTATTCAAATTAGAGCAAGAAGTAAGTTGTTCATTTATTCTTCCTTATCTTTTTATGTATTCTAATTGACAAAACCGTGTTGATTATCTTTTCTTAAAAACAAAAAGTCAAATTACCCTTGAGACTGAATATGCTTTGATTAGTGTTTGTAATTTGATGCATAACTGATAAATATGGTGTACTCTCTTCCTACTGTACATTCCTTTGCATCTCACATTCAATTTTGTTGTCATTTCTAGGAATATATACAAGATGGGATAGATTGGGCACGAGTTGAGTTTGAAGATAATCAAAACTGCCTTAATCTTTTTGAGAAGGTAAAATCCCTCTATTTTTGTTTGTTTCTGGTTATAACAGCCAGGCTGTTTATAGATAGCGGCAATGATATATACCATCCAAATTCAGAAAACTGAAATCATCCCATGGGATTTTGAAACTGGCCACTGAGTGTCCGTGTATTGTATTATGCCATATGGTATTTCTACACAGAGACCACTGGGATTACTCTCTCTACTTGATGAGGAGTCAACTTTTCCAAATGGGACAGACTTGACATTTGCCAACAAGCTTAAGCAGCATCTGAATACCAATTCATGTTTCAGAGGGGACCGTGGGAAATCGTTTAGCGTCTGTCATTATGCAGGAGAGGTAGACATATTACTTCCTTCGTTTGCTGAAATAATATATTCTTCGGGAATTGAGGGTGATTTATTTATTGATGGGGTTAGCTCTTGCTGCTGTTTTAAAGTGGGTATTGCATGTTGATAGTTTGAGGTTCTTGTGTGCTAAAACATGGGCGTGATGATTGATATGCAGGTCACTTATGACACAACTGGGTTTTTGGAGAAGAACAGGGACTTACTTCACCTGGATTCCATACAGCTATTGTCATCCTGCAGGAGCTCTCTTCCTCCCATTTTTGCATCTAACTTGCTTGTACAATCACAGAAGTCGGTCTCTGGTCCTTTATACAAGTCTGGTGGAGCAGATTCACAAAAGCTCAGTGTTGCCACAAAGTTCAAGGTAAATCTCTGTACTAGTACGTATTATTTCTTTGCATGTGGTGAATGACAGCTTTAGCTATACAGACCATTCTTGATTATTTTTTATCTTCTGTCATTGAGATAAATTGTGACAGTAAAATCAAATAAAAAATGTGGGATTAAAGCTATGAAAAAGTCTGAGGATAAATAAAGAGCTTTTTCTAATATTTTCTTAACATGGACATAAGATTCTACTTCTAGACGTTTAGGAGAATGATGTTCAATTGTGGTATATATACATAGAATAGATAAATAGTTACATCTTGTGTTATAGTTCATTTATAAATCAAACTATTTCCATTTCTGGACGTTTCAAGATATAAATTCAAGATTACATTTTACTTTTCTGGATCGTGTGTGTTTTTAAACATCATTTCAATTTAAAGTTTATGGACTGGATTTTGGCGGGCTAGGTCGGGTCAGATCAGAAAATTTGTCCAGCAAATTCAAATCTTTCTTGAATATTATGTGATTCAACCTCGTGTCTACTGTTTACCGAAACTAATACCCCTTTTTTCTCATTCACAAAGCAAAAAACTTGAGCTGAGCACACTTTATTTTTTAAATCTTGTTTTTCAAATGTATTTGTGATGTGTTCATAAATGTATATGGCTTGCTTAATCATTTGGATACATCTTACAGGGACAATTGTTCCAGCTAATGCAACGTCTTGAGAATACGACACCGCATTTCATACGTTGTATCAAGCCCAACAATTTGCAATCTCCAGGAATTTATGAGCAGTCTCTTGTACTTCAACAGCTCAGGTGCTGTGGGGTTCTTGAAGTTGTCAGAATTTCTAGATCCGGCTTTCCAACGCGGATGTCTCACCAGAAATTTGCCCGGAGGTTAGTACTTTGATTTTTTCCACATGACGCTTCTCTTCTTATTATGATAAAAAACACTAGATGTCAATAACTTATACCGTGGGAGAGCATTATCATGCTTTTTTACTTGAACAATAATCAATCAATCAATCAGGTATGGGTTTCTTCTTCTGGAGAGTGTTGCATCTAAGGATCCTCTTAGCGTCTCTGTGGCAATACTACACCAATTCAATATTTTGCCGGAGATGTATCAAGTTGGTTATACCAAATTGTTCTTTCGGACTGGACAGGCAAGAAAGATTATCCTTCTGCTTTGAGAGTTAATACTTTCCTTTTTTTTTTCTTTTTTGCAGTCTAGATGAAATTTCTGTCAAATGTGTTGGGAGTCTTGTTTATGACCAAGTTGTGTAATTATATTAGGTTGGAGTGCTTGAAGATACTAGAAACCGTACCCTCAATGGAATTCTACGTGTTCAGAGCTGCTTTAGAGGCTACCAAGCTCGGTGCCATGTTAAAGAGTTTAAGAAGGGCGTTTGTCTTCTTCAGTCATGTAAATTTCCCTTTTCTTTCTTTAAATCTTTCTGAGATTTGGTTTGTGTTTGTTCTCAATGCAATGCGCCTCTTTGTTTCCAGATGATGCTTGTTTCAAAATTTTATGGCAAAAAACTGTATCTGTTTCAGGGGATGGACTAATTGATTTTTTTTTCTTCTACATCATTTAATTCAGTTATTCGTGCTGAAAAGTCAAGGAAAGATTATGCGTTGCTGCTGCAGAGGCATAGAGCAGCTTCGGTCATACAAAAGAAGGTTAAGAGCAAGATGACTCGGAAGAGATTTATTGAAGTTGCAGATGCCTCTGTGGTGATACAATCAGGTGAAAATTTTTGTATATGCTAGCTGGCTGACCTTTTGTTTTTTAGATTACGCATGTAGTAGCTGGAGTAGCTCATCACTGACTGGATTACTAATCTTTTCTTGTAGTGATTCGTGCATGGTTGGTGAGAAAGTGCTCTGGAAACATCGGTCTGCTCAACTTTGGAGACAAAAAGGTAGAAGTTGGTGGCATCTACAAGTGATACTGCTGCCTGAGCTTTTCTTTATTTTGGTATCAGTACTATGATTCTTACCCTAGTTTTTTTGCAAATGGACAGGGCGATGAATCTGATGAGGTGGTTGTGAAAGCCTCTTACCTGGCAGAGCTACAGCGCCGAGTGCTTAAAGCCGAAGCTGCCTACAAAGAGAAAGCGGAAGAGAATGAAATCCTCCACCAACGACTCCGTCAGTATGATAGTCGATGGTCTGAGTACGAGCTAAAGATGAAGTCCATGGAAGAGATGTGGCAGAAACAGATGCGATCCTTGCAGTCCAGCCTCTCAATTGCAAAGAAGAGCTTTGCTGTGGATGACACCGCGAGGAACTCAGATGCATCAGTTAATGCTACTACCAGTGAAGAACAAGAGTTCAGCTGCGGCACTCCAGGAAAGAGCTTTGACAACAGCAATGGTGTAGTCAGAGGTGGAAGATCGATGAATGCCGGCCTTAGCGTGATCAGCAGGCTGGCTGAGGAGTTTGAACAGAGGAAGCAGGTGTTTGGGGATGACGCCAAGTTCTTAGTGGAAGTGAAGTCGGGCCAAGTGGATGCTGCTTCACTGAGTCCAGACCGGGAGTTGAGGAGGTTGAAGCAGATGTTTGAGTCATGGAAGAAGGATTATGCAGTGAGACTGCGGGAAACGAAGGTTATACTGAACAAGCTAGATAGTGAAGAGAGGTGGTGGGAGTGATAAAGGAGTGAGGAAGAAATGGTGGGGAAGGAGAAATAGCACGAGGATAATATAACTAGAAAAGCTAGTGATACTGTTTGTGTGAGTTGGAAGAAATGACAATAATTTGGTGCAATTGTAGTGAAGTGAGGTAGGTGTATAGATCAAGCTTCACAATACAATACATAGGTGGTTTTATTGTGAGTGACAAGTTGCGCAAGCCTAGTTTTGCTTTGCTTGCTTCTGTTGTGTATGTATGTATATGTATGAGAAGCACATTACATTTGTTTGCAGGTATGCCTTTGTTACATTGTAAAGTGGGGAAAACAAAGCATCCACTTTAATCCTATGAAATTTCCAACCAATTACAAATCTACATTTACTATTTAGGTGAACTTGAGAAAAAATAACAAGAGTTGGGATTGTGAAACCATATTTTATAAAAGGTTGTCAATCCTTACGTTTCTGGATCCTGTTGATAATTCCTAATGTTGCATTTCGGTCAATTCAATACCCTTGAACTACTTCTCGTCCACCATGTAATTTACTAGCTAGGTATACGGAAAACTGTATTTAGTGCAACATTGTTGTATGATTAATCAGTTGACTCCTTCGTATGACATTTTAAGGCGTATGTATGGTAGGAAAGACTCTAAATCCAAGTTGCAAGAGTAATACAATACATAAGAAATTGTTGTATGATTACAGCACCGGTACACTATGAATATATACATTCATCACCATACATATATAAAAAAAAGTTGGGCATATAGCCATATTATTGAAATTAAAATTTTGATGGTTTTTGTGGGCCTCGTTAAAACCTCCCTAAGCAAACCCGGTGGGAAAAAACTTAGGAAGGAAAAAGAGTACCCCATCCGATTACAAGCCTAGGGACCACTATAATAACAGTTCCAAACAGCAACAATACAAAAAAACATAATCTTCAAGAGTCTAATCTCAGTCTAACAAATATAAGCCTCCTAAAGACCATTACGACCTACACAAGAGCTAGATTCGTATGTCATGAATGCTTCTTCTCCTCGATGCTAGATACTGCGATTGTTGACGTAGATGGTATTTCTGGGCATGGCTTGCTATTTGAATATGACTTTTAGTAGGAACAAATTCTTTCGAAATTTTCTTCCACTTTCCTGCTCCATACACTTTCAAACCTTCTAAGAAGAATCGATGTTCTTCTTCTGTCCATCTTTTCTTGTTCTTAGTGCAGTTTTCTTCATCTACTGATCTTCTTTCTTGATTTCCCGTGAGTGATATTGGTGCAGGATTGAACACAGATTGTATTGGGGATGAGGCTACTCCTGGTTGCTGCTGGTAATAACGATAATATGCAGATGGCAATGAGGCTGAGGCTGACTCTGCTGCTACTCGTTGATGATGATAATGATTAAACGCATATGAAACTGCGACTGACTCTGCTGCTGGCGGTGGCTGTTGATGATAATGTTTAAACATGGATGAAACTGGGGCTGATTCTGCTGCTGTTGGTGGTTGATTAAACAGAGATGAAACTGGGGATGTCTCTACTATTGTGGGTGGCTGATAACAGTGAGTGTATTATCATATTGCAGATGATGATCGCCGTAATTGGACCCCGTCGAAGAAGAAGAAAGATTCGCAGCAAATTCTGGACGTTCGCCATATACTCCCTGAAACATATATGAATTGTTCTCATAACTACAGCACGGGCAGCGTAACATTGACGGAAAATTCTGACCCGTCGTCGCCGTCTTCAATGGGACAGTAGTGGTTTTAACTTCAGGCAAAACCTCAAGCTCAACCGAATTATGCATGCTAGACTTCTGCAGTTGTTCAGACACCATAATCATCTTCTCTTGCATCACCGATGTGTCCATCATCTCAGTAGATGAGTCTTGAACGTTGGTTTCAGGAATCAAAATCCTCTCATTCTCAGCAGTTTCAACATCAAAGTTGACGTCGAAATCAAAATCAAAGTCAACCAAGTCCAAGTCAAAATCTAAGTTGTCTATCTCAGTTAACGCCATGGTAGATTCTCTCTGTTCTTCCATGGTTAGGGTTCGATTAGAAGAATTGGACGTTCTTTTTCTTCTATTCGTTCCTTGCCAGTTGACTCAAAATGCATAGTCTGAAATTGACTTCTCTCTGTTGGTTTTGCTCTATACTGCACTTAGCGGTGGTTTTTAATGCACTTTGGCGGCTTGTTTCCCGCTAAGACTCCCGATTAAATTTTTTAAACGCATATTTAGTTTTCTCAATTCTTAAGCCTTTTCCGCTTTTCCAAAAAAAAAAATTCTTAAGCCTTAGTTAATAGTACGTATTATTCTGCGTATTATTTCATTTTAAAAAGTACTACTAGTATTCCATTATTCAGGTGATTCTCATATTTAAATTTTCACTTATGTTAAATTGGCCATAGTAGAATACAATTCCTCTCTTCGTTCATTTATTCCGCTTCAAGTAGTATAGTACTCCCTCCGTTCATTAATAACTGTCATTTTAGGTAGTGATTCTTGTTCAAAAATATCTGTCATTATAGCTTTTTGACACATCTTTTTCCACTTTTAACCCTACTATTCAATACAAAAGTAATTATTATCTAGATGGAAAAGTAAAAAGTAGGGGTACATGCGTCATTTTTCTACTTTCCTTAATAAGTGTGCAAGTTTCTAGAATGACAGATATTGTTGAACGGAGGGAGTAGGTTTTAAGACGAAAAGTTGGGATAATTCGGTCATTTTGGTCTACCTCCGTATTTCTGAAGAAACCTAATATCAGTCCTGGTAACAACTTTCAGATTGAAACTGTGTATTTTGAGGATAATTAAGGAAAATATATAACAACTGCTTAACAAGAAACTACGATTTCGCTACCTGAGGAAAAAGTTATCTCCATATAACTTAATTCAGAAGTTTGATTGAAGAATTATTACAACAACATTTAATTTCAGACAATAGAGGGTGAAATCTGATTAGCAATCAGTTCTCTACAATCTTCCGCGTAGATATGATTATGATACAATAAATTACGTTGCTTGCTATCAATCCCTTCAAGAAAGTTCTTCATTATTCTACCCTATAAACGAAGATCCTCTGGGAGACCACAAGTTTATGCCATTGCCGACACAAGCAAGCACTCCAGGAAATGAAACGAGGTCCTTTATCTCGTTTCAATACTCTGATAGGACTTTCTTGGATTTTCAGTTTCGTAGCTACATATTATTGAATTACATTGACTCTGATTCTTACGATGGCCCTTATTCTTCTTTTTCCCTTATTATCCTGGAGTCAGTCAGTTCATCATTATAAGTTTGGTAAACCAATCACCTAGGACAAAAATTGTTTTTGTGAAAGTCATCGCATTTGTAATTCTCTCATAAGTGAATTTGTCCTTGTGAAAGTCCAGAATTGATGGTAGATCATACGTCTACATTCCTTATGAAAGTCTGCTTTTTCATATTGATTCTTTTCCTTTTACTTCACTTTCCTTCATTAAAATTCTTTGGATAGCTATGTTTCAGATTTAATTGAAAAAAGTCTCTACATTACTAGATTAATTATATCCTTAATTTTCTATCTAGTTCTGGAAGTGGGGAGTAGAGAAAACAGAGACGCTGAAATAGCCTTACAATATGTGGCTGCACTTGGCGGCGCAATTGGAATTGAATATGAGATCTTGAAAACAAATCGAATTGTAGAAGCTTTTCGAAATGCAAAAACCTTAAGGACCAACAACAGCTCAACTCGATTGGTAAGTTGTTCTTTGTTCGAATGCTTTTGCTTTAACTCTACAATTGAGCTTAAGGATCAGCAAGCATATTGAGAGTTCCCAACATTTTTGCACGTTAATTTATCTCCTCTATAAGTTAGGTCAACAAATTAAATGATACAGGTGAATTTATACAAGAAAAATGTCTTTGTTACTTCTATTGTCATGTAGTCAACTTGTTCAGTTAATTATATAGCTCACACATTTCTGACTATTTTTGTTTGGTGACGTTGCTTGTTTCTCTGAGCAGTTTTGCACTCCTGCTTGAGAAGGTATCTCTATAGTTGTATTGATTGAGGACCCATTACATTTTATCTAATAGATTTACTTATGACTAGCAAATTTGCTTCATTGACAGTCCCCAAGGTGAACGATCTAATCATCTTTTATTAACTTTGTGGAGGAGCTTCAAAAAAACTAAGAGGTAATTTGGGTTAGCTCTTTCAATGATACCAATAAATATACTTCTTCATGGATACTTGAGTGTATTCAGTTCGTGATTTGAGTCTTGTTGTGAGCAAGTAACCTTTTTGCATTGATTTTAAGAATCTGACTTGTCTTCAAATTCTGAAGGGCGAGGTGAATTTATAGGAACTAGAGACAGACAAGAAATACAGGAAGCATAAGAGGGAGAGAGTAGGAGAATAGAATATTTCTCATTAGCTGATTAGGGAAGGAGAATACAAACCTATCTATGCTAGAGAGGAGAGGACCATTAGCATATTGTACTTGTAAAATGCCTTATCCTCTTATATCTAATTACTTGTTACATTACTCACCCCTTCAAACACCTTGACCTCAAGGGTCTACAACGAAAAACTAACCTCAGTCAAATACAAAACAAGTCCAATACCACAAGATGTTATTGTAACAGTTTACAACGAAAACAAGAGAGAAAAACTTGAGCATTGCTAAGCCAAGAGGAAGTCAATTCACATTGATGTCATCCTGCTGGAGGAAAACTAAGCTGTCCACATACTCCTCTGATGTAAGCAATATCTCTTTTATCTTCCAGAAGTACTGCATATGAGAAGGCAGTCAGTCGTACAAGTTCTGCCCGCGAGAGGAACTCTTGACCCTTCCTCAAGAAACTCTGCCCAGTCCCTAGGTCATTAGATACAACAATAGTACTCGCCACTATATTCAGCTGTTTTATGGCATACACTGCAGTTTGTTCCTCCAAATGTATTCTGGAGTTGTGATAAGCTTGAAATCTTTACTAATGGCTTCCTCTCTGAGGACAACTTCTTCAATGAATGTCGCATTTGCATTGTCTTCAACACTATCAGTCAACTCGCTAGGAACCTCAAAATCAGCAATTGCAGAAATAATGAGTTGTGGCTCTAAATCTGTCATTGATAATAAATATTTCTCTAGGTGCATGTGAAAATTGAAGAGTCAAGAGGCAGCATCCATCATAAATGTAGCAGACTTAATTGAAGCTTGAAGAATTTAAACCTGTTCAAGACCATATCCACAGGATACCACACGCAAGGCAATTCAATTTTATAGCAACATATGGCATACATGAGCAGGACTATCAGCAGACGAGCACAAGCAAGAAGCAAGCAAAACTTTGTTTCTAACAACGGAATCTAACAATAGATAAAAGATAATTCACCGATTTTAACCAAATTCACTTTTCAAGCCCCCTTGGAACGAACAAGCAGAAAAACGTAGCAAATTTCAAGTTGACCAAATCACAACAGACCTTTCGCTTCTTTCTTTCTTCATATATTGTAATTAAGAAGGAAAAGCGCTAGCAATTGGGCGGACAGTTTTCCGCTCCTCACATTCAAGAAATAGGTTTTTGCACACCGAGTTTGTCGAAGAGAATGGAAGAAAGAAACGGATATGAAGGAAGAAAGGAGCCATACATGTGAAAAACAAACTAATAGTCAGAAATTCTAAGATCATGAATGCTTCTCACGTTGATACTACTTCTGGGCATGAGTAACTATTTGTATTACACAAATACCACGAAAGAGAGAAGCATTCATGATATTAGGATCTCTAGCTACTAGTACAAGGAAGATGACATGATTTAGCGAGAGAAAGATGGAAATAAAGAGAGTCTTGCTCTGCTCGCTTAGATATACTGTAAAGAGATGTAGAGAGTCTAGGGGCGGAGGCGGAGGCGAGAATTAAGGTAGAAATTAGAACAGGAAGGAAACAGCAGAGCGGACAGACTGCGGTTAGGTTTCGTCTCTCTCTCTTTTTTATTGATGAATTTCATAAAATACCTCACTGGTTTGTAACTTCTATAAAAAATTCCACCGTTCAAAATCTCATTTTATATTTTCCGTTTCCTCATTTTACTGCTGGAATAACCTGAAAATTGAATGATACTAACAAATATAAACACAATCTTTAAAAATTAATAAACACACAAAAAATTAAAATCATAAAAGTTGTAAAAATAAATGAAAATGACTATAATAAAAAACTATTTAGTTCAAAAAATATATATAAATTTTAAAAATTTTACATGATTTAAAAATTATTATAGTGGTGATTTAAAACGGTAATTTTTTTTAAAACAATAGTTTGATTAGTGATTATGAGGTTGTAACAATAGTTTGATTATGAGTCTAGGGATGTAAACATAGCCACCAGGCTAAACCTTTACTCGTTCATTTTTAAGTTCAATACTTAACAAAAACATTGACTTGATGAACAAATGTAACATTGGTTTGGTTCCTAGTAATGGGTACATGCAATTACAAAGAGCCGAATATTATGTCCATCTACATCCATTAGAGGTATTAGTCTTAAACTTCTCGATCGACACACAAAACAGCACACACTCAAAAACCCAAAAGAACCATACTAATATTTATACATCAAATCATCATATTACTGGTTATTATTTACTAACAACACCTCATCAAGTCAACTAGAAAACAAGACAAAACTCTCCTCTAATCAACAACCATTAATGGAGTATCAATCAATCCAGCTCATGCACAAACGGCAACACCAATTGGTTTTGCAGCTACACCCATACCACCACCACCACCCTTATAATAACACCCACTTTGCGCCACCAGTTTTCTACCACCACCACCAACAACATTCCCCTGATTAACCACCACCACTCGTCGGTGCCGGTGGTGGTGTTGATTATTCATTCCATTTCCACTTACTTGTAACTCTTCCAACTCAGTCACTACTTCATTCATACTTGGCCGAAACCTTGGATCCACGGACAGACACTGCAACGCTAGCTTCCCAACTCTGGCTGCTCCAGTCTGTGGATACTGACCCTGAATACGAGTATCCATTATCCTGAAAAACTTACGTTTACTCTTTAAGTAAGGGAATGCCCAGTTCACCAAATTCTGTTCTTTAGGATGCCGAGATGGATCCAGTACACGCTTGCCTGACATCAGCTCAAGAAGAACAACACCAAAGCTGTATATGTCGCTTCTTGTGGTCAAGTGACCTTGATTTGAGGACATGGAAATTAATCAGGAAGGATTATTGTGTTGTTGTTTCTCCTATTTTAAATGTAATCGGAGGAGTATTTATTACCTGTAGCCATGTATTCAGGGGCTGCATATCCATGAGTACCAAGTACTCGTGTTGAGACATAGCTCATTCCTCCTGTTGGACCGTCTCTTGCTAACCCAAAATCAGATAACTTGGCAGTGTAATCCTACAGGTACTAGCTAGTTTTATCAGAGTCGTCTATAAAACGATATATATTTTGAATAGGGAGAGTATATTTGAAATTTAAAAACAAAAAAAAAAACTGAATAACAAAACAAACATACTGAATCTATGAGAATGTTGGAAGGCTTGAAATCACGGTAGATGACTTTAATCCTCTGGGTATGAAGAAACGCTAAACCCTTAGCTGCACCAAGTGCAACTTTCATCCGAAGATTCCATGGAAGTGGTTGAAAATAAGCTGATCCTGCATCACATGATCACATTCAATTCAATGCTCTCTCTTTTTAATGCTTCTTTAAATGACGTGTTTGACTGCAAAAAAGGAGACAAGAAATTTAATAGTCCCATACTTCTGAATAGATGATTCTCCAAGCTACCGCGAGGCATGAATTCATAGACTAAAAGTCTTTGTTCTTCCTCCAAACAATACCCAATCAATTTCACTAGATTTGGGTGATGTAGCTGTGATAAGTAGTTGATCTCCGCCTGAATTTATTATAACTCAGTAATCTACTCAGCAAAGAGTGAAAAAGGAACAAAAACAAATTTACTAACCAGCCATTCCTGGTGACCCTGGAGTCCTTCTTGATTAAGCCGTTTAACAGCAATGACTAAACCAGTACCAGGTTTTACAGCTGCATAAGTCTGTTCATTAATCCATCCTTTGAACACACAGCCAAACCCACCTTCTCCTATCAAACTATCAGGTCTGAAGTTTCTTGTACACGTCTTAAGATCATTGTACCCAAAGCTCCATAGCTTTGATGATTCCAGTATCTCACCTTCAGTCCGTAGATTTATCGGTATTCGACCACTATTTCCACTCCCTGCACCAGAATCGTTTTTTTTTTTTGAGCAAGAAATTGAGAAGAAAGCATAATCGATCAGCAGAGGATTTTCTTATTCAATTCATCTTTTCAAAATTTTGGCATGAATTTCTGTATGAAAGTGATTGACTGACACTAAAAGAGATACCAAAAACACGTTTGCATTTGATCAACCAGGTATAAAGAGTAAGAAATGAAAAATAGCAGATCAGGAGGAGTTCATTAGACGAAGTCAAACTACACAAACCCCACGATCAATCGTCTATCAGAAAACTACTCACCAAAAAGAAAATCTATAATCCAATTCTGCCAGACTAGACTACATACTAACCTGTAAATTCATTGAGAGGGCTTTGATCAAAGCTCTCGTTGGATTTGATTCTAGAACTCAAGAAGCAACCCATGATCAATTAACCAGACGCTCCGATTTCCTCTTCCTCTCACACACCAAAGGAAATTAGAGTGAACAGAAAGACAGAACTGCTCATGTAATCTAGAAACAGCTTCAAGAAGACCCCTTCCTAAGCGGGAACTAACCAGAGAGGCAAACTCAGAGTCAAGAATGAATAGAAAGAAAAAAAAAAAAAAGTGGGATAAAGAGATGGTGAAATGAGGGAGAAGAAGCTGTGTGAACGCGGAGAGAGAACAGGATGTTCCAACTTTGCTCAGAGTAGTACTACTAGTAAGTATGCGAGTAAAGGACAAAAAAGTGGAGTTGACTGACTTTGCTCCCGTACTGTACATGTATGCAATGATGTCAATCTTTTTCGTGAGTATGGGGATTTTGCATATTTATATCTTGTTTAAACTTTGTCACAAAATTAGAAAATATGTATTACCTCCGTCCCACTTTGACCTTCTCATTTGTTTTTTGGCACGTTTTTCTACTTCAATATTTAATATATAAGATAAATTAATTTTATGAAATTAAGTTTTGCATTATGTAGTTTATAACATAAAGAATCAATTACAAAACCTAGATTTACGAAATTATATTATCTTATATGTTAAATATTGAAGTCAAACGAGCTGCCCAAATAGTGAACCAGACGGTCAAGATGGGACGGAGGGAGTATAATTTAGTCTAAATCCTAATTATCTTTAACTCGGCTGGGTTTTGCAGTCAGTATTCTAGTTTTTGCAGTCATTTTAATAAAATTGCAGTCATTTTTTTAAAATTTGCAGTCATCAAATACAGTTAATATTCTAGAATACGCAGTCGCCAAAAAAAAAGACTATATATATCCCAACTCTCAATCTCTCTCCTCTCATTTCTATTTCGCGCAAAAAAAATCAGATTCCAAAACCTCTCTAACCTCTCGTTCGCCCAACTTCCGTTTGAAGCACTTAAGGTAACTGTTTACCCTCCTATTTCATTGTATTATGCTATTGTATGATTAGGTATAGTTTTGAAGATGATTTAGATCAAATTTAACTCAAATCAAGCTTAAAATCAAAAAGAGAAAAAAAAACGTATGCTTCAGTCCGTTTTAAACGGACCGTAACAAACTGGTCCGTTTTACGGACTGAAGCATTTAGTCCGTTTTACGGACTGCTTAATAGTGGTCCGAAAAACGGACTCCTACGAATCGTCCGTTTTACGGACTAATCTTTTCCACGACGGACTATATTCTTGGCGTCCGTTACGGACGTAATGCACACAGGTCCGTTACGGACCGTATTTTTTTTTTTTGTTACTGACTCTATTTGTTTTACAGATGAACCGCAAGGACAAACAAAAAGCGACAGTAGATTGTTCCTCTAGCGTTCCTAAGAGGAAGAAGGTCACACGATCTGCTCGGGAGCAAATGGAAATGGAGAGGCGGTCCAAGCGCGTTGCAGACCGACCATCGTCACAGTCACTTGCTGCCTCATCTCCCCATCCTCCTGCTGTTGGCACTTCTGGTCTATTCCCTGCTGATCAGCAACCATCGTCACCGAGGAGGCGATTCGCATCTGATCATGACGATAGCGATGATTCTGACGATGACGATGATGATGATGATGTGGACCAGCAGACGGCCGGACATCAGTTAGCCCTTGCTGCCGGTGGGGGTGCGACATCAGCGGGGGTCAGATACCCACCGATTGGTTCATCACTCCGGAGTCGTTCCGATTCCTGGTGGTCCTTCTGATGCTAGTCTGCTACGCAGCTTTGGTGGACATGTGGCGTTGGATGTGTGGCGAGGAGTGGTATGTATCTCTAACATTTGTTCTAAATATTTTTTTTATGTTAACTGTAGTTTGTGGACTTATAAAATCGATATCTCTAGGAGCGTGGTTGTTTGTCATTTATCACTAGAGGCCCTTTACTGGAGAAGTGGCATATTGACCTCTTAACCATGAGAGGGCTAAGGAGGTAGTGAGAGATAGTGGGCTAGCACATTCACGACTGCTCCATGGATATTTTGATATGGCGCTGATATCTGCTTTCGTGGAGAGGTGGCAGCCGGACACCAACACCTTCCACCTACCTTTTGGTGAGATGACGATCACTTTACATGACGTCTATCACATCATGGGCCTTTCGATTCAGGGGAGAGCAGTTGCTTTTGAGGCCCCCGAGGAGTTACGTGGAGGTGCAGCGCCACCAGAGCTGACATTGGATTGTGCGCTAGCTGCACTTGCTGAGGTTGTAGGCCTTTCTTCCGTCGGTATGGTGAAGGAGCAGAGGTGGTATTACAAGGGTGGCGTCCCCTACAGTAAGATTAGGGATTGGTGTGGCCACGTAGATGCCACTTACGCTAGCGAGGCTCGTGGCTATCTCTACTACTTGATCGCTTGCACATTGTTCCCCGACAAGGGGCAATGATAGGATACGCCCATACACCTGCTGGCCCCTACAGGACATTGACTCCATCTCAGACTATGCGTGGGGTGCTGCTACACTGGCCTACCTCTACAGACACCTTGGTGTATCTTCTCGTGCTGAGGCGAGGACCATCGTTGGGTGTCTTACCCTATTGCAGGTATAAATAGTACTATAAATTATCCTGATAATTTTCTTCCCGCATTACAATTGTCAAAAATAGTATTATGATATTTTTAAATGTTACAGTGCTGGATCTATGAGTACTTCCCAGGTATTTGCCGTCGTCTGATGGTGAATACCGCCTCACCTGTCCCATCTGCTGCGAGGTTCGTGAAGATTGAGGGTCGACATAGTTCAGACAACAGCAGACTGGTGGAGTACCGGCGACGTTTGGATGCTCTTACATCTGACCAGGTAGGGTACTCAGTACCATTACTTAAGAATTAAAATTAGTTTATTATTAACTTGTTAGAATTAGTTGACAAATAGAGATAAAATCTAAATGATAAGGTTGTGTGGACACCATTCGGAGTGGATGCATGGCGTGTTGAGCAGGGTCGGTCCCGATGGTTTGGGCATCTCACATGATGGATATTGTAGAGCCTTACCATCCGAACCGGTGTCTGAGGCAGTTCGGCTTGGTCCAGGTTATTCCCTCCACTCCCCCTCTATGGCCACATCAGGCTATACGGAAGAGGACCGGCAGAGACTACACTGTTGAGCATGTTGCATCACCAGCGCTATGGAGCAGTCAATCTAACATGTATGCCACTGAGTTTCTTAACTCACGACGCGCTTCTGCTGGTGATGATGTGGAGGCAGATTACCTGGAGTGGTACCTTGCTCGGACCCACCCGAGGATCATCCCTCCTGGTGGTGCTGCTACCCCGCTGCTGATCCTACTGTAAGTTGTTATATTAATTTATTCGTACTTTATAACAATCAATAATTAGAAACTAATCTATATACTTTTCATACTATTACATCCACAGGTGACGCTCACTACTATTGCGCAGCTGATGGATCCATACTTCCCGGCCCCACACCCAGACGGATGGCTCGCTCAGATGTCGCCTGATGAGTTGTCCCAGTTTCAGCATTCTTTCGATCAGATGTTGGGACAGGTTCAGCACTTCCGGATCACACCGCAGACTGAGAGGCCTGGTACATCCAGCGGGTCGCAAAGTAGGGGGGCTGGTAGAGGGAGAGGTTCTAGAGGGGGTGGCAGACCGGGGGGGTAACTATGCCACAGCTGCAGAGGGGTCATAGGGGTAGGTAGGCTGGTTGCTATGGAAGGGTTGTTGGATATTTTTAGTTATGCTTTATTGTTGTTGGTTTCATGACTATTACTTCGGAGACTATATTGTGAGTTTTATGACTGTTTGTTGGATGTTTGTTAAAAAGACTATCTCAATATGCTTTGGACCGGGAGTGGAACAAACTCATTTATGCCACATGAGGTTGGAATTTGATGTTCACTTTTCCTCAAACAAGTAACAACTGCTCGTCCCGTCTAGTCTCATCTCATTAGTAGGTCCTGAGCACTGAAGTCTAGAGTAGTCTGTAAAAGTCACTGGCCACCTTCTTACTTTAATACGATTCGCCGCCCTATTGAATACCATACACCATACACCTATATAACTTTCTACTCTCCCCACATTAGCTTGAATATGAGCTTCAAGATTCGTAGCTCTGTTGAAAGATTTACAAAATGCTAAGGGGAAGGGGGACCTACAAAAGCTTCCCACGTGCCAAGCAAAAGGGGAGGTATGGCTCGCTTGCATTTACAAAACCATTTACAAAATGCTAAGGGGAAGGGGGACCTACAAAACCATTTACACAAAAGTGTGCTCAGAGTGAGCTTTTACCTATTAAAAGATCAAACTATGTACGTTAATCCAAGGTAGATATAGGAACTCTTGGACCCAAAAGTGTGCTGAAAGTGAGCTTTTTCCTCCTAACTTCGATGTGACAGATACTTCTCCCTCCAGAGTGTGATCCGCTGATGATATGCCTCATCCCAACCTTGAACTGAGGGATCTCTAACTCTCCCCCATGTCAAATAAAGGGGAGGTATGGGTGCATTATCTGCCATATCAACACGTATGAAATGATTACCGACACGACACATATAAAGCACCTCCGAGCACGCATGACCCCAGCCATTGTTATCTCTGAATGGTAGGCATGTGAAACCAGCACCGGTCCCAGCATCAATGTATACTAGAACAAGGTTGTATCTGGTACATATGACTGGAATAATCGTGGTGACAAACCATTTGTTCTCTGGTGCGAACCCATCCCCTGTCCATAAAACCGTGTCTGCCTCTTTCTGCACATCTGACAGACCACCCATTCTATCAGCCCACCAAATTTGTCTCTCTGGAAGAGTTAGCTCCTCGTACATAGAGGCGCGTACTTCTCTCCATTCATCTTCTGATTGATGCCTCCAATCTGCAATACTCTGAAACCACAATTGCCGTCAGGTTGCACGTTTTTGTAACGTGTAAATTGCTCATGAACGTTGGTTACAAAAAGATGGTAAAATGGGAATCCATCTGTCATATCACGCCATTGTGCCAAGGCTGACTTCTTAGGTGGAGCTGAATTGTGATCGGCACCGGATTTTCCCTTCTTGACATTTTTCTTCATGCGCTCGTGGGTAGCTTTGAACCTAAGAACGATGATGGAAAATATTTTTAAAGAAAACCAGTATAAATAATTATAAACTGTGCAAACAATTTTATACGAACGTTAACCTTCGTGTGGATGTACTGTGTCCCCTTGGTCTTCCACGTGGAACTTGAACAGGTGGCTCGTCAAGATCGAAAGATGAACCAGGTCTAATCACTGACTGCACAAGCCTAACACAACGCTGAAGAATCAAAGGGTCGTCCAGACGGAGAACTTCATCGTTCAATGCTTTCCACATGATTTTGTTCTCTTCATGTTGTGTTAGTGTTTCTTCCTTCATTGTTTTCCCCACATCCAACTCCAACGTCTTCCACAAGTCGTGAATAACGTCTAGTGTAAGTTTGTCTTTTCTTTCAATCAGTTCATAAAGGTAGTGTGCACAAGGAAGCCCATGAGTATAAAGTAATGCACATCCACACTGTTGCTCATCCGTCTTGAATTCTTTGCCACGCTGAAGCTCCTCTTGAAGGATCACCAAACATTTGTGGCTGACTCGCCCGCGTATTGTTCGAAATAGACGGTAGTAGTCTTCGTGAGCCATCTTGTCTTTAGACATTTCCATATCTGTCAGGAACCCGTTGAATTGACGTTTGAGAAGCCCATCAATCCTGAAGAATATGGTGTGCAACTTCATTTGGGAAGACTGAAGCCAAATCTTGAGTGCTGCGTGTGAGCTCTCAGCTCTGTCACATTAACTATTAATGAGCATCTTTCATTGTCTTTGGAAATGAACAACACATTAAATTGAAAATCAAGAATAAGCATGTCACACATACCTATTTGTTGTGCAGTTTCCAAAATGTGATACTTCATTTGTCCAACATTCAACGAACTTTTCTTTGTAAACGAGCCAAGTGTCATCCAGATATTTTATCCAGTCAAGCTTCCCTTTCTTTTCATAGACGTTCCTCATGTGTGCATACTCCTCCCTGAAATGCACCTCCGTCGTACTCTTGACTACCTTAAACCAATGTTTAGTAGCCTCAGCCACTTCACCTGTCTTGTGGAAGAACCTCTTTGCATTCAAATCAACATTGGTGTTAATGTGCCAACGACATAGTAGATGAGGCACATGGGGGAAAACAGAAGGTAGAGCTTTCATAAGACCAAGCTCCCTGTCAGTCACAAACACAGACGGCTCACGTCCTTGAATCAATAACTCCCTCAAGTTTTTCAAAACCCAAGTGTACCCTGCTTCGTCCTCATTACATACAAATGCATATGCAATGTTGAAATTCTTCCCAGCAGAAGTCATTCCTACTATCTCTACAAGCGGCATCTTATATACATTTGTCTTGTATGTAGCATCAATGATGATGACATAAGGGAACGCATTGAAAAGCTTCACAGATGTTGGGCTGGCAAACATAACATACCCGGTAACATCCTTATCGTCTGTACAAAATGAAAAAAAAAGAATTTAATAATAGGAATAGTTTAAAACGTAACAGAACTTAAATGATATGATGGCAGAAACAAACCTCGACGGCCGTCACAAAATACGTGATACTTGTGTTGCTCAAGGTCATCAACAAGCACTTGCATAACTGGTCGTCCCCCCTTATGCTCCTTTGTCAACTTCTTGTTCAAATTGTATATGAAGTTGATACCAATGAATAGATTCGGATTTTGTTCCTTCAGTCGCAACCACTGCTCACGTGGGGGAGTACCTACCATATGAAAATGACGAACCGCTTTCAACTCATCATCTGTCAATGGATGTCTACTAAAATGTCCCTCTGGCACCTTAGGCAAGTAGTGGTTGTGTCGTCCATCCTTCACAACCAATTTCCATCCTTTATGAGTGCACTTGCCGCGTATACGGAATGGACATGAGCACTTCTTCGAGGAGGTACGTCCTCGCTGCACATAATCATCATCAGCTTTAACTCTTCGTGGATGCCAGTACCGCTCACACGTAAGTACTACTAGGTCATCTGTACTTGTCTGGACTATGGTCACCACCATCCACTCACGACCCTTTTGCCGCCCTACAGTGTCCACCCATTCAACAGCGGCTTGCTTAGTAGGAAAAAATTGATTGGTTTGAAATACATGAGTAGTATCGATCCATTCGTCTTCAGGAAGTTCAAAGGGTGAATCATGATGAGCAGGGGAGTCATGAGGTGGGACCGAAGCCTGACAAAAAGTAGGAGTAAACATGTGTCAACAAAAGAAGTGACAAATCTGCACATCTCCGTTACGGACTGTTTTATTAACGTCCGTTACGGACTTCATTCAAGAGGTCCGTTACGGACGCATCTGAAACGTCCGAATTACGGACAATAATTTAGTCCGTTACAGAGTGTAACGGCGACATCCGTTACGGACGTTATGCATAGTAGTCCGTTACGGACGATAAAAAACGGACGTTAAAAAACGGACGACGCAAAAAGGACGATATAAAACGGACGTTACAAAACGGACGAAAACGTAAAAAATTGCGACATTTTGATTAAAATTTACCGTTGGATCGTCCGAGAACGCAGTTTCTTCATTATATGGTTCGTTCAGATCGAATTCTTTTTCATTGTTCGATTTCCACTGCCGTTTCCTCTTCTGATTGAGCCTAAATCGTATTTTATCTCCAACCTTTTGTTTTCCTCTCTCTACATTTTCTTTCTTCTCCATTTGGAAGTTTGAGTGCAATTGTTTCACTAACACCTTTGATGCTTATATATAAGTGTATTTTTTTTATGACTGCAAATTACAAAAAACTGACTGCATATTTTTTTAAATGACTGCGAAATCTAAAAAATAGACTGCGAAAATGACTGTAAATTCTAAAAAACCGACTGCAAAAACGAACACTCTATCTTTAAACATTTCGTCTTTTCAATCTTTACCGGTTCCCATTCGCTCAGAGTGGCAAGCTACAGAAAGACAGTACTTATTAAAAGAGTGTTAAAAAACTAGTATAATGAACAGAGGCCGTCTTATTGTTTATTCAGTCAGTTGAGAGCCCTATCCAGGTCTTGATGAAGGTGATACAGGTCGATTTGACTAGAGTTGTTTGGATGGCTGATAATTTAGTTGATGTCAGTTGTCAGCTGAAAGTTAGAAAAAGTAGAGGAGAAAAATAGTTGATATGATAATTGATGTATATGACATACAGAGACAATAAACTAGCTGATCAAATAAACCTGGTGCAAAAGAATGGAGCCTTTGTGGATGGTTGTGAGTTTTTTTTGTTGAACATCTTTGGCTTCTTCGTTCTAGTTTTCTCTAACCAGATACAATATGTGAGCGTTTTAAATTAACAAGTTTACTATTTTGGGTAGAGATACTAGGCTCAATTTCATCAGCCTTGGGCAATTAACCGTATGTGAAGGATAATTGTGAAAGTCAGGCTCTACTTGACTCTGTAAGTTCCTACTTGTTATTCCTCAGTCAGTGACTCACTAAGAACCGGAGAACCTGAGTCGGCGACTCACGACGAACACAGAAAAGAGAAGAGAAGAAGAATTATGTAAAGATTGAATTTTTATTGAAATTCACGTCACACAATCACGTAGTTCTTGTGAATACTCATCTCTCACGTCAAGAACACTCTCTTGATAACGATCACAAGTAAGTCTCTCTCACTTGAATTACAATCACGTATTAAAGAAATACACCTCCATTGGACTCTCCAATGGCAGAACCGATCTTCTTTTCTTTTCTCTCTTTTTCTAATGTCATAATTAATCCTCTCTATACCCCAACATGTTTTTTTCTCCATATAAATAGGGCTATTATTTATCTCCTACAAATATCTACATAATTCTAGAGTATCTTTGTTTACGGAATAGATAAATATAACATGTTAAATAAATATAATCTTGACAAATATATCCTGATTGAGGCTCCTGAATTTTAGCTAACTTGTTATGACTCTAACGTTAATTCAAGACTTAGTGTTTGAGTTGTTGACGCAGTCTCTGTTTTGAACTGAGTTTGCTGGTCAAAGTCATGCACTAACAGACTCTGTAGTTGGGGTTTGATACAAAAGAGCACCACTGTTTTGAACTGAGTTTGCTGGTCAAAGTCATGCACTAACAGACTCTGTAGTTGGGGTTTGATACAAAAGAGCACCACATCAAGTCGGGCAGCATAAGACTGAAAAATCCTAGAGGGGGTTATATTTCTTCTCTCTTGTTCCCTAATTGAATAGAGGCTTTAATTGTAAAGGTACACAATCAAGTGTAGTTTCTTAGTTTCAAGTGCAAAGAATGTTCTTACCTCTTGACCGTTAAAGTATCTAGAATCCCTTTCTTAGCTGAAATTGTTGTTGGTTGTAACTATTATTGATGGATTCTAGTACTAAGTCCATTGCCAATGAGTCTTGTGATAGGTATATTTATTTGGTTTAACTAGGTTTCTCTAAGGTTGATGTTCCTTTCCAGATATCTCTCGTTGATGATCAACTTATGTTGTGGGTTAAGTTTTCCAACTTTACTATAAATATACTATTAGACCCAACAATAATTTCCAAAAAACTATAAAACTGTACAAGAAACAATTTCATCTGTTTATCACCTAAATCACCTGCGAGTGACGGGTGGATATGGTCAAGGGTGATCATTAATGGGTGATGGGTCAGGTATGGATGAAGCGGATGGAACCTGGTGATGGATATAGGAGATGCCCCACCCAACCCATTTCCACCCCTAAATAATTAAGGATACTAGTATGAACCTCAATATCCTATTGAATCACATGTTCTGCATTAACCCAATCAATTATATCTCTGTGAACCTTGACTTTTTTCATTTATCCCACTCCCACCCATTTGGTGTGAAAGATTGACAAATTGGATGCCTTTTCATTCGGGCAATGGTGTGTCCTAAGGATCTGGGGCATGTATGGGTGTGTCTTTGGCAATCCATTCATGACGTGGAAGTGGGAGATAATCTTTTTCACATCAATTTTGAAAACCATGTTTCATGAAGATCCATGGCACTTTTATTATCTCCATGTAATCAGTCTTTTGATATAACTAGTCTTTCATATTGGTATGTCTTAGGGGTCGTTCTTTCCCTGCGAGTGGAGGATTAATGTAGTGTTGCTCAAAAGTGGTGGACATATGTCAATATATTATTTGATACACATTCAATTGTGGTACAATTGTCAAGTTGATATTTGTTAACTATAATAAGCTTTATCATAAAGCTTCAAAACCTAGTTTTTTGTCAAAAGTTTGAACACGCCCTTAGCCAATTTATGGAACATTAATTGCACTTGAGTTCCACTCAATCCTAGTGGTTGTCGCACTATGGAACAACCTTTGTAATTTTATGAGTCGCGTGGCTATCAACATTTAAGGTGATGTTCGTTGATGATGTTTAAGAGATTAATCTTCTTTTTTCTAAATTTAGGTGTCGTTCATTCTTGACGAGTTACAAATTAATCTGCTTTTGGAAAAATAGTCAGAACATGTGGTATATTTTTATTGGGTAAAAAGTTAACCAAAACTTACATGTCAAACTTGAATTGGTTGACCAGGGAGCTTATTCCTAACGCAGGAATTGCTGCGTTTCTAAGTCATTATCAAACGGACCCAAAACAAGTCACATGTCAACTTATTAATTGTAATTGTAACTACATAACACATGACAACTCACAATAAGTTAATCATGGGTAGCTTATTTTTTCGCCGCATTACCTATATTTCCCTGTAAAGTCTGAAAGGTCAAAAAACATAGGGAAATTTCATGAAATGCCACTATATTTTTGCCTAATTCATGAAATGCCACTAAAAAAAAGAAAGTCACGAAATGCCACTATATTTTCCAAAAAGTTCATGAAATGCCCCTCCGCCCTAACAGACGTTAAATTTCCGTCAAATGTCAGTTTTTTTTGTAAAATGACCTTTTTGCCCCTAAAAATTTATGTCACTGTTCAACGGCTACTTTTGGGTTCCAACGGTCACTTTTCTGAAAATTTTACGAAGTACATGAAATGCCACTACCACTTTTATGAAAGTACATGAAATGCCACTACTACTTTTACGAAGTACATGAAATGCCACTACAGATTTTACGAAGTACATGAAATGCCCCTGTAACAAAAAAACGGCTATTTTTCTTCATCACGCAATAGTTCTTCATTAGACTCATCGTATCTTGGCATCAAAGGTTTTATAAAAAAAGAGGAAACTACAATTAACATGGCTTAAACCCTTTTAACAGCGAAAATCACGATCTAATATCATCACGCAATATAATAAACAAAGTTCAGCAATCTACAGTTTTTTACATACGTTTTTTAGGAACCTCATATACTCTTGAATATATCAATATATACAAGTTCACACTTTCGATCATCATCGATATCTCAGTGAATGGATCATTAATACGGCACAGCAGCAGATCTATACACACTCAATTGGTAATTTGGCGTATCATTTTTCTCTCTTCCAGGAGCGCAAACCAGTGAGTAGTTCAATACTGAAGCACGAGTCGTCTGCGGCATACTGAACAATAGTACTTCCGCTTGGTGCTGAAGTAAAATGGTAAGAAGGAGAAACGCCACTGGCTCTGCACATCCACGGCCTGAACCGTCCTAGCGCAGTAAGGGCAAGTCCCAGGAGCCACTTGCCGACCTAGCACTTGCTCGTCCTCGTCGCACACGAACACCAAACACATGCTTGATCTCTCTCACTTAATCGCGAGCTGTCTATATATTACCTTGTAATGAATTCAAGCAAACTGAAAATCTTCATAACGACTAGCAGGGATGGTTTATTGAGTGCATACCTCAAGATCAAATTTGTGTCTTGCCCAACTATCTAAAGGTATGTCATTAAGATAGTCATACACCCCACTATCCATTTCCTTTATCCTGTCCATTGCTTTTAGGAAACTGAATTCCAAAAATGCGTTTGTAGCAGACCAGAACGCTTGCCTTCAATTACAGAAGAACTAGCCGTTAGAAACAAAAAAATAGTCGTTTTTTTGTTACAGGGGCATTTCATGTACTTCGTAAAATCTGTAGTGGCATTTCATGTACTTCGTAAAAGTAGTAGTGGCATTTCAAGTACTTTCATAAAAGTGGTGGTGGCATTTCATGTACTTCGTAAAATTTTCAGAAAAGTGACCGTTGGAACCTAAAAGTAGCCATTGAATAGTGACATAAATTTTTAGGGGCAAAAAGGTTATTTTACAAAAAAAAAATCTGACATTTGACGGAAAGTTAACGTCTGTTAGGGCGGAGGGGCATTTCATGAACTTTTCAGAAAATATAATGACATTTCGTGACTTTCTTTTTTTTAGTGACATTTTATGAATTAGGCAAAAATATAGTGACATTTCATGAAATTTCCCAAAAACATATGTACTTTCTAAAAATTAAAAACTTATCCTCTAACCTTTGATGTCTACGTATTAATCTACCGTTGGAATTAAAAGTTTCTTGTTTAATTGCATGAATATATAATGAGTGTTCGAGTTCACCTGCAAATATCTGGTTATTAAAATGCGTCATTATCTCAAAAGTGTAATGAAAAGGGGCTGGTTTGGTTCTGTTGATGTCGAGGCCGGCTGGCCTTTTAACTGTACTCCCTCCGTCCTGAATTGACCGTCCTGTTTGCTTTATGACACGTTTTTCCACTTCAATATTAAGCATATAAGATAAAATAATTTTATAAAATTAAATTTTGTAACATATAGTTTATCATGTAAAGAATCATATGTAAAATTTAAATTTTCAAAATTAATTTATTTTATATGTTAAAAATTGAAGTCAAACGATATGTCCAAATAGTAAACAAGACGGTCAATTCAGGACGGAGGGAGTAGTATTCTTCTGTAAAACTACTGGGTTGGGTTGTCTCTTTCAAGTATGGTTGGGGAGATGAGTAATAAAAACGGAAAAGAAAAATTGAGGTTGATAGTCGTAACATGTGGGGCAGGCAAGGGGATTTGATGGATGACTTTTTTTTATTCATTCATTCGTGCCCGATTCGTTCACAAAGAACTGGATAATTTTTCAGATTTTTAATCAGATTTTTAACTAAATTTTAACAGAACGTCGACCCTGGCACTGGTGCCACGGTATAATATGGCTACCAGACACGTGTATTACTGTGGTTGGGTGGTAAAAAATAAGACTTCTGTAAAGACTTGCGCTCTGCGTCTCTTTTCTTTTTTCTTTTTTGAAATCCTCTCCACTATTAACGGAGAGTATGAGAGGTCTTTTTTATTTTTATTTTTTGAAATCTCCCACTATTACGAGGGTGTACAGAGATTAAGTTGAAAAAAAATTTAGATTTCAAAATAATATAACTCATTAAATATAAGTACAAAAATAAAAAATTATACCATTGTTCATCATTTTTCGTGCTCTTCAAAACCGATGTATCATGAATATGTTTTGGTAAACTTAAATTTTATATTTTTTAAATGAGTATATATTAGGTATTTTAAAGTGAATCTTATTCATAGCAAAATGAATCTTCTTTAATAATAAAATGAACCTTATTCATTAACAAAATGAATCTTACCCAAACACTCTAAAAACCACTATGTAAAGTTAAAAACGTCGAAGGCATTTTTATGGTTTGTAGTGTAGGTTTTACGATCGTTAGACCCTAAACCACAAACCCTAAAAACCCGTCGAGTCAGTAATGACAATATAAAGTGTAGAACTAATACAAAAAGATTACCCTACCCCTACCCCCCCCCCCCCCCCCCACCCCCCCCACAACACCCAAAACTACCCTAAGAAGCTAAAAACTCGAAGGCATTTTATGGTTTGAGTGTAGGGTTTAGGGTCTAAACGACCCTAAACCCTAACCACAAACCCTAAAAAACTGTTGAATAGTGACGACAATATCAAGTGTACAAGTAATGCCAAAAAGATTACCCTACCTCCCCCCAAAAAAACCCTAAAAACCACCCTCACATAAGTTTGTGGTAGGATTAACCTTTTACTACTATTAAACAAAATATTCACTTTTCTTAAACCTTTGATTCACCTTTAAAAAACCTTTTATTCACTTTTCTTAAACCTCTTATTCACTTTAGTTGAAACAATCTCTATTTACGAGAATCATTTTTCTTAAACATTTGTTCATTTTTCTTAAACGCATGATTCACTTTATAAAAACGTCTGATTCACATTTCTTAAACCTCTTAATCTATGCTTACAAGATTCACTCTTATTACTCTGATTCACTTTGTAACAACTTGTGATCCACTTTTTAACAACTTTTGATTCATTTTTCAAAAATCTCTGATTCACACTAGTCAAACAATCAGGATCACTTTAGTTAAACAATTTCTGTTATGAGATTCGTTTTTTTAAACCTCTTATCACTTTTAAGAACTCTCTGATTCACTTTTTAACAACCTTTGATTCACTTTGTAATAACCTTTGATTCACTTTTCTTAAACTTAAGATTCACATGAATCTCAAAAAATATGTACATTAAAAAAATAAATTTTTTTAAAATTATCAAAACATATTATCAGTTTGGTCTTATTTTGAAGAACGAAAAATGAGGAACACTGATATAATTTATTTTATTTTTGCACTTATATTTTATAAGTTATGATATTTTTGAAAAAACAAAAAATTTATCTCTCCTCTTCTCTCTCCTTCTTGTGTTTACCCGTAGCATGTTAACAAATTTCCCTTTTTTTATTTTCTTTTTTCTTTATTTCACTCTAATAGAATGTTGACATGTGTCAGGATAAAATGTCAAAAATAACCACCTCCATATTACAAGGTGGCTTCAGCTCCATGTTCGAATTCGTGAATTTTAAATTTTAATTAACTGAATTATCTAAATTATAATTTATTTAGATTTTAATTTTGACTGATTAATACGATTAACTAAATTTTTCAAATTTTTTCAAATAGAATATTCTTTAAAGTAACTGTAATCTATTTTTATTTTTCAAATTAGTTTTAATTATTCATATACCTTCATTCCTCCCTTTTGTCGTTTTTTTACTTGGATATTTTCTTGGGATGATTCAGACAGAGGAAGACGACATCGTGTTCAGTGTTCACCCAAACAAAAATTAAAGAATGTTCAAACTAGGGTGGGACTGGGAGGAAGAATGGTGCGTTTGTTTTTTTTTTTTTTTGAAATTGGGGAAATATATTGAGATTAAGAACAAAGTGAGCGTACAGAGTCACTGATGTCAGAGGACTTCCAGCAGCTCCTAGGGAGCTGAGCATTTCTAGCATGATATGTTAGGTTGTGAGCTATAACATTGTCAAGTCTACTAATATGAAACCATGCAACATCATATAAAGGTTCTAATTGAGCTAGTGCTGCATGAAGTAGCTCTTTCGTGTCGTCATCCAAACTCATAACCCTAAAGTCTGAGATGTAGTTCACAATACTTTTGTAATCCGATAAGAGGCGAAAATGCCGCAGTAGCAAGTGCTTAGCAAGATCGTGACCTAAAATGACAGCCATAGCTTCGCCCTTGGATGGTTGAAGCTGAAAGCTTTTCCCTCCCATAGTTGCCGCCCCTATTGTGAAACCATTGGCTGTGGCAACTGCTTTTAAGCCAAAACAACCAAACCTGTCAAGACCTACATCAACCGAAATCTCTACCCAGATGTTCTTAGAATGGTGCGTTTGTTATTAAAGCAGCAAATAATCCCATTTTTTATTTTTATTTTATTTTAACAGCTACTGCTTTGTTGTTAAAGTCTGTAGTATTTGATTACGCAAAATCTTGCCTACAACTAAATGTATGTAGATGGCTACATACCAAAGACGGAGTCTACCTACGCGGATGGAGAACACCAGAGGATGATTTTTTTTCTTCTTCTTTGCGCGCAGCGCATTTCTTTTTTTTTTTTTCCTTTTTTTCTTTTTCAAGATTTTTACTATTATTTTTTTTACTTTATCATAAAATCTAAAACTTATTGTAACTTTTAATATATAGATCCAAAATGAAAAAAAGTTATATCATTGTTCATATAAATTCAAGCTCTTCAAAACAAAAACCAGTTATGGATATGTTTTGACAACTTTGAAAAAAATTATTTTTACATATATAGTGCACAAAACGTAAAAAAAACTTGTACAAATGTTCATTAAAACATGTACATCCACACGTAAAAACTTGTACATCTCGCAATATCGACAGGTTTTTTAGGGTTTTCGTAGCGGGTTTAGGGTCTAACTTTGACGTTTTTAGCTATCCTAGGGTGGGTTTTGGGGTGTTTTTGGGGTAGGGTAATCTATTTGGAATTTGTTTCGTACTTTATATTGTTAGCAACTAACTCGACAGGTTTTTAGGGTTTGTGGTAGCGGTTTAGGGTCGTTAGACCCTAAACCCGCAACTACAAACCTGAAAATGTCTTCCACGTTTTTTGCTATCCTATCCTAGGTGGTTTTGGGGTGTTTTGGGGGTAGGGTAATCTATTTGGAACCTTTTATACTTTACATTGTAGCAACTACTCGATATGTTTTTAGGGTTTGTGGTAGACCCTAAACCCTCAACTCAAACCCTAATAATGCCTTCGACGTTTTTTTTAGCTATCCTAGGTGGGTTTTGGGGTAGGGTAATCTATTTGGAATTTTTTTAGTACTTTATATTGTAGCAACTAACTCGACAGGTTTTTAGGTTTGTGGTAACGGTATAGGGTCTACAAACCCTAAAAATACCTTTCGACGTTTTAGCTATCCTAGGTGGTTTTGGGGTGTTTTTGGGTAGGGTAATCTATTGGAAACCGTTCTATACTTTACATTGTAGCAACTAACTCGACAGGTTTATAGGGTTGTGGTCGCTGGTTTAGGGTCTGCCACTATAAACCCTAAAATGCTTTCGATGTTTTTTTTAGCTTTCCTATGGTGGGTTTTAGGGTGTGTGGGGTCAGGGTAATCTATTTGGAAGCCGTTATATACTTTAATGTGAGAATGTACATATTCTAATGTGAGAATGTACATGTTTTAATGTGACGATGTACATGTTTTAATGTGACGATGTACATGTTCAAATGTGAGAATGTACTTGTTCAATTATGAATGTATAGTTTTTAATGAACATTTGTACATATTTGTATGACCGTCTGTACAAGTGTTCTTCCTTATATGTACATGTTTTAATTTAAGGATATACATATTTAATTATTCGTACATGTTTATATAACATCTATATGTTTTAATGCGATGATGTACATGTTTTTACGTGATGATGTACATGTTTTAATGAACTTGTACAAGTTTGTATGACCATCTGTACAATTTATTTTATGTCCTGTGAACTATACATGTAAAAATAATTTTTTTAAAAAAGTTGTCAAAATAATCCATGACTGATCTTGTTTTGAAGAGCTTGAAAAAAGATAAACAATGATATAATTTATTTTCATTTTGGACTTATATATTAAAAATTACAATACTTTAAAGTTTTTATAATAAAAGAAGAAAAAAAAGAAAAAAAGAAAAGTGAAACGGACGCGGGCGTCACGTACCAAGAGTTCTCCCATTTGAAATTAGCCAGACTAGTTACTGCTTACTTTTTTTTGTAAAAAAAATAGCAGATGTAGCTACGATGCCTACATGCAGATGTAGCTCAGACATGCCCATTTGATTATAACTACAAGAAAGTAACATCGGGTTCTCTTCACCTTTCGTGTATATTTGTGACATAAATGTGTGAATCTCATATAAATTTTATGAGAATTATACATTCTACTCAAATAATACATTATCACGTATAAAACAATCACTACATAATCAAATTAAAACAACTCCGTCATAGCGAAAACAAGTCCAAATATGTGGCCTATGTTCTAGTAACAAATATGTTGAGATCAATCTTACGCAAAAAAAAGTATGTTCAGATCAAAAAAGAAGAGCTACTAGATATACTATATAATAGTGTATTTTCTTTTTTCAAATAATAATAATAATAAAAATAATAATAATAGTAGTAGTTTATTTCAAAGAAATCATTATGGGATTTGTTTGTTATGTTTGGTATGACTGTTTTTTAACTATTTTGAACTGATTGTTTTATGACTGTATATTACTAAAGTAGAACATAAAACCCATAGTGGATTCACATGCACCCACTCATTTATACTCCCTCCGTTAATTTTTAATTGTCTTTCTAGCTCTTTTGGTTTTGTTAATATTAGTTGTCATTTTAGATTTTCAAGCAAACTTATTGTTTTTTTTCCACCATTACCCCTATTGATAAAACAACTTCCAAGGAAAAAAATAGTTTATCACCTTACACACACATTTATTAAAAAGAAAAAGTAAGGTTAGATTAGTCATTATACCTCATTTCTTAATTCTTGTGCATAGAGCCAGAAAGACAATTAAAAATTAACGGAGGGAGTATCACATTGCCTTTATCTACAGTATCCCCATAAAACTGACCAAATTCATCCCCTTACAGCGACTAGAGCCATCATCTCGGGGCCGGGCCTGGTCAATGACATGTAAAGAGTCCACATAACCCGACAATTCCAAACTTCGAAACGATGTGTACGACTGTTCTTTATACTATAACGGTCAAATACTTGTGGCCAAAGCTAACAAATATGGCCAAATGCCACTTTTGTTTTGTCATAACTATTTTATTTACAAACCAATCTTGGTCATTTTTTAAGCGTAAACTGATTACATTAGTTGACTCGTTCACTAAACTAATTGAGCTTTACAATTACCGTAGCATCACATGTAACTTGTCACAGAGAAAGAAAAAAAACTTGTCAGTGTAAATGAATCTTAGTCATTAAATAACACCACATGTTAAGTGGGTCCATTATGTTTTCTAAACAAACTATATGTAATACTCTAACAGACACGGGCCCAAACCTGGAAAGTGGAAACTCACAAACCCGGCAAATACTATTATGCAACTTATAATTTAGGAAAAATTACATACCCCACCCATGATGTTTGACGAAATTTCACAATCCACCCACGTGGTTTTAAAAATTACTTTTCCCATCCATGTGGTTTCCCCTGTTTTACGTCCAGCAACTTTTTTAATTTTTGTTCAATTCAAAAGATGTTTAAATGTTGTCCGAAGTTGATGAAATTTTACATAGACTAGCTAAAGGTTATATTTTCGTTTAGTGAGAAATCTAAAGTTTTTTAAGCTTAAATGTGACATGTGGGACCCAATGAACATGTCACATGTTTCATTGGGTCCCACGGGACACATTTAAGCTTAAAAAACTTCAGATTTGACATAAGATAAAAGTATATCACTTTATCATCATCCAGGTAAAGTTTCATCAATTTTGGACAACGTTTAAGCATCTTTTGAATTGAACCAATATTAAAAAAGTTGTTGGATGTAAAACGAGGGAAACCACATGGGTGGGGAAAGTAATTTTTGAAACCACGTGGGTGGAATGTGAAATTTCGCCAAACATCATGGGTGGGGCATGTAATTTTCCCTAAATTATTATCATTTATAAAAAAAAAGGAGCAACACTACATAAAAGATTGGAATTCTAGAATATAGAAAGCTTAAAATTTATTTTCAATCTTCTGATTTATCTATTCTCTCAAAATATAATACTCCTATATAAAAGTTCCTCCTTTCTCAATAAATTTGGATCGTTTTGCACTTTGGAAAATATGCGACAATGCTGCATATTCACATGCTTGAAGAAGGACATTGCGAGAGTATGCTTTATTTGGAAACCGCAAATGAGGCGTGGGAAAGCTTGTATAGTCATTTTTCTTATATATATAATTATAAGCAACAAGGCCAAAAATCCACAAATGTGGCTGAGATCTACTTAAAGATGGGTTTGTTCCGTTCCTCTCAGACAGAACAACTAATAGGGTACGTAGCAGTGGCAGACCCAGAGGATAAATCCTGTGAGGGCCATTATAGGCCCTTTATCTAACTATTATTGGGCTGGGCTGGCCTGTTTCAAGTTTTTTTTTGTTTGTGGAAAAACAAAACCAAGTGTGTGGTAAGGAGGACTTGAACTCTAGACCCCCAGATTGCTAGTTTTTAAACACTACACCACTATCACTACTTGTTATATATGTCATTTTATTGTACATATACTAGGTTTTAATTTTTAATTTTTTTTATAAAATGCTATGGGGTCCGGGCCCCATTGGACCCCATGTGGGTCCGCCCCTGGTACGTAGCATCTTACTCATGAAGTTGCTGGAAGATGTCCACTCTTTAATTGCCCAAGATCATGAAAATCAATAACATTATCCTCTACTAAAGTAGAATACCCATCTTCTTAATGAACTTATCCTGGATAACATCGCACCCATTTTTGTAGATCGTGACAACATATCAGCCAGTTACATAACTCACAACCCAGTTATGCAGCTCATGGAATTTTTTTGATAATTGCTGGAAAATTCCAGTTACAATGGCAATACTATAGCATAGAGCCTTTCTCGCCTATTTTGACAGTTATGGGCACTTGGCCCAATTGCCACACAGATAATGGAATGGAAAAACCAAAATTTTTGAGGTCAATTACCATCTTGTGAGAAGCAAAGTATAAAAAAGCTTGGATGTAGATATACTCAAATGCCACACAGCGGAGTGTTCATCAATGTACAAGTCTACCAATTTCACCTTGTACAACTTGAAGGAAGGATGTTAGGATTTAGATATCTTCTATATGTTAGTCTGACTACTTTACTAACCCTCCCTTGTTCTGCAACTACTTATGATATGACCGTTAGTTAGTGCAACACTCATATGCTTTAAGGCTATTACATTATACATATACCCTGGTAATAATACCACCAAATAATCAGTAATAAAACATCGTGTTTACTCTGATGTCGAGTTCGTGACACAGGTGGATAGTGGGATTATGATTATGAAGCTGGTGTCGGCGCAAACACTATGTACATAATATAACTAGTATATGGACTGAGTAATGTAACCAACATACACCTGAGGATGGCGTTCCGTTCACGAATGGAAATCCAGAGGCGAGAACTTATTTTACGCAACACCCACTTATAACCAAGGTAACTACATAACCAAGGTAACTGGAGTGACCGAAACTGTAGGCTTGGCTTATTATTACTACTTGTAATCCAGTCTTCCAAGACAGATGTTACTGTTTCTTTTTACATCAAGCCAGTAAGTAAGATTCCAAAAATCACCGCTCAACTTACGGGCTTTAGCTGCTATGCAGGAGATCAGCAGTCTTGACAGTAGCAGCATTGATGATGTCAATGAATTCAGGCTAGAGAAAAAACAAAGTCAAAATTACAACTTCAACTTAGAGCATTTCTAGTCACTTTTAGTCAGGAATAGAATTCCTGAAATATACTGAGAGGTCAAGAAACTATAAAAGGATCTAATCACTATGTTTGTTACCTTGAGAGAAGCTCCACCCACCAAAAATCCATCAACATCGGGCTGACCTGCTAACTCCTTGCAGTTGCCACCGTTAACAGATCCTACAAAATAGCACATAAAACATCTCATTACAGCAAACAGGGAAAGATTAATAAACAAGAATACCAATCCATGTAACCCAACAAAGTAAGGAGAACACGCATCAATAGTTGACGCAGAAGCATACCTCCATAGATAATCCTTGTGGTTGCAGCCACCTCCGGCTTGGTGTTAGCTTGCAGCCATTTCCTCAATTCAGAATGGACCTACTTCCACATGGGATGATTTGTGGTTAAAAATGAATATGACAGCAGAAAAACCTAACTTTTACACACGGATGATCAGTGAACAGACAAAAAAACCAAGTGTTTGCTTAAGTTAAATATTATATCACCCCATTTGTACTTTTAGATGACAAGGAGGGACTAACTAACATAGTTACTAATAGCAGGACACTGACTTTCCAATATGGTATCACGGAAGATGAATCAGTCAGTCACCTTGGAAGGAAAATTAATTACAATAATAGATTTAATGCAAAGCAGCTGTAGCAAGTAGAAAATAAATAATACCTCCTGGGCTTGAGCAGGAGTGGCAACCTTCCCAGTTCCAATGGCCCACACAGGTTCGTAGGCGATAACTATGTTGGTCCAGTCAGTTACACGTTCTGTGTATGAAAGAAGATTGCAGTTACTCATAAAGCCCCATGTCTAGCTAGCAGTACAGCTTCTCCCATATACAAGACCGTAAACTTCATTTAAGATCTTATAAACCCTGCAAACGGTCTTCTTTGCAACGGGAACCAATTTTTCTTTCTTTTTTTCTCCAAGATGTTATGAAAGAAATGGTGTATGTTTTACTTTTGGTTCACCACTTATCTATGCAGCCCTATGTTTCTTTACTACAGATCAAGCAGGAATGTCAAACATCTAAATCTAATTGCCATAACATGAACTGGTTAAAGAGGTTAAAACGCTGCAACGATCAACATATCAACGATGTAATTTGATCATTAACGGCAGACAGTTATACCTGCAATTGCTTTAGTTTGAGCAGCAACTACTTTCATGGTGGAGCCAGCTTCACGCTGTTCAAGTGTCTCTCCAACACAAGCTATTACTTTCAGTCCTTTTGAGAGAGCATATTTAACCTTGTCTCCCACAAACTGTGGAAGAGTAAAAAGAAATCAGAAAACAGTTAGCGTGAGCAGTTTCTTTCTTTGTAACAAAGGAGAAAA
The DNA here is from genome assembly GCA_023374045.1 of Limonium bicolor. NCBI lineage: Eukaryota > Viridiplantae > Streptophyta > Magnoliopsida > Caryophyllales > Plumbaginaceae > Limonium > Limonium bicolor. The sequence goes on along the minus strand of CM041783.1, from coordinate 16,814,790 downwards.
CAATACTCCAAAATGCAGACAATCTTCCAATATGCAATGCAGCAACAAAAGGTAATCAGTGGGATGGAATAGTGCTGAGATGGTTTTGTAAAACCATAAGCCCATGGTTAATAACTAAAGATTACCTCACTTGACTCGTTTAAAATAAGCCTCCTCTCCGAGTGGCCAAGAATAACCCATGGAATGCGCATGTCAACAAGCATTTCAGCACTGCAAGTACAAAAACAAAAATGAAATAAGGCAGTGTGTGGCCAGAAGTTTCATCAAACATGTATGCACTTAAATAATCACTTGTCCTAGTCCATACATGAATCAATTTGAAGGCCTATCCCCTACAATCTATCGATAGAAAACCTCGTCCATTCGGTCAGCATGAGACATCAATTTTGGAGGTCCGTAAGTCAAGTGCATGAGATGTACAGATCATATTAGTTCTTATCAAGAGGAGACAGGTTAAGCGAAGTGTTCAATAAGTATAGGTCAATTAAAGGTATTCCTTTAGCAATAGGGGTTATGGATTTTCAGTTGATAGGAGGTCCGTAAGTCAAGTGCATGAGATGTACATATCATATTAGTTCTTATCAAGAGGAGACAGGGTTAAGCGAAGCTGTTCTACAAGTATAGGTCAATTAAATGGTATTCCTTTAGCAATAGGGTTATGGATTTTCAGTTGATAGGAGGTCGTTTGGGATCCGTAGTCAGAGAGAAAATTAGCCAACTAATTGAGTATGCTACTAATCAAAAGCTGCCCCTCATTATACTAGGTGCTTTTGGCGGGGCACATATACAAGACGGAAGTTTGAGCTTGATGTTAATGGCTAAAATATCGTCTGTTTATGATTATCAATCAAATAACAAAGTATTCTCTGTTAAATTCTTACATCTCCTACTACTGGCAGGTGACAGCTATATGTTGGGAGTATTTCAAAACACAATGCCTAGAGCATATTTGCGGGTAAAAGATTAATTGAGAAACATTGAATACAGCGGTACCTGGAGGTTCAAAAGAAGCTGAATATTTATTAGATAAGTGTTTATTTGATCCAATTGTCCCCGTGTAATCTTTTAAAGAGGTTCTAAGAAAGTGATTTAGCATGAGCGAATATTACTGGCTAATCAGCAATATGGAGACATTACCCAGAACGCCTCAAAAACTATTGAAAAATTATACTATGGCTTCCTCGTGCAGTAAGATTCTCAAATTGCAGCCTTCCCTAAAGGAGATATATCAGTTTCGACTTCAGGTAGTAAAACACTGGAGATACCAAAAGAATGCAAATAATAATGAACTTCACAAGAGACTGTAATAATGAAACTCGCTTTCAGCATACCTGACCTCACCGGTGAAGGCACCTCCATTCTTAACCCAGCAATTCTGAGCAGCAACCTCGTAGTAAGGCTTCAACAGATCCTTCACCAACGGAAGAAAAATATATGGCGGGCTAACAACCACCTCTGCATAAATATTTAAAAAAAATGGAAAAGCAAAGCAACAAGTTAAATAGCATAGTTGTGCAAAATCTCTGATCCTGATCCATACGAGTATGTTTCCAAACAAGATGTGCTTTCAGATTACTCTTCAAAACAAAATGAATTCCAAAATAAGGGTAAGGTACGGCAAGGAACCAGTTACTAACCGACAGACTCCTGTATTGTGGTGTTTATAGATGTCAGAAGTACTATTAAATCGACTCACTTAAAAACAAGAAGCAAAAGAGCATAGAGATAGACGGCCATGATTACACCAAAATAAGGCAATGAAACAAGAGCTTTAACTTACCAACGACATCCTTAGATGGAACTTTTCCATCATTGAGTGTGCTCACTATCTTCTTCACTTCTTCCGTGGTTCCATTCTGCAAATTTACACACCGCTATCATGGTACACATGAGATAATGAATCATTTCGTTTGTGTGATTTCATGTTTCAGATGAAAAATTAGCCCCGCTCGACGAGAAATCCATTACACACAGATGGATGCTCAACAGGTAACAAAACTTTGCCTTACTAAAACTACAGCTGATTCACCACCTGTCTGCCCCTCCTAGACAACCAAACTTTTAGCGTACTACACAAATCAAATGGATGCGTCACAATGATAGTCACGAATTCGGTTTTGCACATATTTTCCCCCAGTTAACGAGCGAGATCGTGAATCGATCGGTTGATAAATAGCATGCAGATATGAGTCAGATAAATCTGAAAGGTGGAGGGGAGCGGAAGGTAAAAACTTACACATTTCCAGTTACCGCCGACGAAAAATTTCCGGCCCATCGTGCCTGTTGATCGGTGAGGGATAGGTCGATTTCTGTGTCTCCGGTAAGGTGGTTAACTGCGATGGCTCTTTCTGTCGAATGCTGTGGTTCGGACAATCAGTTGGGATGGCTAAGATAGCATATTAGTGTACCGAAATAATCATGTCCTTATTATATGCACGCTTTCCTAGTAATGTGGCGAAAACAGAGGGTAGTTTAGGCAACCTTCTTTGCGTTTTCCTTTTACCCTTTAAGGTGTTTCTAGTTTAGACGTGTCGACGTGCTTATCTCGTGACACCTGGCCGTCCAATAAAGCGAAATTTTAGTAGGTCCGTTTTTGTTTGGCGAGAAGAAAATACGGTGGCTGATCGACTTGTTGCTACTCACCTTCTCTCCAATGTAGATACAGATACTAGTAGGAGTTGGTCTTCTAATTTTCTGCTCTATCTTGTTTAAGTTTGTACTCTTGACTTAAAATTGTAATAATTGAATAAAAGTTATGTTCTGCTCAAAGAAAATATATAGGGAATTTTCACCAAATGCCCTGAGGTTTAGCCGGTTTTCACAAAATACCCCTGCCTTTTCAGAATTAATATCAGATACCCTCGAGCTTTCATTTTGAATATCAAATGCCCTTCCGTCTATTTTCCCACTTGACGTCTGTTAACTTTCACTGTTTCTGCCCGTTTTACCCTTGCCCATAGTTTTTATGTGATACCCCTGCGCGTTTACAACGGATAGTTCTATGAAATGCCCCTGCAATATTGTAACGGCTAGTTATTTCTTCCCCTGCGCTTTTATAACGGATACTTCTATGCCCTTTTTACCAGATGCCCCTGTCATTCACAACGGCTAGTTTCTGGCCTATAAATTCAGAAGAAATCAACACATTGGTTGGCATTTCATTCACAGATTCACAATATGTCTTCCTCACAATCTAGCTATTCAGTCACTGCAACTGTTGAAGGTAGAAAATGCAGATGTGGAAGAGAAGCTGAAGTGCTAGTTTCATAAAAACACACTTCATCAGGAAGAATGTATTATAAATGTTTACATTGCAACAGATGGGTAAAACCACAACTGATTCAACAAAATCCAGCAACACAAGAACATCATCTTCCCAGCCAGCAGCAGATTCACATTCCCAACCAGCAAAGCTTAGAGGTAATTAAGCATGAGCTGATGAAGATCAAAGAGGAAGTGAAGGATTTGAAGATGCAAATTCAGTGGGGGATGAGGGTAGGAGTAATTATATGCATGTTCTATGTTATTGTGCTGAAAATGTAAACAAAATGCAAGTATTGTAACAAAATCAAAAGTATAATAAAAAGATAGCATTTCAGATTCATTTCTTCACATAGTTCCAAAAACTTACACATTAAGCTGGGCAGTTTCTTAGTTCCACAGTATGTCCAAAAAGATACAAGTATTCCCCACTTCACAATATGTCCAAAAAACAGATTACTTTCCCACTTCACATCATGTCCAAATTCCCACTTCACATCATTTCCAAAAAAAATAGATTACTTTCCCACTTCACACCATGTCCAAAAAGAGATTACTTTCCCACTTCACACCATATGTCAAAAACAGATACTATTTTCCCACCAATCAAAAAAGAGACTACTACTAAATATCACATTCCAACATCCCAAATACCAAAAAAGTAGAACCTGTACGTTTTACAGCTGAGGGGGGGTGTGTATCAGCACTTGAGTTAGGTGGTGCAGCACCAGAAACAGCACCGCGAGCTTGCTCTCTTTGTTCCCTAGCAGTTGGTCCTCCCTTACAAGTCCTCTTGTTGTGACCAAATTGCAAACAAGTGGTGCACCTTGTAATGTTTGACCTCTTACTTGCTGGTCCCTCCCATTCTTCCCTCTTCTATTTCTTGAAGGCTTCCAATTCTCCTTTTCAGCACTGGAGGTAGAACTTTAGGATAATCTCCATTTGGCCAATACCGTTGATCAGGCACCGGCTCCATGTTCATGGAGTACATTATCCTGTAGCTCTTGACAGAATAGAAATCATCTACATATGCTTGTGGCTCCTCCCCAGAATCTAGTATAGCTCTTACCCCATGCTTACAAGGAATGCCAGATATTTGCCATGCTCCACAAAGACACTCCTTTCGATTCAAGTCCACCGTCACGACATCATCAAAGTCTTTTACCTCAAACATGCCTCTACCTGATGAATGAGAGCAGAACCTACTTCTTTTGACAATCTTCTGTAGTTTCTTCTTTTATTTTTGGGCAGATGTCATCCTCAGGAAAGTTAAATGCTTCTTGTTGTCTCTCAGCATGCCTAATCATGATAGTTCTTCTTATCCCTATTAATCATATTGATAATTAGAAAATGGCAATCACCAAAATTGTTACATTTATGAACAAATGTTAATAATAGTTGTGAAGTTTACCTTCAAGCACCATAAGTATAGGCCTTAATCTATCTAACCCCAATGTTGAATTGAAACTTTCAACGAAATTAGAAGTGCTTTCCTCATTGCAAACCTTCGTAAAAACATCAAATAGTTAATTGCATTGGAAAAAACAGTTACAGTTATTAAAAAAGAAAAACTTACATGTGGACTGAACTTAAAAGTGGCCCATTGAGCTAGTGGTACTTCAGTTAGATAAGCAAATGCACGATTATCTTTTTCTCTTAACTTCGTCATAGCACTTTCAAAGGCAACTGCATTTGTTGCATCACTTGCTCTCAAGAAAAGTTCCCTTTAAAATCATGCAAATCAATAGCAATAGATAATACAACAACTAAATCATAAGTGTAAACACTGCTTTTCTTGCTTAAACCATTAGCATACAGCATCTATTGCTAAAATATGCATAGCTAACATATTAGTCTCAATATATTCGAGTTAATACCTTAATTCAGGACCAGGATGTTCTTCTGAAATTTGCATATAGATGTCTAGCACAAATCCTTCTACTAGCATGTGGAAAGACAGCCGAAAGTGCCGGTTCCACACCCTGTTACGTGTATGAACCATGTGAGTGGACAAAAATCATTAACAAATAAGAAACATGAGGAATAGATTTGTATCTCACCTTCTGTCTATCAGAGATGAAACACCACTCCTTATCAGCAACTTCTGCTAAAGCAATTCTGAGAGCTCTTAAGAAATAGGTCCAGGTCTTTTGTTTCCGAAGGAACTACACCATATGCAAGTGGATAAATCTCTTGATTTGAATCAAGAGCTATCGCAGACAAGAGAACACCACCGTATGGCCCCTTTAAGTGACATCCGTCAACACCAATCAGTGGTCTACCAGCTTTGACAAATCCCTCAACCAAAGCCTTGAATGATATGAAACAACCCAAGAACTTATGTGGTTCGCTTTCTGTCCAGTACACATGTGTATAGCTACCCGGATTTGTTGCTTTGAGAACATCACAATAATTTGGCAGTGTGGAATAAGACTCGTCGTGACATCCATCTAACTTTTTAAGACCCTCAGCTCACCTTGTACATCAAGCTTGGCTTTACCTTCATGAAAATAATAAAATGCATTAGTGAAAGTACTGTGTTACAGCATATACAACAAATAAGATTGGTTCACTAACCTTGATCTGCCATCTATCCATGGCAATGGCAATTAGAATTTTGGGTTTAACATCTGGATTTGTCTTCAGGTCATCAAACAAGTGGTTCACTAACCATTCACAAGTGGCCATACTATTTTCCTCCACTGGGTTACAATTATGTTCAGAGTTCAAGGTTTTGATCTGCCATGACTGGTGGTCAGGCATAACAGATGCATGCACCTCCATTGGCATCCTTCAGCTGCACAATCAGCTGTATATCTCCACTTATCCACTTTTTTCCTTCTTAAATCAAATCCCTCTTGAATGCAATAGTCAGTAAGAACGGACAGAAAATGGTCTCTGTCAAGAAATATATCCCACTGTTTCAACTCAATCCCTCCAAACTCCTTGCTAACATAATAAACTCCATTTTTGTAGATCTTAGCACTCTTTGCTTCATCTGAGTCACTCAAGGCCAAGTCTTCATACTTGGTTTCTTCATTGTAGTCGTATTCGTGGACTCTCTTCATGTATGTTCTCTTCATGAATAGAACAATCAGAAGCATAATCTGTTTCATCACTGTCTTCAGATTCACCAACAAATTCTGTATCTTCTGGGTCACTCTCGGGAAGGTCATTTGTACCATCAAACAAATTGAAATCCCTTCTTGAACCCTTCCTTTTTCGACCCAATACAGTTTCAGCTGGATTTTGGTTGGATTTTCAGTAGGATGCAATCTTGTTCACTTCCGGATGCAGATTCAACTCTCTTCTTGGCCCTATTCTCCTTGTAAATGCTGGTCGTAGAAGGCTTCCTCTTTTGTTTGTTGGCCACCCTTTTTCTTATGGGGTTTTCAGATTGAGACTGAGTACAATCAGCTAGAGGTGGTGGGCTAGAAGGGAACTCTTGGTGTTGAGACTGAGGTGGCAGCTGGGTTTGAGCATCAACATGTGGTGGAAAATGTTGCTCCCCGTCCACGTAAGTATACTGTGAGAATGGCAACTCACCATAAGGGTCATCCTCAAAGTTAATGGGAGGTGAATTCACATTTTCAGCTACACCACCTTCATCATTTTCAGCTGGTCCACCTTCATCATTTTCAGCTGGTCCACCTTCATCATTTTCAGCTTGATCATTATCACCAACCCCAGCTTCATCATTATCACCAGCCCTAGCTTGATCATCTTCACCAACCCCACCTTGATCATTATCACCAGCCCCAGCTTGATCATCTTCACCAGCCCCACCTTGATCATTATCACCAGCCCCATCTTGATCATCTTCACCAGACCCACCTTGATCATTATCACCAGCCCCAGCTTGATCATTATCACCAACCCCAACTTGATCATTATCATCAGGCTCTACTTCAAATTCTGAACCAGTGTACTTCATTTTAACATACCCCATTACTACCATCTTCGACTTCAACAATAGGCACCTCCATGCGTAGTGGAATGTCCGTCAATATTTCTTCATCGTCTTTCAATTCAGACTCACTATCAGATAATGAACCCAATGATCCTTCATAAACATCAGCAGTGACTTTTTCTTCTTCTTCCCTTACCATATTAGCCATGATATCCAACTCAGAAGGATGGTCACTATCTTCAACATATATGACAATTTCAGAACCCCTATTACGATGATCTCTTATCATCTTTTTCAGCTTATTATCACTATCCACCTTAATCATCTTTTTCTTTTTTTTTTCTGTCTGATTTCCCACTCGTAGTATATCAACGGATTCACAGGAGGAGTACACTGCTGCTTTACTGCGTCGTTATGTAGTCTGATTATCAGATCCAACATACAAACACATTCGTAATCATCCACCCTAACATCATACGTCTCATTTTGTGTTTCACAGTCAACCAGCACCATAATCATCACGCCTCATCTACATCCATTAATACAAAATCGAAGACAGTCAACCAACCAAAATAGGGCAATTTAATGGATACACTTAACTAGACAAAACTAGGAATCACAACCATATAAAAACCACACACCCACAGAAAAATATTGAAGACAAACTAGAAAACAGAGAAACAATAAGATGGTTGTTGGGATGGCTCTAGAATAAAATCAGAAACCCACTATGTATGCTAAATCGCCACCACTAGAAGAAACCAGAAAAACCCCCAATATGCTAAATCTACCGCTATCAGAAGAAAATCAGAAACGACAAATGCTAGCTTGAGATAGGGAGATTACCGCTTATACCTTGTTAGGATGGCTCTTATCACACCTTAAATCAAACTGGCATCCAAAATCCCAAAGTGGTGTTCGATTGTGGTGTATCGGCTTTTTTTGTGTGGGAGAACAAGAACATGCACAGATGGGGAATGCGCTGGGAGAAGAAAATGTGAGAGCGGGCGTCGCTCCTCTCTGTATTTGCTAGCGATAGAGCACGCTGGAGAAGATTAAGCAAAAGAATGGGCTGGCGATGAATTCACAGAGGGAGAAGTCGAAAAGCCACGCACTGGGAGAAGAACATGGTCGATTTGGGGTTTTTTTTCGGTTTAGGGTTTGGACAAGGGTATATTATTAGAACGGGGTAAAAATTATGGGCAAGGGTAAAACGGGCAGAAACAGTGAAAGTTAACGGACGTCAAGTGGGAAAATAGACGGAAGGGCATTTGATACTAAAAATGAAAGCTCAAGGGTATCTGATATTAATTCTGAAAAGGCAGGGGTATTTTGTGAAAACCGGCTAAACCTCAGGGGCATTTGGTGAAAATTCCCAAATATATATGATCCCACACTTTTTTTTGGAAAATTCACAATATATTTCTAAAAGTTTCATAATTGGTTATATATCTTGATTTCAAAACTCATTCTTCGTATGCCCTTAAAAATTTCAGAAATTTATAATGTACCCTTTTTTCCTGATGAACGTTATTTGTGACATTAAACCCACTGGAGAATGACCATTTTACCCCTCACGTAAAGTGACCCCGTATAACGTTATTTTTTAATGTTTCTATAAAACCTTTTTCTTTAATCTTCTATTTCCTCGACAATCTCATTTTCCCTCCCTTTCTTCAACCAAGGAATGTATTTTTTTCTTCAGTTTTTATTCCAATTCTTATCGTTGTCCATGTTCTCTCTATTTTATTTCAGTTTTCATTTGCACCGCTGTCAACCTGCCACTTCCTTCCAAGTTTGTTGTTAGTGTCGACAATGGGTAGAACGGGAGGTCTCTCAATGGTTTTCGACTACAAAGACGTGAAGTGGGAGTATAGAGTCATTGATTCTTATGCACCAAGACTGGATTTTATGAAGTTCATATGCTCGACACTTAAGCACAAGTAAGTAGACAACTCAGTTGTTCCCTTGAAGAAACTCAGTTTTCAGATATACTAGTCCTGTTATTTTTTTAGTGAAAGACAGTGAAGAGAGTTAAGGAGGCAATAAAAGTTAAGCTGCCACATAACATCTCCCAACTTATTTTTTATTTTATACTTGAAATATATCCCAACTTTTTTGTTGGTAAAAAAATAAAGATATCCCAACTTATTTTGAAACACATTCCATTTGCATTTTGGTGTCATGTATTACAAAACTTATGCATTGTAGTAAGTGAAGTGGTCTTCTTCTTTTTCTTTTAAACAAAAAAATTTGTACCGACAAACACATTATGGCCCATTTTTTTACGGGTTTATGGAACCGACTTTATTTGATCAGTTCATTTTTTTTCTCTATATGTCACAAACATCAATTGTCATATCAATTTTTTACATGTTCTCTCTATTTTTTTCAACTTCACTCAACAACTGACATCAGCTAATAGTTTCAGCCATGAAAAAAATAGGGCCATATTAGGCATTCGTTTTATGAAAAAACGTCTTGCTCCTTCGTCGAAGGCTTTTAATTTTTTCTCTACCTTTCTTGCCACATGTTGTACAACCATTGTCTATAATATGTGTATGACCCATCAATTGAGTGATTGTATTATTCTCATTCGTAAACCATAAAGATTAAGGCCCCGTTCTTTTGTGTAGATGATTTTGTAACTGATGTCAGTTGTCAGCTGAAATTAAAAAAGCAGAGAGAAAAAGTAGGTAAGATAAAATATAAAAAGTTAACAAGACAATTGATGTATGCAACATATGGAGAAAAAATGAATTGATCAAATAAACTCATTTTCACGATCTCACAAAAGAATGGGGCCTAAATTTGCTCGCGTATGGCAAACGGTCATATTCCCTTCATCTTGAATTGACCGTTTTGTTTGTTTTATGACATGTTTTTCTATTTTAATATTAAACATATAAGATAAAATAATTTCGTAAAACTAAATTTTGTAATATATAGTTTATAATGTATGGAATCATTGACAAAACTTAAACTTTTAAAATTATTTTATCGTATATGTTAAATATTGAAATCAAACGACATATCCAAATAGTGAACAAGACCGTCAATTCACGATGGATATCGACAAACAACAGTGATTAGCTTTTTCACTTGGAGAGTCCTTGCCAATTTTTCCGCCATATACAAACATTATATCCGCACATTAAATGGTGACCAACACTGATGGCGATGAACCATCCACCATCTTTTTTTCCAGGGTAGGAACCCGCAACTACTACTTTTCTAGTGTGTTTTGGATAAATTTACGGGTGATGTGAGTACCTACAAACCAAGTCGACCGGGTTCCTCCCTTAATGCTAATTTTTTTATTGAAGTCATCCCCATCTTTTCTTATTGTTTAGTCATTTTTGTTTATGATTTCATTATTTTTTTATTTCATTATTTCATTTTTTAAAAATTGAATTCAAATTTTATATGATCTTTAATTATTTTGTATTTTTTAATATTTGACCATAAACCTATAAGGTTATTATGGTGGCATATGGTGTGAGGGTAAAAGGGATATTAACTATATAATATATTAAAATTTGAACAGAGGGGCATCTTGTGATGAAATTGAAACCTTAGGGGTATCTCGTAATGAAAATGAAACCTTAGGGGTAGCTCATAAAGAAAATGAAAACACAGGAGTATTTTGTAATGAAAATGAAACATAAAGGAAATTTCGTAAAATTATTATTATTATTATTTGTTAAAGAATGGGGGCTGCCAGAATTTACCAACAAAGTCCCGCCTCTGGTACCGTTCGGTAACTAGCTTTACCCTGCTTTTCCACAAAAAACAGTTTTATTTTTTCAAAAAACAGCAACATAAAGGTCTGATAAATGCTCAAAAGGACCTTTATCATAAATGTTGGTTTTGCTGCTTTTGGGACATTAAGCTGCTTTTGGGATTTTCTGACCCAGTTAAAAATACAAGTTTACCCTTTGTCCTTTTCCAAAATTTACACATATTGCCATTGCCAAGTAAAGTAACACACTCTCTTTCCCTCTTCCTTCTACCTCCTTCTGATAGCGTATAAAACCACACTAGTGCAGAAAATGTTTTTTACCACGGTTATTTTGCCTATATACCACGGTTCCAAACCGTGGTTAATACGCGCGTCGTATATTCAAAAATGACTATAAACCACGGTTCAAAACCATCGTTTAAACGCTAGAGTAAAAACCACGGTTGTACGGCGACCGTCGTTTAAATCCGTTTCTGTCGCGGGGAAAGACCGATTTTATACCACGGTTTGACTTGATAACCGTGGTATATAAGCCTTTTATACGACGGTTCTGGAACATAACCGTGGTATATTACCGTTTCCATTGAATTTTATACGACGGTTTTGCTACTAAACCGTGGTTTATAATGTCGTTCCATTGTGTTTAAAACCACGGTTTTACATAACCGTGGTTTTTTTTTCTTTTTTTTTAGTTTTTTGTTTTTCTAGCCTCTACCACAATGTGTTTTCCAACACAACCCAATTTACAATCATATATATACAACCTGTACAGGGCATCCAACTGGTATTGCCCTTTGATAACCAACCACACTATATATATGACCATAAACCAAGTTGCCAGTTTGAATTGCAACATTGAAAACGAATTGCAAAACAAAACTTTCAAAAATAAGAGAGAGTTGAACTTTACAAACTCTTTGAGAGTCTACGTTGCTTCAGCACAAACAAAAGTGTAAGTCTAACTACACTAGGATAAGATCTAAGTAACACTCAAGTAATTTTTACACCAAAACTGCGATAGATGATCTCTTACAAAGTCGAGATCCACTTTGGAATACGTGCTCCCTGCTTTTGTGAAAAAAGAAACGATCTGTCCATAAAAAGAAACTGATCATCATTAGTACACAATTTTATTTCAAATGCAATAACTTTAACTAAAACTTTGATTGGTATGGTTTACCTTGTCATCATCACCAAGCGTGTCAATATTTTGTACAATCTCGAACATGTACCGCATCATAATAGCCACAGCTTCGTGAATCAGGCTGTTGAGGACACTGTCATCACACCATCCATGGATTGCCAACTTTAGATAGATCAAAAAATTAAACGTTTAACTTTAATACAAAAATGCATAAATTAAATGATTACTTACACGTATGTAATGGAAGTCCAAGATGGAGAATAGTTTCTTCGCATCACTCAAACCAAACTTATGACCCCTGCATAAATACAGCATTTTAAAATGAAGCCATTTATTGTCAATAATCTAGGACAAGCTTAAAATAAATACAAAATGCATTAAAATTTTGAATACTCACTCCTTCAAATATTTCTCTACAGCGATCTCTCGAAGGTCATCAGGGCCGCCCAATGGGTCTAGTATCAACAAGCATGAGGTGTCGATACACAACACCATCAACATCCAATGATTGCTGCCACAGATAAAACAAAGAATGTTTTGTAGAACAATATTTTTAATTATCACAATTAGGAAGCAAAAAATTCCAGTTATTGTGTACTTACATCTGATGATATGGGATCAGCAAATATTTGCTTCTTCTTCGCACCGCAGCACAAAATCCCTGCCTCACGTGCTGTGCACATCCTTGCGCATCCAATGCGGCCTGATTTGCTGACATCAATTGCGGGCACAAGAAAGAGATGGAAGATAATCTCTTGTTCGATATCAGTCTAGTAGTCAAACACCTAAACAACATTTTTTCATAAGATATGTTAAATAGCTTAAAAAAATGAAAGATAATTTAATAATTTAAAAGATACTTACACACATAGGCCTGAATCACAGAGATGTTAAGCAGGTCTCCCATCAAAAATTCTCTTAGATCGCTCACGGTAATCATCAGATCTCTGGGCTCGGGGGAGTGGAAAACATGCTTAGACACTTTCATGTTGAAATTGGTGACAGACTGCGGCTTCGTCATGAAAAAGTCATACAACATTTTTTGTTTGTCTGTCAACTTCTTCAGATACTTGGGTGTCAGAATGGGGGATCTCCTAGGAGTCATATCGAAAGGTTTGACCACTTCCTTTCTCACACTCTGACTCTCCTCATTTGATTTCACAACTTCCTTCCCCTTATCCACTTTTCTCTTCTTAACCGGTCTTAATTCCTTATCAATCTAATAGTATACAAAATTTAAATAATAAACATATCAGTCAACAGTCAAGTTAAAAACTAAACAGTAAGCATGTAATTAAATAGTTTACCTTGCCACTAACATCAATGAGAGAATAGGCCATGGAACAACTGAAGATTTTGCTTGACCTATTTTACTCCACTGATTCCACTCCAACGGAAGGGGAGAGTCCTCATGACCTTGCACAATATCGTCTACCATCACACGCGTGGAGTGGGATGGGCTTGAAATGTACTACAGTGTTCGGTCCGGTCTGTAAAACCCGACCGAATGCAACATGCACAGTCCCACAATCCAACACTTGAAACAAATGACATGATTTAGCCACCTACATCAACTCACAACAGTAAGCAAGCTAATAAAATTATATTGTTTTAAAAGTAATGTTAAAATAACTAAGGAGGAAAAAAGAACAAACCGAAAGGTTTTGATAAGGAAATGTGTCTCTGGTAGGAGAAGAAGGTGCAGGATGATCGACCATCGGAGTATCCCCGTCGTGGTATGAGCAGACGTCGGTGTAGGATCATCGACAGTATCCGTCGTGGTAGGAGCAGACGTCGGTCTAGCAGTAGGTGCCGGTGTAGGAGACGCGGCCACTATCGATCTATCCGCTGTCGCGGTAGGAGAGGTGTACCGTGTAGTAGTAGTCGGTGTAGGAGCATGCACCTGGCCCAATACTAAAGCCTCAAGTCTTCGCAGGCGCTCCTCGTAGGCTTGACGCTCCTCAGCGTGGCGTCTTTTCCGACTCAGCGTGACGTCTTTCCGACTCCTCCAACCGGTCATGCACCCGTTCATCCACCATTCTCTCTATCATTTCAGCTTGTGGTACTCTCGATCGAGACGTAGGAAACACGTCTTTTTGGTGAACTTCCCCTCCAAGCCCCCGCACTCGCCCTGGATGATCCTTTTGCCCAAGGGCCTTATTCAGTGGATCATCCTGAGACGGAGGGGCCGGAACCATCTCCCATCGCTCAGTAGAGCCAGACTATTTTAAATTAACAAAAATATTAGAAATGAACTTACTAATTAGTAAACAACAACTTTTTAAATATATACTTACAATCTTGGACGCCAACTCAGCAATCTCGCTCTGCAGGAACACATATACTCCCTCGTCATTTTTCTTCATGCGACCCAGCATAAATGTCTGCACCCTACTTGCATCGTCAACATCATCAATAACTGACTGAGTGTCGTCTTCATTAGTTTTCGTCAGTAAGCCCTCGCTCTTCCACTTCTCCAACCGCCCCGTGTATCCAGCTCGCCCCATGAAGTGCTTGTAGATATTCTTCGCCCGGTTACGTCTCGCTTGTTCTTGACGTAACTGTTACAAAATTTGTATATTGTAAGTTATACATAATAAAAAAATATTTGTTAAATTTTATTCCTTAAATAATTAAGAAAGAATAATTGTAAAAGTACCTTAAACTCTTCAGTCTGGCGATGGTCGTAGAATATCTTCCAGTCCTCCTCCGTATCATACCATCATACACTACCCACGGCGGTGACCTCTTGGAGCCCGGTTTGGTAATCCAGCCATCTACCAACCGATGCTTGAACTGTCGCAGTGATGTCGCTAGAAGTGATTCAATCTTCGTCCGAAGTTCATCCGCGACTTTGTACTTCTTCTGCACCATCTGCCACATGATGTCTTTGTCTGCCTTTTCTTGATCTTTCCAATCCTTATTAATCGAGCAATGGGATTTTACCATCAATCCCAAGTAGGAAGCAACTGCTGCTTCGACCCACCACGATGTCGGAGGTACTTGTCCCAGATCAAATCGATGGGAGAATCTTTCTTCTCCTTCAACCCACGGGTCGGTCCACGTCCCTTCCGAGGGTTCTGCGAAGTAGATGCAGCTGGTGGTTCTCAGTAGATGCAGCTGGTGGTTCTTCAGTAGGGACGTCATCCTCAATATCATCCAACCCCAACAGTAAGTCCTCTTCGACTCTATCGTCAGGATCCATAATCTGAAAAATAATCAACAATTAACAAGGTTAATACGAACATCTACTGAATCAAATATTGAAACATGACACAAAATGAAATAATATAATATTGTCAACCAAACTTACAAAATAACATTTCATCGTTCAATCCACAATCCTTCATTGTGGTCGGACCTTCGATATTCAAAATTAGTTACATTATCTACCTCCATCGGCAACCGAATAGGTACATCTGTTTCATCTTCACAGTCGTATTCATCCTCATCAACAATATTATCAATCCCAACTATCGATCTTTTACTCTGCATTACAATAGACCATCTGGGATTAGACTGATCACGACAGTAGAATACTTGTTTTGCCTTTGATGCAACAATAAAGGGTTCATCAGTAGGAGCCGCTGTCGTTAAATCAACTAGCTTCATACCATGATCCTCCTCACGATATCCCTGTTTGTTGTCCACCCATTTGCAACGAAATACGCAAGTTTCATAACTAGTGTAATTCAAGACCCAAATATCCTCAATAACACCATAATATTCGTTCTTCAGTGTATTACGACTTGTTCCTGTGAAAATGTCTTGTGAAGCGATAAGATGCACACCACTGTTCTGGTTTGTCGATTTACAATCTTGACGTGCAGTGTAAAAAGAAAATCCATTTACATCATATCCTTCATACGACAACACATCGAGATTTGGACCAAGTGCCAACAACTGGATCATTTCATCCACGTTCCTTGAATCTTCATACAACACCTTCTGTCTGAACCACTTAACAAATGTTGCATTCTGCTCTTTTTTTAATTTGGCATTACTCATCGTTGGGTGTTTTGTTTTGAGGTACGCTAGGTGTGCATCGAAATACGGTTCAACAACTTCTGAATGATTCAACACAACCAGATGTGCCTTGTTCAATGTATCAATATCAACTCTGCATAATTTTTTCCCACAGGTGCCAACCCCTTTAAGCCTGCCATCATGTCTTGCTTTCGGTAATCCAATAACATCAACACCGTGTAAGTAGTGAGTGCAGAAGTCAACTACCTCCTCTGTTACTGTCCCTTCAATTATGCTTCCCTCTGGACGCCGACGGTTTTTCATTTTCTTTTTCAGTATACCCATATATCTCTCAAACGGATACATGTATCGAAGGTATAACGGACCACAATATTTGATCTCTCTAACAAGATGAACAAGTAGATGCACCATAATATCAAAAAACGAAGGAGGAAAATACATTTCCAACTGACACATGGTGATCACAAGGTCATTCTGTAGTTTATCCAGCGTCTCCACATCAAGCACTTTACACGAAATTCCTTTGAAGAAAACACATAAATTTGTAATAGTTTTCCTGACATCAGCTGGAAGGATTCCACGGAGAGCAACCGGAAGTAAGTGCTGCATCAGCACATGATAGTCGTGAGACTTCATCCCTACCAATTTAAGATCAGACATTGATACCAAACTTGATATGTTCGATGAGTAACCGGATGGCACTTTAATATGACGAAGAGAACTACAAAAACTTATTTTCTCTTCTTTGGATAATGTATGACAAGCGGGAGGCAAGAATGTTCTTTTCCCTCTTTGTTGTGGCGCGAGTTCTTCTCGTATACCCAATTCAACCAGATCTTTTTCTACCCTTTAAATGGTCTTTTGTCTTTCCTTTCACGTTTAGTAGTGTCGCAGATACACTTTCACCAATGTTTTTCTCCACGTGCATAGCATCAATGCAATGTCTCACCTCTAAATGTTGCCAATATTCAAGTTCCCAAAATATTGATTTTTTCTTCCAGATGCTCTTTTCAGTGGCTTTAATTGGTGGACCGAAGTTGTTCACAACATTCTTCAACTGATTGTAAGTCTCAGCAGCAGATAGTGGTGGTCGAGCGACTGCATGATCCGTTTTTCCATCAAACTCTTTTGTCATCTTACGGTATTTGTGCCCTTTAGGGAGGAATTTCGATGGCCCATGTACACATTTTTTCCACTGTGTTTTAACCGTATACTGCAAGTTCTATCTCCACATATAGGGCACGCTAGAGCTCCTTTAATTGTGTATCCCGAGAGGTTACCGTATGCAGGGAAATCATTGATCGTACAAAACAACATAGCCCGGAGCGTGAAGTTTTCCATACCATATGAATCATACACCGTCGCACCTTCATTCCACAACAATTTAAATCGTCAATAAGTGGTTGCAAAAACACATCAATTTTGTTTCCCGGTTGTTTTGGACCCGATATCAACAGAGAGAGGAGAATATGTCTGGGTTTCATACACAACCATGGCGGCAGATTGTATATTGTCAATAAAACAGGCCAAGTACTGTGTATACTGCTCAAAGTGCCATAAGGGTTCATCCCATCAGTGCATAAACCAAGTCTTAAGTTCCTTGGGTCTGTACCGAATTGAGGATATTCTGTCAATGTTTCTCCATTGTGGTGAATCGGCTGGATGTCTCAATTTACCATCATCCTTTCTATGGGTAGCATGCCATCGGAGGTTCTCAGCATCTTTCTGAACTGCAAACAAACGTTTGAATCGGGGAATTATCGGTAGATACCACAACACCTTCGCAGGAGAGCCCACTTTAGTGCTTATGTGGTTTCTGTCACCCTTTTTTACATAGCGTGATTCCCCACATTCAGAGCAATGGTCATCCAACTCATTCTCCTTCCAATACAACATACACCCATTTGGACAAGCATGTATTTTTTATATTCCATACCCATCGGACACATTAACTTCTTTGCCTCATAAGTTGTTGTGGGTATCACATTGTCCTTTGGTAGTACATCCTTCAGCAGTTGTAAAAGATCTGTAAAACTGACATCACTCCATCCATGTCTCGCCTTCAGATTGAATAGTTTTAGGACAACGCTCAATTTGTTTTGTGTTTGCGTTTCACATCCACTGTACAACGGTTCCTTTGATGCTTGCATCAGATTTTCGAATGATTTGGGTTTGTTGGAAAAATGTTGTTCAACATCTTCCATCATTGCATTAAGGTCCTCCTGATCATCTGAATCACTACCTAGTGAATCATCTTGAGTATCCCCAAAATCGTGTGAAGCATCCATTTCTGATTGTTCTGCAACGACGTTATCAGCACATTCAAACACTTGTACTGAATGTTGACCATGCAGTATTGTTATGGCTTCATAATCATCTGTAAACCCTCTGCGAATCAGATGATCCTTAATCTTGTCCACACCTCGGTATTTGAAGTCGTTCTTGCAATCGACACAAGGACATCGAATATATCCCTTATCCCTTGGTTTAAGATTGTCAACAAGGACTTTGCAAAATTTATTGACCCCTTCTAGGTACTTGATGTCCAATCTGTCACTGTACATCACTGAGCGCTCCATCTCCTTTTTCAACACACCAGATGTCGTGAACTCGTTCCATTGATCTCCTCTTTTTTTATTTACAGATTTAACAACCTAAACCTATCCAATCACCTTCGATCTCACCTAGGAACAAGTTAATAATATACAATAGTTCAGTGATAATTTCGGTAGCATTACCCTACAGTTCTCCTAGTGTAGATATATATATATGAATTGTTTCAATTCACATATATATATGTACACTAGAAGAACACTACGGTAATGCTGCTGAAATTATCACTGAACTACTGTACTGTATTATTAACTCATTCACAACCTAGATGGTGAGATCAAAGGTCATTGGACAGTCCCAACAGGGACTATCTAAGACATACCTCTATCAGGTAAATCTCAGACAGGTAATTCTATGTTTGAATTGATTTTCCATTGTTTTAATAGAAAACAAAAATAAATTGAAACGTTTTAAATACCAACCTGATGAGTACTAGATGGTCAGCTAGCGCGAACAGCACAGAAGAAGGAGAAGTAGGCAAATGCTCTTGCGCGTAGTATATGACACCTATTCAATGAAATAATAATAAGGTTAAATTCTGGAAAAAATTTGGCATGACCTTTACGTATTTTTAGGTACTCCACACTTTTTATATATGCAAATCCAAACACAATAACAACATTCTCAGCAAAACGCACACAATAGACATCATCAGAATGGGAAGCATGCATATTATATTTATGTCAAGTAGTGGATCACTCAAATTAGTAAGCATGCCACTAAAATATAGATCGAACTTCCAGAATCATAATTAAATTCGAGTATTATACCAGTTCAATCTGTTTGCTCCCCTCGCGTCTTCAGTCTGATTCTGGTCGAGCTCGAAGCAACCTGGAAATCGCCAGTTCAAGAAAATAGTTAGCGCAATGAGGAGGTAATAACTACAGAAAATGTAGCTTTAGATATATTAAAAAATAATCAATTGGAATGTTTTGGTTTAGGTCAAGATAATTAATCAATTGAATCTAAAATAATTAAGTTTTAGTTCACAAGAGAAAGGAAATTAATTGCTAGCGCTATGCCAGAATACTACCGTGGGTTCAGATCAGGCAAGCCGGTGGCAGAGGTTGACGTGCGTGGCAGCAGTTAGGGCGACAACCGGTCTCGTCAGAAATTTAAGACTGTGACTTCAATCAAGAAATGATAAGTTCATCTTAAAGTTATTAAAAATCAAAAATGGTATTGTGCAAGAGAAGAAAAAATTAAAACTGTGAGTAATTCTATGTTTGAATTGATTTTCCATTGTTTAATAGAAAAACAAGAATAAATTTGATACATTTAAAATACCAACCTGATGAGTACTGATGGTCAGCTGGCGGGAGGTAGAGGAAGAAGAAACGGGATGTAGTAACACCTAATGATATTATGATAAGGTTATAATTAAAAAAACATGAATAATTGAACAAACGAATAAATTTTGAACAAACCATATTGTTGAATCATTCTTAAAATACTAACCTAGTGAGTAGTGATGGTCAACTCGGAAATGGGATGGAAGAGGAATTTTTCAACCGTAGTAATACCTATCCAATAAAATAAGAATAAGGTTTAATTCTGGAAAAAATGGGCATGACCTTTGCGTATTGCTAGAGACTCCACACTTTTTTTAAGCAGAAACAAACACAATAGCAGCATAATAGCAGGCTAATAGGAATTTTTCAACCGTAGTAATACCTATCCAATAAAATAAGAATAAGGTTTAATTCTGGAAAAAATTGGGCATGACCTTTGCGTATTGCTAGAGACTCCACACTTTTTTTAAGCACAAACACAATAACAGCATAATAGCAGCATAATATTTATAATTCCAGCTAATTAATTTATGTTAAATCCACAACAAACATACCAAATTAATTAATTGTGCTACTCCCTTTAATTACTACAAGCTAGTACTACTTTATTTATGGCTCCCGGGGTTATACCACTAACGTAGGTGGGCACAGATAGCCAAGTACTTGCCAGGAAGAACATACAAATGAAGTGAAGAATTTTTGGAATTCCAGCATTAAAAGAAGCTTGTTTCACAAACCATGATGATGATGACGGATTTCCATCAACACCGGTACTATCAACCACCTCAGCCACAACCACTAAGCAACACCACCTTAATCTCCGATGTGGTCGTCTCTACTATGTTAACGTCTTCCACCACCAACCCAAACCCTAGTAATTGGTCCACACCACCACAAGATCATAATAATCCAGTACCACTTTTCTTCCCCAACAATAATAATAATAATCAACTACTACAACACGATCAGTTACCTTCTCCTCCACAGATTAATAATAACTTAAACGATAGTATCTTCCTTCAATCCCCGCTTACAGCCACCTTTGAAAACTCAAATCCACATTGGCTTAATAATAATACCACTACATCTACTATCATCACATCATCATCATCATCAAACAAACCCGTATACATTTGTCTGGCGCCAGTAAGAGTATCAAATTGAAGAAAAAAAATACGAAGCATATACCTTCGAGCTGGGCGGCGGCGTTGTGGTGGCTCGCGGCGCTGGTGGAGCTCGGGCGCGGCTTCAGACTCGTCAACGACACCGAGAGCGGTTGGGGCGGTGGGGAAGACGGCGGCTTTAATGGAGTTTGCGAGCGGCTTCAGGCGACGACGGTCGAGCTAGGGCTGGGGGAAATCGCACAGGGCGGCGGAGGAGAAGTCGACGGCGGAGGAGAAGTCGACGGCGGAGGAGAATGGCTCGACGGGGAAGACGAATCGCATAGGAAATTGAGAGAGAAGTCGGGAGGAAGAAGAAAATGGGGCGTCGGGTATTTAAGTAAAATACTTTTAAACGACGGTTAATTTAGGAACCGTCGTTTAAAGCCTATGCGACGAGAACAATAAACGACAGTTATAAGAATAACCGTGGTTTTAAATTTTTGGCGCATAATATAAAACGACGGTTCATTGAGAACCGTGGTTTATAAGGCCTTTATACGACGGTTGTAATGGGACCGTCGTTTTTTGTTCTAAGCGGTGTAATTATAAATGACGGTTCTTTATAAAACCATCATTTATCCGATGAAGCGTGCAACATAAACGATGGTTCTTCCGTCAACCGTGGTTTATAATGTTTAAACAACGGTTTTTTGTTTAACCGTGGTTTAAAATGCGTCATTTAAAATCTTTTTTCTACTAGTGACATAACTACCGCTCCCGCGGTTTCACCATATCGAGAGGTATCCCCACTCTTAAAGCAATGGTTCGTTCTCCGCTCTATTCACTTGTACAACATAACTTCCGTCATCAATTAAATTTGCATAACACATTTGGTCTGTGGCTTATAAGCCTCATTGCCTCGAGCTCTGCTCACTATAGGCTATTCACACAAATTTTACTTCTCTGTACACCATCCCATGGTTTGGAGGTTATTGGGCTCCCTGACAAGGTCGTTGCATCCTGCTTCCATATCTGGGATGCCCCTTAAGGATGTCTGTTTACCTCCTGACAACTTATATTTAAACCGGGTATTAGCTTCAACTCTTGTGTTACTATCACGACATTTCGTTCAACAATTGTTGGCCCAAACACCCTTCAGGACAGCTCCTGGGTGTTACTAGGTTATGCCATTACATCTGGCTTGTATACGTTTAGTTAACTACATCGCTTTACGTTCTTTACTGGGTTTACTATCCTCTTTTGTGAAGATCGATATTCCCTGGTAGTCTGGGTGATCATTCCGGGAGTTTCATCCCCATTCGTTGCACATTAACGTGTCCATATTAGGCATTGGCCTTACTATGTATAGACTGGGTATTTGTTCCAGCTATCATATTTTATTCCTCGGGATTCTTGGGACATATGAGATGTCTTTACTTACTAGTCAGTGCGTTCCACGCTCCTTGACTCATAAACATTTCCTTGAAATGGATTCACTAATGCTTTTAGTTTCGTTAACTTAACTGGGTTCCTTTACTTCAACCATTCTTGGCAGTTCATTGCTCTTGTTTAACTTTTACTGTCGACCGTAGTATGGAGTTGACTACTTCCCGTGTTCCTGACTCCACTCGTATACATATGTGGGGTACCCTACTGATACATTGCTACTTACCCGACTAACCCATAAGAAGGTCTGTCCGGCCCACAAGCTCCTATCGGAGTGCAGTCGTCCACACATTTCAGTTAGTATACTCGTAGTGTCTGTCACACGCCTAGGTGACGTATTCTGTTGTCAGCTCCCCTTATCTCGTCCGATGATAATGCACCTTGGTGCTATCTGAACTTAATTAAGGGATATTCATCCACTGTCTGCATTAAATGCGAACTGAATTCCTTCCCTCGGGTTAACACCCTCGGGTTGTAGGATTGGTCTGAGGTTACTTAAGTATAACTAGGTGTAACTCACCTACTGCGAGGCGCTGAGGCCGGTGTAGGCCTTCTGGTTTTGGTTTTAAAGAAAATTTACAGTTTGAGAAAATTTTTAGGCTTGAAGAAGGTTTGAAGGAAAATTTGGTTTTGAAAAGAAAAGAGTTTGGAATAAATCTGGGTTTGTAAGAAAAATTTTCGTGGTTTCACAACGTCTTCTTGCCTTAACCAAGTCTAGCTTCTTGCTGACTGGTGTATTCCCATTTACAAAGGTTAGGCTGTTAAGCCCTTCCACAGTTATGACGATCTCACTTAGCTTCGTGGTACTTTACTAAGTACCTGTAGTCGTTTAAAAACCTTCCCGAATAGCCCTGTTATAGCAGCACTTGCCATGGCAAGTGCGCCATGCTAACTGGCTATCGGTTCAACACACACCGGTTGCGGTACTGTTTTTACCCGCACCGTCATCAGTGGCCTTATTGGCCCTTACTTTGATACTCTACTTGGTAGTTAATCTTCTGCACAACTTCTCATTGGTCTTCACATGATAATCATTAACTAGGGTGCTTCCCATTCTTAGAGACCCCTTTTTACTTAGTACTGTATCTTCTTCGTAGCCCGTTCCACGCATTTGTCGTGGTTACTGAGACTTGTCTCTTGTTTGGGTACTACGTTGTAATTTCCTTAGTCGGTTGGTATACCGTTAGTGTATTATTTGACATTCGTGGTCCTGTAGACACTCGTCTCGGGTCCCATTACTTCACTTCTTGCCTGTTGCATGGTTGGTGCGTTGCAAGATGGTTGTCCTCGACTGCTCGGTATGTCGACCCAGGTTACCAGAAATTCCACTCTCCTTTGTGTAGGATCCTTCATTCTTCGCTATTTAATGCGGTTAACATTGTTCAGGTAGAAACCGTCTCCGGGATTCCCACCTTTTGGAATCTACCAAATGATAGGTTCTCCGTACTTACAAAGATGTTTAATAACAGCCAGATCGGTTTCCCGAGTATGAGAGGACTTCCATCTCTCTGGCGTTCTTTCCCAAGTTATAAAACAGGGTTTGTGGAGGGCGGGATGGATATCGTAGGTTTCCAGTATCCACTGGTAATTCCTAACTAGCGTATCTCTCACGCTATCACTCAACCCTTAACCCAAAGTATTAAAATCCTAACTCGGTACTTCCTAAGCTCGGTAATTCAGTCATCAGAGCGGTACTTCGCTCTGATACCACTTTTTGTAACACCCCAACTACAAACTGTACACTTAACCATTAATTGCATCGGAATTTACATCATAAACACTGACCAAATCAATGGGTGTCACACGCCGTTAGCCACCCACGTGGCTAACAAGGCTAATACATACATAGGGTATCGGTCTGATGGACAAGATTACCGAGCGCTACACTTTACATTTACAAATCCCTTACAACTGAATACAAATACATTTACATTACAACTGTTCCGAGTCTATACTTCCAGCTACCGATCTCCAACTTCGGTCTTACATCTCTTACAACTACATAAACAACTAATAACTATCCATGTATATACAGCTACCCCACCCTACACTCTCGAACGGCGGCCAGCTCCATTGTACCTGTAAAGTAATGGGGGCCCCCAAAGGGGGTCAGCACCTTTGCTGGTATGGTAATCCCGCAGCCCGCATGCTACCGGGCCACACACAACTAATTGTCGTCTGAGCATGCGGTTGATTATATTTAAATCATGCATGGGAAAACTATAACACTTAACACACATCCCAACAATAGGATCCAAATAACACAACCAACACATCAACACTTGTTAGATCACTTATTGTGTTCCTTAACCCCTTAGGGTTTCTCCTCTAATGGAGCTATTTCCTTAATATACGACACTTACCCATTAGACGGGTTATACTTAGATTCCTCCTTCACAAACAGGGATTCATATCCATGATCCATATTCTCCACATACCGCACATATCACATTCTAACGTACATACACATAACCTTAAGAGGGTCACGTGAGGACACGTACCCGAATGTGAGTTAGTAATCTCAATAGAGCCTAGAGAATATTTTTATTCCCATGATAAGCTCATTACACAATAACTTATTGTTCCACCTAGAGAACTCGTGTCACTTAAGATGCGTCGGAAATACTTAGTTTCGAACGCGTCGTACACTTTAACTTTACAGAGATGTGTCGGTCTCAATATAGTACCGAACACACCGTACACATCAACTTTTACTGATATCCCGGTATTAATATAGAACCATACACATTATACACATATTCCCCTCGCCGACGTGAGTCAGAAAAGCCTTGGTTAAGCTTGAGGGTGATTGAAGACCAAGAAGGAAAACAACCAATAGAGAGAGAGTTAAAGAAACTGTATACATTAACTCCCAAACAACGCGCGACCGGAACGACCGGATTCCTCACCCCCATTAGTACATATATATTTATAAATATATAGTTAGAGCTCCATTATGGAACCTATCACATCCACACACCGTAAGGTATTACAACCGGTTAAACACACAAGGGAGGTAAACATACTTACACACACAAACAATATACAACTAACTCACGCATAGCCGAGGTTAGAACACTCCCATGGTTTGGGTCGTTAAATCCGAATACCGAGCTCTTATGTGATCCTAGATTTGGTTAGCTAAGGTTTAACACACTTCGAGGTTAAACGGTATCGGAATTAAACACGCCACGTAAATGAATTACTATAAACTCATTACATGTTTTTATCTTACAAGGTGGCAAACACACAGAAAAACACATTGGCATACAAGCCGGTGTAATCCGATAGGACATAGGTTGCAAGAAAACCATACCTGTCACCGCGGGGAATTACTTTAGCGGGTGTTCTCACGTTCCTCGGTTCACACTTGTTCCTCATGTCTTACTCTTGAACCACTATCTACATGTCAAATGGTTCAATTAATATTAAGGTATTACGGTAGGTACATATTTGTTACTCCCGTATTTACCCCGTTATCCCGTTATTTCGGTCTAACTTTGTGTACTTAAACTCACAACTTTCTCAATCACTTCCAACACTTGTTTATACTTCTTAGGACCTTTAAAAGTCACCAAACAAGGCCTTAACAACATCCAAAACCATTACCCATCAATTCCCCACCTTTAGAACTCTTTAAAAACACATTTTAAGCCATTTCTGTTCTGGTCCGAAACTTGGTCCGGACCCAAGGTCCCGGACCACCTCTGTAACTCACTCTCGGCCCATTTTTAACATTGGTCCGGGACCTAGTACTTGATTCTCGGCGTATTTTTAAGCTTGGTCCGGGACCTTATACAAGGGCTAGGTCCCGGACCCTGCTAAAAAGCTAATAAAAGTCCATTTTTCAACCCCTAAACCAACCTTAATCCACACCTAATCATTCCATAATCTTTTCACATGTTTAAACACCTTAAAATACTCCTTAGACACTCCTAAAACGTTGGTCCAATTCACCACCCAATTCTTGTTCAAATTCCACAAACTCAATTTTCACATTGCATTTTTGCACACTTGTGCATTTTTACTTCCTTTTATAGTTCTTACCATCTACCAACCTCACCAAAACCATCAATGACCATTACAATCATTCCTACGTAAATGCACTTCTAAACCCACGTTCACTCCTTGTTTCACAAATTGTAAGCACTAACTCTTTTCTAGAATTTCTAAACTCCTCATATGTAAATTGCTACATATTTTTACGTCTTTCAAACCCATCCTCCATTCACCATTTCCAGGTCACTAAACACCTCTACTCAACCCAACTAACCACCTAAGTTCACCAATTCACTAAGTCATCTTAAAACACTTATTTTTCTACCAAAATTTGCCATAACCTCCCCATAAATCTACATACTCCAAACCATCAAATCTCACCAATTCATTCCAAATCTAGCCACACCCATACAAGGGTCCTACCAGCACATAATGTATCCTCAAAATTATCCAAACAACAATATAACTCAAATCTCAAATACCATGGCACTTAGGCCCTTAAATCAACACAAGTTCTCAATCACCCTCAAATTCAATCAACTACATTAATTCACATAGTTTGAGTTCATCATCTTAATTTAACCCTTCCCAATTCCTAAAACAATTAAAACAAAGTTTAAGGTAGATTTCTTACCTTAATTTACAAGTCTCTCATTAATTCTCCTCTTGCTCCTCATCTCCTCAAAATCGGTCAAGAGGGAATGGAGTTTCCAAACTCCATCCCAACATTCAAGAAACACAAAATACATTCTATTAATTATCTAAACCCTTAGGAAATCTTAATTCGACAAAAGGGCTTAGAGCACAAGTTAGGGGTTTACCTTTGGAGATTTTTGAGATGGGTTCTCACCCTTGAATCAAGGAGGGAATTAATCCACCAATGGAGGGTTCAAATGGAGCTCAAAAAATCAAGAAGAAAACAAGGTAAGAGAGGGAGCAAAACCGGCTACCAAAAGAGGAAAAGGGAAGTTGAGTTTTTCAATGAAATTTTTACCTTGTTTGAAAGAGGAGACTCCAAGCTACAAGATGATGTGCTTTTCTCTTCAAATGGGGTAAACCCATGGAGATGAAACTCATCCTTTTCGAATTTTGAAAAGAGGGGATGATTGAGGAGGATGAGGGGAGTTCAAATATGTAATTATTTTGTGATTGGAGCTTGGAGGAAGCTTGGGCAAGGCAAAGAAGTTGAGGTAGCCATGGTTGGCACCTTGAAATCGCCAGCAACAAGGGGGAGAGGGAATTTCAGTGGGCTGGGAAAGAGGAGAAAGAAGAAGGAAAGAAGAGAGAGGAGGGGGAAAAGAAAAAAAAGAAAGAGAGAGAGATGGAAAAAAAAAGAGGAGAGAGAAGGTAAAATGTCTTTTTTTTACTTTTCTTTCCTTCTTTCTTTTTCTTTTCTTTCTTTCTATTTTATTGTGTGTGAGGGGAGGCTTTTTGACAAGTCAAAACCGGCCCCCCTTAATATATACCAGCTGGAGTGTTTTTCGTCTTTTACTGAAAGCGCTCGTTAATTTACCCGGTTTTAGCACTATTCACTAACCGGGCCCGTTTTCCGGAATTTTCTCGTTTCTTAAATTTTAATGGTTATTATACTCCCATTAATATTCATTTATAATTATTTAATGAACTATAATTTTTACGGGTTCGTTTGACCACTCATAGTCACGCTTTCGGGTATTCTCGAAAACGCGTTTTAAGACTCTGTTAGCGTTTTAATGCATTATTTGGATCCGTTTTCTTCCGGAATTTTTCCCACATGTTCTTAGTGTGTATTTAGGGTATAAAAATATATTTATAACCCCAGTGAAGGTTATATATCTCCTAAAATAATTAAATACGCGTTTTCACGGTTTGTGACTTTTACGCATTTTTTTACTTTTGGTTTTTATTTCTTCACCAATGATCTTAAGGACTTATTTAGCCTTAGAAAATCGTAATTACATAATTAATTAACAGATTAAGGTTTGGGGTATTTCAGTACCTTCAGTAGTCCTATAAGGAATCTTATGGGTTGACATACCAGAATGTGTAGTAGCTGTGTAATAATGTACATGCATGTCATCCCTTTTAAGAATAAGTAATTTACACACACTGTAACACCCCAACCCGAAACTCCACAACCTGTACGATGATAGCTCCCAAAGATAACTGGAAATGCAGCGGAATATATATACAACAACGGGTGGTGATACAATGTCGTTAGTCACCCATGTGACCAACAAGGCTAACTCAAAACAACTTACAAACGATACAGTCTGAGTGCTGAATACAAACCGCTTAAATAACAAAAGCTAATATAAAAGTACAGTACTGTAAAATGAAATACAAACAGTATAACCCCATGTCTTAATTCTACCCCACCTATACTCGGTCAGGCAATCTCTTCTTTCTTCAGGTACCTGAAAAACATAGCCATCGAAATGGCTCAGCAAATAATGCTGGTATGAACCCGTGCAGCCCATAAGCTAGCGGGCCACACACAACTACTTGGTCGTAAGCATGCGGTTCATTTTTATCAAACACTGTAAACGTGTATCATATATAATTCACACAAGTAGCCATATAAGGTCAACAACATCACAATGAGAAACATGACAACAAAGGTCAAGTTAGTAATTTAATTTTGGAACGGGTATGATAAACCCTTCAGACAAGATAAGACTCTCGCGTTAGTGGTCGGGTAATAAATCCCGCAGGAGAGAACGTAGTCTACTCCCGTACTTAAATATAGGTGTGGGTATCGTACCCTCGAGAGAATGAAATCCTTCTCTCAACTTCAAAATTATATGTGGGTATCGTACCCTCGAGAGAATGCAGTCTTTCTCCCAGCTTAAAATGTTCTGGTACTAACCCGGTGAGTGGACAAAGTCTACACCCAAAACCACCGTCATGACGTATACTGTATTTGAGGACGACCTGCGACAGGTACAACCTCCATATTTGCATGCATGGCCAGAAACATCTGGGCTCCTCGCTTCTCGTAGCATCGAATATGTTAGGCGACACACAAAGACGTTATACAAGCATATTGTTGTGTATTGTCAGTTGTCACGTTTAAGGACAACGACGTTGTTTAAAAAGGAAGTTAGTGAGAAACTTGAGTACAAGTTCTCGGTAATAAACACGTAGGTATTTAATCCACTGTAATGTAGAGTTGCATGCGTGGCACATACACGTTATAGTTAGTATCGTTCACACACATAAAATACACAACAGTGCATAGAATAATCACAACGATACACAAATGCAAGTGCAACATATTACGAGCAATTATCTTGGTCGTTATTTCACACAACAGATAGCACACAAGCCGGTGTAATCCGTTAGCAAACAGGTTGCAAGAATCCATACTGTTCACCGTAGATTGCACTTGTTTAGTTCCCGGTCAACGTCCGGTCAACGTCCGGTCAAACAAAGGCCTAAAATAGGATTAACTGAGAGTGTTAATTTATGTAACTCTCGTATAAGATTTTATTGTAACGTAAAGTGATTACGTACTCCCTCGTCATTTTATGTGAGGTTGGTTTACCATAGTTATTATTTCTTTCACTTCTTAACTGTACTTATAATTAAGGAATTATTATATACCTTAAATCCTATAGTCTTTATTTACAAGACTTTTATTGCATGGTAGTATACTTTATTTATTCCATGATTTTATGTATGTCACATTGACCATTCTCCTTAGTTTATTTAATTCCCTTGTATATATTTTATATACATATATTTATACATGTATGTACACAAGTATTGTTTATATGACATATCGTATTTGTCCAGATGACATAACAACTTATAAATTCGTCAACGACATCTATTAGTCATATGTTAATTAATTCTCCTTTTAAATTCATATTTAATATACTATAATTTCCACGTATTATTTGGCGTTCACACATTAAATTCCTTATATCCATTTCCTTTCGATTTACTTGAAAATCTTAAATGTATTTGTTCTATACACATGTATTATTTATGATACATGATTTTAATTGTCTAAATGACATAATCTCTTTATAAATTCTCAAATTGTGTTTACATATCAAGCATGGGCTTATTATTCCCCATATCTTGTATTAATTACAAACTAACTCCAAATTGTATTATTCCTTTCCAAATAAATAACTTGTACTTATATAAAACTTGTACTTATATAACATATAGTTTTAATTTCATAAATCCTTAAATCATATTTTCCTTTTCTAAATTTTCTAAATATCCAAATGGGACCTACAATATTTTTAAATCCCATAAATACATCATACTTTTCGGTTATTATATTATAACCTCATTTATTTCATAAACTTACATTATACTCCAAAATACAATATATTACATAGTTTTATTTTCTTAATTAATTATTTCTCAAAGCCACCACTATAAATTCGGTAATTATTATTTGAACACCTTAACTTTTATAAATCACCAATTAGCCACATTAATTTCCGGCTTTGTCATTCATTTTCTTATAATTACATTTTTACCCCAAAAACTTTATAATAGCTACATATTAACTTATAAATTATAGTTTTAATATTTAATTTCCTTAAATTTCGAATGGCACATAAATTTCCATTAATTATGCTTCCGCCCCAACTTAAATTCTAGATTACATATAAACTTTTATAAATTACAATTTCACCCTAAAACTTTTATAAACTCAATATTTTATGTCATAAATCATTTTAACCCAAAGTTTTCGGTCAACACTTTGACCAAAGCCTAATTTCATAATTAATACATTAATACCCAGAAATTCATAATTAATTCGGTTAAGCACCAAATTTTCCAGAAATTACAAAATAGCCCCAAAACTTAATAAATTGTTAACACTTAAGCACATGTTTAATTTAACCAAAATTCATAATATTAATTCTTACACCATATTATATTATAATTATGCCAAGGACACCAATCCTTCTCGATTTTCATAGACTTTACCCCAAACTTTCTAAAAATTACATTTTTACCACATAACTTATTAAACTAGTCATTTAATCACTAGTAATTATTTTTAACTTACCCAAATTCATAATATGAATTTATATACATATATAGCTCATTAAAACCTATTTTTCACCAATTGAATTCGGTCATAATTATATGATGCCATATAATTTTAAAACTTGATTTATAACTCAAAATAATTATACATAAATACATATGAGCCATATTGCTCATGTAAAAATTATTGTAATACCTTAGACATATTTTTAGCTTAAAATGGAGTAAATTCTCCCTAGATAATTCGGCCATATAGTATACTTACCATACATAATTGTTTTGTGACATTAAATTATATCTTAAGGTAATAACTTTAGCTTAAGAGTTATAATTATTTTTCTTGGTAAATAACTCACCATTTTCGGCCTTAATAATTTGGAGATGTGTACAAAATATTTGTACAAAATTTATGAGCTTAAACAAAGCTTTAAACATTAAGGGTTAACTTAATAAACTTACTCTTAATCAAGGATGATTAAGTACTTGAACTCCTCTAGAATTTCCCAAGCTTCCTCCAATGGAATTTGATGCTCCCATTTCCGGTTTCCATACATGAAAGGAAGGGGTTTAGGAGTTGGATCTTAACAAAGATCTTAAGTAGAATTTACAAGATGTTTTCAAGGGATTTACCTTAGGTATTTTACCTTATAATTTCGGTACACCTTAGGATAGATGGAGATCCACTTTCCTTTATGAAATTTGATGAAGAAAACATTGTTTTAGAAGATAGAATTTTCGGTTGTATATATTAGAACCTTAAGGATTTTTAAAGCATAAAAATACCTTAAGTTAACCTTGAATGCTTCTTGGTTTAATTGTTGATTCAAGACACTTCTTGGAGCATGAATGCTAGCCGATTTGATGTGGTAATATTTGGTTGATGTTTGCTTCAAGACTTGATGAAGAAAGCTAGGAAATTAACACAAAAATGGAGTTAGAACTTAAGACTCCATTAATGGAGCTTGTAAGGAAAAGAAAGAAAGGAGGTAGAAGAGACTTACCCATTCGGCACTTGTGGAATGAAAGAATGAAAGGTTGCCGTGGGGTTTGTGAAATAAGGAATGGGAATTGATTTGTTAATTCCTTAATGATTTGCTTTAGTTAATTTAATTCTTAATGATAGCACTAATCCCCCTCCTTGACTTAGTGTAGTCGGCACCATGATTAGAATTAGCTAATTAATGTTAAGGTGGGAAACATAAAAATGTGAGAATGTTAGGTATATGTTAGGTTAGTTAACATAATGGGATCTTATCTTGCTTTTCTCCTTGTCTCTAGGTAGTTATTTATGTCATAGATTAGAGGTTGATTGCTCCAATAATAACTCCCTTTTACTAGTGTTTTCGGCAATCAAGGAGCTAAGAATTAGCTAATTAAATCTCATAGTGGTAGACATAAGATCATGGTGATGTTAAGTAGACATTATTATTTGATTTTTGGCATCCAAAAAGTCCTCCATCAAGCTCCAAATTCGGAAATGATGGCTGATAGAAGAGGCATATCCTCTTGCCTTTTTCCTTAATTAATTGTAACATGTATATATTAAGGTATAGATCTACTTTACATTAGTTAATTCCTACTTTACTAAAGCTAAACTAATCTTGTTTTGTTGCAGGAATTTTCGGTAATGGTATTGTATGGTGTGGTTTTAATTTTGTATTAATGTTGTATAATGGTGGAAAGGTGACACATAAAGTTTACATGTTACATAAGACATTTAAATCATGTCCTAAGTGTATATAGGGTACCGATTTTAGTATCATTAAGCTATAGATTTTTATGTTAATTATGGGCACATGTATACCACGTTAATAATGGTGTTTAGCACAGATTTTTTTTATTGAAAGCAAATGTTTACCGTTAATTACTTAGTGCTTTGCTACAGATTTTTAGTGCTAATTATAGACTAGTATACTACCGTTAACATAGGATAATTTGCTACAGGTTTTGTTGCTAATTATGAGCATGAACTACCGTTAATTACTACAGGTTTTATTTGGTAATTATGAGTATGAACTACCGTTAATTTGTGTGGTGATTTACTACAGACTTCGTTTGGTATAATTACTAGTGTATTACCGTAATCAAGGGATGATTACTTCAGTTTTTTGTTTGCTTAAGTATTAGTATATTACCGGAAATAATAAGTATATATTGGTAGATTTAATTTGTCTTAATAATATATATACTCTTATATAAGGTAGGTACATTAGGTAGTTAATTATTTTACTAAGTCAAAGTGTGTAAAAACATGTCCAAATATGCCATATAAAACCGGCATCTATGTACAGATTTTTGGACTTGTAAACCTTGTGTTATAATTAATGTTATAAACATTTCCTCAGTATTTATGATATATATATATTAAATATCAAGATTATATAACATAAGTTGTCACATTGTTTAAATGTGTATATCAATTTATTTTAGCATTTATAAATGCTTAGGCAATCGTAAAATATTTACGTTGCTTGTTAGTATTTTTTGCGTTTTTACAATGAACGTTATTGTATACCGGGTCGTATAAACGCCCGTATAGATTTTTCCTGGATAGCGCTCTCTTAATTGGGCTTGTTTCGTAAGGGGTTTAATGCTCGTTAATGTTCGTACTTAAGCGTTTATATGCGTACGTGAAGATGACATCATATTAGCGTTCATGGATCGAACGTTATCGTTTTATGAGTTGTATAAATGTTCGTATTGATCTTCCTTGTCGTCGCTCTCTTTATCGAGCTCGTTATGTAAGGATTTTAGTCCTCGTTAATAAATGTACATGAGCGTTTTGTACGAGGATGTTAAGACGTTAATAATTTACGCCCGTTAGTGTTTATGGTAAAACGATTATTTTTACGTTACGTTTGCGTGCATGAGTTTACATGCGCACACGTAATATTAATTTTCATAACGTTTGCAAGCATAAATTAGCATGCGTACGTGAAACGATTTATTCTAAGATTAATTCTTCCTTATTTAATAATTAAAATGTATTAATTAGGTTTGGGTATTTCAATCTGCCCCCCTTAAAAGGACTTCGCCCCGAAGTCTCATTTCTAAATTTAAATGGTTGTGAGGAATCAAGTTCCACTAAGTATTCACAACACAATTCTATTTTAGGGATCAAGTCCCAAGTTCCACGACCTTTAAGTTCGTAGTATATATTCAACATAATATAGTGTAATGATCATGAAAGGTCATCACCAATAATAGCTTCAATGTAGTGCAACGTAGTGCACTTAGTTCATTCATAGTAGTGTAGCACATTACATATTGACAAGTGCATGCATTCACAGAGTAACTTCAATATAGTGTAGCGTAGTACACATAATCCACATAGTAGCTTCAGGGTAGTGTAACGTAGTACTCATAACCATTCATATCAGTGTAACATAGTACACATCAGCAAGTAAAGTTCATACAATCACAGAGTCACACATGCAATCATAAGTATCATAGTGCAATAAAAGTGTACAACTATGCTAAAACGCAATAGGCTCTCCCCCTTAAAAGAGGGGTACGCCCACGTACCCTAGACTAGTGTAACTAGTCGGTAAATATTGAAGGAGTCTTCACTCTCATTTTTAACTTTTGATTAGTTTTAAGGATAGCCTCTCGGGCTGTAAGACTTTAGGTGGATATGGCACATGTGTTTGGTTAAGATACGTGAAATACGTTGTGCATTCCCTTAGAGTTCAGTAGATAATTCTAACTGATGGGACCACCACACTTCTGCTGCGCAACTCTGATTAAGTCATGTCCAATCATTCTGGAATAGTTTTAAATGCGCTTCGTAGGTGGTATGTTTAAGTTCATTAATGTACATATGTAGGGTTGATGAGTTGTATTCATCATTACCTTCGTTGGTTGTCATTGTTGATCTTGTCTGGACTTCTGTCCGTTTACGGGGTATGGCCCCCAAGAATCTATGCATTCTCTGACATATTCTATAGTGCATTAGTATTCTTTTATATTAGAATCCCGTATGTATGGGTGAAGGTGATCTACCATCTAGTTCGTTGTCGATATTATCTCATGGCTTGTTTAAACTGTCGTGTCGACCATAAGGTCTATGGATTTTGGTTCATATATGTGTGTAACACACTTCCAGTTGCTTCCTTGTCTTTTCGGGTTGACTTTCTGTCTCTATATATCTACGGTTATTACTTAGTGCATGATGCACTTATCCCTTACACCGCCAGACATTCTGGTTTATGTATTCATTGATATGCCGCGTTATGCCACTGCTCCAGATTATCTTGTTTCTAAGTAACTGTCAGTTGCAGCATTGCTTGGTATTCTTAATTGTATATTCTATTACTATATGTCGGGCTGCCAATAATATTTTAAGGTTTGCCCTGCTTGTGATGCTCATGTGTATGACATGCATCTTCCAGTATCCTGTTTGGGTAAATATACTCTGAGGTTTTCCTCTATGTGGCATATACTGTAATACAGTTCGCCTTCCATTTGATTCTTCATCGCTGAGTTCTTTTCGAGTTTCACTTGATTATTTTGTGCCTGTATGCTTATTTCTGATAGCTGCTTGTGACAGTGATTCCATTAAGATCTTTCTCGTCAGCATTACTGAGGTAGACGTCTTGCTCTTGACAGGGTTTCCATTACTGTTTTTAGTCATAGTGTTGATTTATTTCCCGTGTTCATCACACTAGCCGCCTTCGCATGTGGGGCACTTTCATGATATGTTACTACTTACCTGTCCATCTTAGGATTATTCCTTGTCAAGTCCATAAGTTCTCGTATGTTTAGTTGAAGCATTTATCTTTCCATGGGTCCTTACCCAATAGGTTTTACTTATATATATATATATTATCCTTAATAGTGATAGCGTCCTGATAGTGGGGTTCATCATCTTTGTCGATGCTGCTGGTGCATTCTGCGGTCAGTTGTTGAGTTGTAAGGTTGTAATATCCCTGTTGGTCTAAATTTGTCTTCCACTCGTCACCTCTTGTATTTGTGTCGTCGGTGTTCGGGTCTTGTATTAATATCGGAGTATACTTAAATTCCTTATGAAATACCCCATAATTAAAAATAGTGATTAATTAGGCTAATAAGTAGTTTAGAGGCTTAATTAAGTATAAATAATCATAAGGGAACAAATCCCGAAGAAAACGGATCCTTAAAACGGATTAAAATCACTAACGAACCTTAAAGCGCGTTTTTCGAGGTAACCGGGAAAACATGTCTTTAAGCGGGTCAAATAGACTCGTAACAATTTTGGTCAACTAAATAATCATTAATAAATATTAGTGAAGCTTTAGAACCAATAAAATCAATAAAACGAAAAATTAGTAAAAACTGTCAAAAGCGGGAAGTTGTGGGGTAGAAACATAAATAACAAAAACTTATGTGTCCACTTTGAAAATAAAAAGTGAAGTTGTGTGTGTGTACTAGTGCCAGCCGATGGCCCCTCTCTCACACACTCTACAAATTCTTTTTTACTCACAAAAGACAAAAAACAATAAAACAATAAAGTAAAACTATTCTACTTTACCCCACTCTCACACTCTCTCCTCCCTCATTCTTCACTCACGTAACCCAGCCCCCTCACTCACTTCTAATTCTCCTTCTTCTTCAACCGGTTAACAATGGAGTTTGAACAAACCCACACAAACTCTACTTCTCTCCTCTTGTTACTCCCTCAAATCTCTTCCAAAAATTATAAAAACTACACCATTGGAATCCTCTCATCAAGAGCTACGATTCTCTCTTTTCAAAATCCGGAAAGGAGCACTTTTGTTTTTATGGGTATGTCCCATTTGGAGCTTCAAGACCACCATTAGAAGGCCCTCCTTCTCCTTGTTCTATTGAGGTAAAAATATTCTTAAAAACTCCATCTTTTTCTAGCCTCAAGGGCAAAACGAAATGTAAACTAAAACCCTTTCTTACTCTTTGTACCCAGCCGATTTTGGCATCCTTGAAGGGGTTGAAATATTATTCTTGAGCCATTCCAAGCATTACCTACACTCTTGCAAGGTAATGAACTTCTAAACCCTAAAACTTGTTTAAGACTTAGAAATGGTTAGGGTTAATTTTGGTGTATTGAAATGTGACATATGGGTTGTAGTGCTAGCTTTTGAAGTACTAAAATCGGGGAGAAAGAGAGGAAGAGAGAGGAAGGAAGCAAGAGAGAAGGAGAAAGAAAATCTAGAAGAAGGAAACAAGGTAATTAAGCTCAGCTTGGTATAGCTTGTATATGTGTATGTAACAGATTTTTAGTAGCACAAATTGGTATTGTAAAATGATAGTGTGTTAGTAGTGTAATGTATAGAGAAATAAATGTTTTGAACCCTTGGAAACAATTAAAAACTGTTACAAAACAGATTGGGATTGAATGTGATGTGCAGGAATTTTGTAGTGTTGAATGGGTAGTATTTGTGTGAAAAACTTAGTATATTGTTGTTGTGTATAAACAGGTGAGATGATGTTAATGTGTGAGGAAACATTGTGGTGAGAGTGTAAAAATATAGGGGAGGTTATGTCAAAATTTATGTAGGATTAGAACACTTAGTGAATTAGAAACTAGGTGAATGGCATAGGTTGTAACAGATTTTGTTAGAGAAAGATAGAGGGTATATTAGGAGAGATAGTTAATGTAGTTATAATGTATTAGAGGTGCTAGAAATGACATTAGAAGAGGGAGTTGTAGAAGAGGAGTGTTAGTATCAAAATCTGTAGCAAAAGGCATTAAGGAAGAAAACAATGTGAGTGTTGAAGAAGAAAACTTAGAGAATTGTGGGTATGAATTAGTATAGGATTGTGTAATGAATTAGGAAATGAATTAGCATGATTTAGGGTGTTTAAATTGTACCAAACATGTTAGGATGTATGTAGGAAGATTGGGAAGCAATGGGTGAAATTGGGAAAGAAAAATAAAACCTGTAGCAATGTTCTGACTTCGTCCGACCAGAGGGGAGTCGGACGTGGGTCGGACATGGCTTAAGTAACAGAACGTAACATTCTGGAATGGTCCGACCCAGGGCCGTGAGTCGGACATGGGTCGGACAGGCAAAAATTTCCGTCGTCGAAGTTTCTGACTCCGTCCGACCCAGAGGGTGAGTCGGACGTGGGTCGGACAGGACTTGGACGACGGAACCGAAACTTTCTGGAACGGTCCGACCCAGAGGGTATGGGTCGGACGGAATGAGTGCTGGGTCGGACGGGAAGAATTTCAGAGGGCGTAAACCTACTGGAATGGTCCGACCCAGGGCTTGGGTCGGACGTGGGTCGGACGGCCAATACTTACAAAAAAAAAAAACTGGAAGCTTATAACTAGTATATATATATATACGTATACCCACCTATACATATGTATATATATATGTAAGTAAACCATGGACAAGTAATGAAAGTAAGTAAATGAAATATAAGTGTAAGAATGTAAAGACTTAGTAAGTATGGGTTAGTGAACACAAAAGTAGCTGAGTTAAGATTAATAATAGTTAGATTAATCATTCGATTGTATGTATATCATAGGATTTGATTTGTGACACGGAAGGACGTTGGAAACACGTACGACGGTGAACGGTATGGATTCCTCATGCCCCGTATGCTATCTTGGTTACTCTGATTTGTGTGTTGTGTGCTAATTGATCACCAAATAAGATAAATGCACGAATCGGAGTTATCATGTTTACTTGTGAATATGTAGTGTTGTATGTTGGTCTTTAAATTTAGTTTGTATAATTCATGAAATGTATGGATGATATGAATGTTGTATGTATGTTGCAATGTACTGTGACCGATTGTGAAGTGTTTGGGCTTCTAACTTATTCCTAACAAGCTAACCAATCTAACTTAAATTGGTAATTAAATTGGAATGAGTAGAAGTCCGATATAGTTCGGCCACGCGTGAGGATGCGGAGTCACGAGAGGTTGGCTCCAATTCCTGACTCTTAAACTGGTCCGCGGCCCAAATCCCTTAAGTGGGTAGCATCCCGGATTGGTGAGTCAAGTAAATCCCGGAGGTGGGACGGCGTAGTCCCCAGGGCCGGAGGTCCGACGACTTAACTTGAGTATGAGTAAGTAAGTAAGAATGAGTAAGTAAAGTAAATGAAAGTAAGTAAGTGTAAGTAAGAAGAGTAAGTAATGTAATGAGTAAAAGAGTAAATAGCATTCCGATTAACCCGGATGCGTAATTTGGCTAACATTGTGAAGGTAAGTATTGTGTGGCTATTGTATTGTTGCCTTGGAATGTGTAATGTATTGTATGTGCTAGTATGTTGTATGCAAAGCATGTATGTATGAAATTAATGAACCGCATGTTTAGTGGACGTCAAATAGTCGGCGTGCCCTAGCTAGCACGCGGTATATGCGGAGTTTATACGCAGCGTTTGCTGAGCCCCTTGGGGCACCATTTTTACTACACGCAGGTACTCGAGAAGGATGAAGGCCATGAAGAGATGTAGCTAGTCCTTGATTTCTTTTTGTCTGTAAACAATGAATTTGAGAATGGTGTACTAAGTAGTACACGGCTGTGAGTTTTTGTTAGCCGGTGTACCATGGGGTACACCCTTTTGGACATGGATAGAATGGAGCATTGGTATAGATGAGTAGGGATTAAACTCATTTTTTTGGTAGGTTGGAATGGGATGTAATTGAATATACTTTAAATACTCGGTGATCCCAGAATGTAAGAATGTTATTTTGTATTCGGTAATGCATTAAGGTAGTAGCTCGGTATACTATGTTCATCAGACCGTGACTGTAAGTAAGGTAAGCCTAGCTAGCCGTATGGGCGGTTAGCGGCGTTGTATCACCCGCCGTAGTAAGTAGTATTTCCGCTGCGAGTAACTCTGGATTATGGGATGATTGGACGGTAAGCATAGGATTAGCGGTTGGGGTGTTACAAAAAGTGGTATCAGAGCGTAGTAACGCTCTGATGTCCTTAGTTACCGAGCATAGGGATTACCGAGTTAGGATTTCAACCGTCTTAAGACGGATACTTAGAAACCTAACTAGGAACTACCGTTAAATAACGGATACCCTTGACGTTCTTAAGAACGATACCTTGCTTAAATTCCAAGACCTTTGAGTCATATCTTGCGAGCCTAATGTAACTGTTAAATATTCAGATGTCAGGAAGAGGTCCAGGTCGCCCTAGAGGAGGGGGCAATGACGGACCCGGCGCGCAGACGATAGCTGAGATCGTCGCCGCCACGGTAGCGCAGATGCTACCACAAGTAATCCAAGATGCAACAAAACCAGCAAAACCAACAAACTCAAGCGGGCCAATCCCTCCCCCGCCACCCAGAGAAGCGAACTGGGTAAAAGCTGTAGCGGAACTCCGCCCTCCCTGCTTTAGGGGCGAGAGTGATCCGGCTAAGCTCGAAGCCTACATCTCCGAGATGGAGACGGCGTTCGAAACCCTCGAAGCTCCTGCTGGAGTTCGAGTCAGAGTTGCTGCTTACTACCTGAAAGATGCAGCCATGGATTGGTGGAAGCTAGTCAAGCACGAGCACGTCAAGACCCCACATTCGATTGGGAGTCTTTTGCATCACTCCTCCGATCCAAGTACTATCCAGAGCACGTAAAGACAAAGAAAAGGCTAGAGCTGGATGCCTTGAAGATGACAGACAAGATGTGTGGATGAGTACTACCGCACTTTACTCCATTCTCCGTCTCCTCCCTGATCTAGGATACACCGGCCAGGTGTTGGTCGATCGCTTCTATGGCGGTCTGAGCCATCGCCTTCGGTACGGTATGGGCTACACCAGATTTACCTCCCTTCAGGTAAATATCGGTTAACCCTTAGTACCATTCTCAATTCCTTAAATTCCTTGAATCTTTCCTTATCCTTTCTTAAATGAGAATCCCGGCTAATACCTGAAACTTCAGGAGTGTTATCACGCGGCTTCTCGCGTTGAAATCACTTGCCAACTAAGGGATGAAGAAACCGCGCTGAAGCGCAAGCCAACAATAAAAACACCAGTACTGAGGAGCAGAACCAGGGTAAGAGCTGGAACAAAGAAGAAGGGGAATTTCTTTCAGCAATCCCAAAAGAAATCCCCAAGTGAGAGCAGTGCCCAACTGAGCAGGGCAAACCAGTTGAGCTTCTTCAGCTTGGTTATTCTGCACCGGTGGCAGCAAAGCCACTGAGATCACACCCACCTAAGGGTAAACTCCTATCCAATCGTATTCGTGTAAGTACAATTCTAGTATATCCACGCACACATGTGCTAACCCTCTAACCTCAGGTTCTAGCTCCGGTTCCGCCAAAACCTTCTCCGATGGCCGCGCCTATGTGTGCAGAAAGTGCAATCAGGACCATCCCGGCAAAGATTGCTATGGGAGAGATATCAAATGCTACAATTGCCAGAAGCTAGGACATACAGCTAACAAGTGCCCAGAGAATGGGAAGCCAAAGGGAACTACCAAAGCTACAGGCAGAGGGAAGGCAAGGAGGTTGCATCTGGCGATGCACCGACCCAGCAGGCACCACAGGGACTGGGATCCCGGGACCTCCGAGGGGTGCACCTCAGAGGCAGCCTGTCCTTCATGTCATAGACCGTGATGGGTCCGGTTCTAAATCCGGCCCAGGTAATAATCTAAACCTTTAATCCTTGAAGTAGCATGTCTAAGTATTGGAGTAACTGTATGAGTGAATGCATGAGTGAATCAATGAAGTGTATATTAAGCATGAAAAGAAGTAGTTGAAACTAGTACTCACCGTAGATGAAATTTATAACCATAGGAAGCTTTAGTATCTGTTTATCCGATACCGGTAAACCTGAATCAAGAAGAGATCGACATCACCAACCACTACTACACCAACAACAGTGTCAGGTCATCCGACCAGGTATGATCTTATTAAGGGGATACCTGACACCCGAAGCGCAAATCTCAATCATCCGACGATGCAACGAACTAGGAACGGGTCAAGGTGGATTTTATACACCCGAATTCCCCGGTGGAGCGAAGATGAAGCTGAAAATGATGTGCTTGGGAAAGGACTGGAATCCTTATACCAAGACATACCAGGAGACACGAACACAAGATGGAGCAACGCCACCGACAATACCTCCAGAGTTTCAGACACTCGTCACACAAGCAGTAGAACTTGCACAACAATGTGAACATGAACCGATCCCCGCACTTGAAGCGGACCTCTGTATCGTCAACTTCTATGAGAAAGAAGGACGACTTGGGTTACACCAAGACAAGGACGAGACAGCGGAATCTCTTGAACAAGGAGTGCCCGTAGTGTCTTGGTCCATTGGTGATGACGCCGTATTTTTGTATAGCGAGCAGAAGCGTGTGGACCTCGCACAGAAACTGGTATTGAGATCAGGAGATGTCCTAATCATGGGTGGAAACTCTAGATGCTGTATCACGGGATCAACAAGATCAAGTTGAATACGGCACCGCCGGCAATAATCAATGCCACACACATGAAACCAGGACGCCTGAACCTTACCTTTAGAAAGTATTAATTCATAGTATCATGTAATCTATTAGTAACGTGTATTAGAGACACGGTATGTATGATGGTTGGTTTATCAATAAAGAGCAGTGTTGATTTAATTCCACTTGTGTCCACCATCAATACTTATCCAATTGTGAATTCAATAGGTTGTGGACTCGGTACCGAAGGTAACCTGAGTATCCTCACCGAAGCACAAGCCGGCAGAAGCGGCACCATCTTAACGGGACCTTCCCAGTGAACGGCATTGATGCCAATGTGTTATTCGACTCCGGCGCCTCTCACACTTTCGTATCACCATCCTTTGTGAAGAGGTTGAAGCTAGATGCGGATGAGCTACCGAACTTCATGGTTACTCTCCCATCGAAGGAGCGAGTAAAGTGCACCAAATATTA
This sequence comes from Limonium bicolor, assembly GCA_023374045.1. NCBI lineage: Eukaryota > Viridiplantae > Streptophyta > Magnoliopsida > Caryophyllales > Plumbaginaceae > Limonium > Limonium bicolor. The sequence continues at coordinate 16,771,460 of CM041783.1, read as the reverse complement.
TCAATCAGCCACCATCGAAATCAAAATGAAGTGTTTCCCATTTCCTTCATCGAATTCAATGGATTGGGATTCGACTTAATCATTGGAATGAATTGGTTGGAGCGGCACAAGGGTAGAATCCTCTGCGCCGAGCATCGATTGCTGCTCAAGAGTCCTTCTGGGGTTACTGTATCTTACCGCCAGAGACCGAGAGAGCCTTCGACCACACTCATATCTGCTATGGCTATGTACCGGGAGCTCAGAAAGGGCCAAGAAGTATATCTGTGTTATGTGCAAGACCTGGAGAGAGATCCAGAGTTCAGTGAAGATGTACCGATTGTATCCGAATTTCCCGATGTATTCCCTAAGGAGCTACCCGGCATGCCACCACCGAGAGCAGTGGAATTTGAAATTGATCTTTTGCCAGGTACCGGTCCCATTGCTAGGGCACCGTACCGCATGGCACCTGCAGAAATGACGAATTGAAAGAACAACTGCGAGACCTTCTAGACAAAGGGTTTATACGCCCGAGCGTATCACCCTGGGAGCACCGGTTCTCTTCGTGAAGAAGAAGGACGGTAGTCTCCGACTTTGCATTGACTACCGCGAGCTGAATGCGGTCACAGTCAAAAATAAATACCCATCATGCCACGCATCGACGACCTATTTGATCAGCTGAAAGGAGCATCAGTCTTCTCCAAGATTGACCTCCGTTCTGGGTATCATCAATTGCAATCAAAGAACAAGACATTGAGAAAACGGCATTCCGTACCAGATATGGCCACTACGAATTCACAGTGATGCCATTCGGTTTGTCAAATGCACCAGCTAAATTCATGGACCTCATGAATCGTCTATTCAGTGAGCAGTTGGACACTTCAGTGGTTGTCTTCATCGACGACATACTTGTATACTCCAAATCAGCAGAGGAACATGAAATTCATTTGAGGAAAGTGCTTGAGACACTGCGCGAGAACCAGCTGTATGCGAAGTTCTCCAAATGCGAGTTTTGGCTTGATCAGGTATCATTCCTTGGACATGTCATCTCGAGCGCAGGTATCTCAGTGGACCCTTCTAAGATAGAAGCTGTACGATCATGGCCTAGACCCAAGACTGTTACTGTTACTTAGGAGCTTTCTTGGTCTAGCCGGTTACTACCGGAGATTTGTAAAGGACTTCTCGAAAGTCGCTAAGCCCATGACTACATTGATGAAGAAAGATGCACCATTTGTATGGACAGATGAGTGCGAGTTATCATTTCAGAACTAAAGACTCATTGACCTCAGCGCCCATCCTTACTCTTCCAGAGGGCACAGAGGGATTTGAGGTATATTGTGATGCATCAGGCAAAGGAATGGGATGCGTACTCATGCAGCATGGCAAGGTTGTCACTTATGCCTCCCGCCAGCTGAAAAAGCATGAGGAGAATTACCCGACACATGACTTAGAGTTAGGAGCCATTGTCTTCGCCTTGAAGATATGGCGACACTATCTCTATGGGGTAAGCATCACCATCTACTCCGACCACAAGAGCTTACAGTATGTATTCACACAGAAAGAACTGAATTTGAGACAGAGAAGATGGATGGAATTTCTTTCAGATTACGACATCAACTTGCAGTATAAGGAAGGGAAGGCAAACATTGTAGCCGACGCCCTGAGCCGTCGAGCACACTCGCTCCATTCGCTACTCGCTTCTTCTAGCTTGGTTGACGAGGTGCGAGACGCTCAGTTGAGCGACCCTTACCTAACCGAAATCAGACACAAGATCGAGAATGGTACATTTGAGAAGAAGAAGTATGACTTCAAGCTACATGAAGATGGTTTGATTCGGTTGAATGGCAGGCTATGCGTCCCCCGAAGCAATGCTGAGCTAAGGGATCGCATCCTGCGAGAGTCACATAGTTCCACATTGTCAGTCCATCCGGGAGCCTCCAAGATGTACAAAGACATGAAGAGGTACTTCTGGTGGTCTGGAATGAAATCGGATGTGACAGAATTTGTATTGAGATGCTTAACATGCCAAAAGGTGAAATTTGAACATCGTAGACCGGGCGGAATGGTACAATCTATGCCAGTTCCGGAGTGGAAATTTCATGATATCTCCATGGATTTTGTTGTAGGACTCCCACCTGCCAGGGGAGGACTCAACATGATCTGGGTTGTAGTCGATCGCCTTACCAAGGTTGCCAGATTCATACCGATGAAGGACACCTGGAAGGTAGTAAAGCTAGCTGAGCTATTCGACAAGGAGATTATCAGACATCACGGAGTCCCGAAACCATAGTATCTGACCGCGACACCAGATTTCTTTCGAGATACTGGAGAGCTACACGGGAAGCGCTGGGTACAGAATTGAAGTTGAGTACCGCCTTCCATCCTCAGACCGACGGTCAGACAGAAAGGACCATCCAGACACTGGAGGACATGCTTCGGGCATGTGCCTTAGACTTTCAGGGGAGTTGGTTAGATAAGCTTCATCTTATCGAATTTTCATACAATAATAGCTATCATGCCTCGATTAAGATGTCGCCTTTCCAAGCCCTATACGGTAGACCTTGCCGTACACCCTTGTGTTGGGATGAGTCAAGCGAAGCGGTCATCATAGGACCGGAGTATCTTGAGCAAGTGCAAGCTGAAGTTCAGCAGATCCAGCTAATATGAAGGCAGCCCAAGATAGACAGAAATCCTATGCGGATGTGCGACGACGCGACCTTGAGTTCGCCGTGGGCGACCAAGTGTTCTTGCGCGTTTCACCTATGAAGGGTGTCTTCATATTTGGCCAGAAGGGCAAGCTTAGCCCAAAGTTTGTAGGGCCGTACACCATTACCGAAAGAGTTGGATCCGTAGCCTACAGGTTAGCACTACCTGAGGACTTGGGACGTGTCCATGATGTATTTCATGTGTCACAACTCAAGAAGTATATTGCTGATCCTTCTCATGTCTTAGAGCCCGAAGATTATCCATTGAGCCGACCATGAGATATGTTGAAACCCCAGTGAGAATCCTGGATAGGAAGACCAGAGACACTCGCCATAAGTCTATACGAATGGTGAAGGTCCTATGGTCAAACCATGATGTCGAAGAAGCGACATGGGAGTTGGAAGATGCCATGAAGGCTAAGTACCCACAGTTGTTCATAGACTAGATAGTCTAGTATTTAGCGATACGGGTACGGGTCGTACCCTTTTAAGGGGGGTAGAGCCTTTTGCTTTTGCATTGCTTCGGGGTAAGCATTGCTTAGAGTGTAGTATTGTAATAGGTTTGTATGGCACATGTAGTGTAAGTGAATTTGTATGTGTATGTATGTGTAATGTGTAGTGTATGAATATACTTGTACGATGTGTGATGGATGTGTAATGTGTATTGTGAATGGTAATGGTGTATTGCGTATTGTGGAATGGTATGAATGAGAAATGATGTTACGTATGTGAATTCGTGTTGTGCTTGAATTGTGTATGCTTGCAATGTGGAATGAAGTAAACACCTCATAGGTGTAGTAGACACATTAGTGCAATTGGTTTGCCTAATGAGTAGAATTACCTAAGCCATTAACCTTGAGCAACTTTGAGGGCAAAGTTTCTTAAGGGGGTAGATTGAAATACCCCGTAATTAAAAATAGTGATTAATTAGGCTAATGAAGAATTTAGAAGCTTAATTAAGTATAAATAATCATGAGGGAACAAATCCCGAAGAAAACGGATCCTTAAATGGATTAAAATCACTAACTAACCTTAAAGCGCGTTTTTCGAGGTAACCGGGAAAACGTGTCTTTAAGCGGGTCAAATAGACTCGTAACAATTTTGGTCAACTAAATAATCATTAATAAATATTAGTGAAGCTTTAGAACCAATAAAATCAATAAAATGAGAAATTAGTAAAAACTGTCAAAAACGGGAAGTTGTGGGGTAGAAATATAAATAACACAAACTTATGTGTCCACTTTCAAATAAAAGTAAGTGGTATGGGTGTGTGCGGTGTGTCCGATTCCTCCCCCCCCCCCCCCCCTCACACACTCACCTATCTCTCTTATTACAAACAAACAAAATAATAAAGTACCACTCTCTCTACTTTACTACTCACTCACTATTCTCTCTCCTATCTTTATTCTTCTTCACTCACGTATACACACAGCCTCACTCTCTATTTTCTTCCTCCTCCAGCGACAACAATGGAAAATGAAACACCCACACAAACCTCTCTTCTCTCCTCTTGTTAACCCATCGAACCTTCTCCAAAAATTGTAAAAACTACACCATTGGAATCCTCTCATCAAGAGATACATTTCATCCTTCCAAAATTCGAAAACAACAACTTTCATTTTCATGGGTATGTCCCATTTGGAGCTTCAAGACTACCATTAGCACCACCATCTCCTCCTTGTTCTTTTAAGGTAAAAATCTTCTTGAAACTCCATCTTTTTCTAGCCCTTGTGGGCAAAACGAAATTTAGATACTAACTCTTGTTGTTCCTTGTACCCTAGCCAATTTTGGCTTGTTGAAGGAGTTGGAATCTTGTTCTTGAACCACTCCAAGCTTCATTTGCACCTTGCAAGGTAATGAAACTCCTAAACCCTAGAATATACATTCAGAGTTTAAATAAGAATTAGTGTTGGTTTTAGTATTGAAGCATGTATACATGGTTGTAGTGTTAGAGGAATTGAGATTACAAAACCGGTAGAGAGAGAAGGAAGAAGAGAGAAAGAAGGAGAAAGAAAGAAACTAGAAGGAAACAAGGTAATTACACTCACCTTTGTGTATCTTTGTAAATGAGTATGTAACAGATTTTTAGGAATGAAATGTGTATTGTAAAATGGTAATGCATTAGTAGTGTAATGTGTAAGAGAACGCAAGTGTTTTAAACCTTTGAAAACAATTTAAAACTGTCATAAACTATATTGGATTGTAATGTGAAGTGCAGGAATTTCGTAGTGTTGGATGAGTAGTATTTGTGTGGATGAACTTGGTATATTGTTGTTGTGTATAAACAGGTGGAGTAGGTGTTAAAATGTGATTGAAACAATGAGGTGAGAGTATAAAAGTATAGGGGAGACTATGGCAAAATTTGTCTAGGATTAGAACACTTAATGAATTAGAAACTAGGTGAATAATGTAGGTTGTAACAGATTTTGATTAGATAGGTAGAGGGTAGGTTGAGAGAGATAGATTATGTATTCTAAATGCAATAGGAGTGTTAGAAATGTCAATAGAAGAGGGAGATGTAGAAGAGGAGTGTAAATGTTAAAATCTGTAGCAAAATGCAACTAGAGAAGAACTAGTGTAAGTGTTGAGGGAAACTTGGAAAATTATGTGAGTGAATTAGTATAGAAATGTATAGAGAGTTAATGAATGAATTAAGGTGTATTAAGAGGTTTAATTAGTGTTAAAACATGTGGGATTAAGTGTAGAACAATGGGGAAGTAATGGGTAAAAGAGAGGACTGAAAACAGAAATAAAAATGCAAATACTGGGCCGGACCGAACTTGCACCGGACTTGCAAGTTCGGTCGAGCCCAGATTTACAAAGACGGAATGCTTCTGGAATGGACCGAACTTGCGACCAGACTTGCAAGTTCGGTCGGACCAGAAAATTCTCCCGTCTGTAACCTACTGGAATCGACCGAACTTGCGACCGGACTTGCAAGTTCGGTCGAGCCAGAAAATTCCCGATGAAACCTTCTGGAATGGACCGAACTTGCGACCGGACTTGCAAGTTCGGTCGGCCAGAAAAATTCCGTAATGTGAGCTTCTGGAATGGACCGAACTTGCGACCGGACTTGCAAGTTCGGTCGGGCCAGGAAAATTCGGTAATGTGAGCTACTGGAATGGACCGGACTTGCGACCGGACTTGCAAGTTCGGTCAGTCAAAAAAAATTATTTAATTAATATTATATATATATATATATATATGTATATGTATACCCACATGTATATATATGTATATGTATGTAAGCATGCCAATCTTAAGTAAGAAAATAAAACTTAAGGTAATGAAAAATAAGTAAGTAATGTGTAGGTGTAAGAAGTATAAGGACATAGTAAGTATGAGTTAAGTTAATGATAGTTATATTAACCATTCAATGGTACATATATAATAGGATTTGATTTGTGACACCGGAAGGACGTTTGGAAACACGTACGACGGTGAACGGTATGGATTCCTCATGCCCCATATGCTATCTTGGTTACTCTGATTTGTGTGTGTTGTGTGCTAATTGATCACCAAATAAGATAAATGCACGAATCAGAGTTATCATGTTTACTTGTGAATATGTAGTGTTGTATATTGTTGTATATTGTCTTTAAATTTAGTTTGTATAATTCATGAAATGTATGGATGAATTTGAATGCTTGTATGAATGTTGCAATGTACTGTGACCGATTGTGAATGTGATTGGGCTTCTAACTTATTCCTAACAGGCTAACCAATCTAACTTAAATTGGTAATTAAATTGGAATGAGTAGAAGTCCGATATAGTTTCGGCCACGCGTGAGGATGCACGAGAGGTTGGCTCCAATTCCTGACTCTTAAACTGGTCCGCGGCCCAAATCCCTTAAGTGGGTAGCATCCCGGATTGGTGAGTCAAGTAAATCTCGGAGGTGGGACGGCGTAGTCCCCAGGGCCGGAGGTCCCGACGACTTAACTTGAGTATGAAAGTAAGTAAGAATGAGTAAGTAAAGTAATTGAAAGTAAGTAAGTGTAAGTAAGAGTAAGTAATGTGAAACGAGTAAAAGAGTAAATAGCATTCCGATTAACCCGGATGCGTAATTTGGCTAACCTTGTGAAGGTAAGTAAGATGCGTGCTATTGTATTGTTGCTTTAGAATATGTAATGTATTGAGCGTGATTGTATGATGTATGTAAAGCATGTATGTATGTAATTAATGAACAGGATGTTTAGTGGACGTCAAATAGTCGGCGTGCCCTAGCTAGCACGCGGTATATGCGGAGTTTATACGCAGCGTTTGCTGAGCCCCTTGGGGCACCATTTTTACTACACGCAGGTACTCGCGAAGGATGAAGATGTGAAGACTTAGTTTTATTTCTTTATCTTCTTTTTGGATTGTAAACAATGAATTATGATTGGTGTACTGAGTAGTACATGGCTGTAGTTTTTGAATAGCCGGTGTACCATGGGGTACACCTTTTTGGGTATAGAGAGGATGATGAATTGGTATAGATGAGTAGCCGGTAGAAACTCATTCTTTTGGGAAGTTTGAATTGGGATGTAATTGAATACACTTAAATACTCGGTGATCCATTGATGTAAGTATTTGGTATATGGTATTTGGTAAGTAATATAGTAGCTCGGTATATTATGTTCATCAGACCGTGACTGTAAGTAAGGTAAGCCTAGCTAGCCGTATGGGCGGTTAGCGGCGTTGTATCACCCGCCGTAGTAAGTAGTATTTCCGCTGCGAGTAACTCTGGATTATGGGATGATTGGATGGTAAGCATAGGATTAGCGGTTGGGGTGTTACAGTTTCAACCCAAATTATTTAAGTATATAATTGGATACATTGATATCTTTGGAGATGGTAAATGTGGGCTCAGAGTAGTAGCTAATTTTCTTTATATGAACCAAGATCGATGGAGACAAGTATATACAGCGATGTACACTAATATGAAGCATACAAAATCAGTGAAATACTCCTACCAGGTCATGTTCAACCAGACAAGATACAATGAGATGTTAACTTTATAGATGACCCAACACCTTCGAATAAGTGGATAAGTACTTAAATGAGGTTGGTAATTGTGACACGATTCACCTCTATAGTAGTGTTCTACTCTACTATTTATGGAAATGCCGAAAGTAGTACGTACCTCCCAATCAAAGATCACAATAATGAGGGTCATCCAAGAGGAGAGATCCACATTGGAGCTTGTCGCTATGGCCATTTTGTTAGGTTTTGTATGGTTCAAAATTCTCTACTTCCCTCTGTCTATCGATAATGGTTTCATTACAAAAATTCTTTCTTTGTTGCAACTTGGATTTATCCATTATAATCACGGTTAGAAAGGTGGACCACAAAGATACGGTAAGAATTTCGACTCATCAACTTTTAAAGATTACTCTTACTAATTCTTGAATCGAGTGTTATATAACGGTAATAAAATTTAATATATTTTTTTTAAATGTCTATTGATTTATGTTTCTATAATTCAACTAAGACCTCGTTTCGGAGGTAGATGAAAGTAGGTGGGGCCCATGAGATGAAGATGACAAAATGAAAAAGGCTAGTTGGACTAGCGTTCGATCAGATAAATGAATTAATCTTCATCACTGGATTGGTAGGCCCTGAAAAAGTTAATCTGCAACTACTTTAACAATCCCCTCCACGAGGCATAAATAAAATACTCCTAACTTTATTTAATTCTTTTTTTTTGGTCAGAAACTTTATTTAATTCTTTTAATCTCAGCTAGGTTGAACTTTGAATTTAAACCCCATTTAGTCTAACGACTACCTTAACCCGGTCCAAACTCCGAACACATAAGTAAAGGAGGGTACTAAATTAAAAAGTGAACAAGAATAAATCATAATTAGAAAACAAACGGAAACAAGGAAGGACCGGATCAAAACAGATGAACGAACGGCTCTGATATGATTTAAAATAATCAGACGACCTCCTTTACCAGTCCCTTTGGACGTCTTTTTCTCTTGGTCGCCTTCTCACCCAAAACGCAGCTAGCGACAACACTCGCACATCCTGCGAAACTCGAGAACGAAACCCTAGTAATCGAAGAGAAATCATCCGATCGAGAGGTCTTACCTTCCTGCCATGGCGTTCACTCCTCGTCTCTTGTCAAAATCCAGACAGGTGAGCGATGTGCTCCGATCAGTTCATACCGTTGTTATCTTCGCGGTTGTCATTTGCATTTGCTGTCACTTTTCCCCTTTTCGATGCGGGTTGATTTCCGTATCGTTAGATTCCTTCTTGGTTCGATCTATAAGGGAATGGCTACCGATTAGCTTTTCCAGCTTGTGCGGGTTGTCCGTAGATTGGTTTCTCTCTCCCATTCTCTCTGATTCCTGATTCTGCCTTCTTCCATCGGTCAGATATCTTGATTTGAGTATAGTTGCTAGAGATCAGTTGTCTAGAATGATCCCCATTTCTTCTTCTCTGTCTCGGTATGTTTCGATAGATTAATGTACATTTTCAAATAAAGATCGTCGCGGGGGAATGTTTGATTACAGTTTTTAAAGTCAGGTGATCAACATCTTGACGAGCCACTTCACTGAAACCAGTTTGGTAATGTATTTAGTCAAATAATGATATTCCAAGATGATGTAGGAGATTTGCTGGGAAACTATTTTATCTGTTTAAAGGGGGAATTGTTGGTTAGAGGCTTCATTTGTTTTCCTTCTCACCAATATGACTAGAATCTTAGGTCTTAGTGTGGCACATCCATAGGTAATGTGATGCTTTGGTTACACGCCTCTGGAGCAACTGTCGTATGGGTTTTATGATGATTTGGGGAGTACATTAACTAGACTTGATCTTTTGCTTCAGATATCTTTGGGCCGTATAGCACTGTAGAAGTTGCATACTAAATCTATTTGAAATTTTACTTTGGATATTGTTCATTTCTTTCCCCTTAATACTTACTACTGATGTGTATTGTTTTATTTATGTTCTAGCTGTATGCCGGTCAGAGCATCTTGAGGACTGACAATGTTGCTTCAGTCTGTTTCTTTTCGAGCAAACCCGCTCAAAAATCCCTAAAGGGTGATGGTGAGTCAGCTTTTGTGCCTGCAACTTTAGTTGTGCTGCATCATTGATGTATCATCATCTCTGTCACCTTACGAATAAAATTTTGTTTTGGACCTATTCTGTTTTGGGCAGAGATGTTGAAGAATATATTTTTGGAGGTTAAAAACAAGTTTGAGACTGCCTTGGGTGTACTCCGTAAGGAGAAGATCACTATAGACCCTGAAGATCCAGCTGCTGTTAAGCAATACGCTAATGTCATGAAGACAATCAGAGAGAAGTAACATGAAGCTCCTTTACAATATTTTTTCTGAAACGTGTAGTATTTATCTTGCTTTACTGAAGATCTTCACCTTTCATTTATTACTTTGAAATGTCATGTTTTTGTTTTACGTATGATGCGCTTCCGGTGAATGGATTTAGTTTATCACTTGTCTCAACTGTGTTCATTTTAGTGTGGTTTTGATGGTCTATCAGTTGAAACAATTTCACTTGCAGGGCAGATTTGTTCTCTGAATCCCAAAGAATCAAATTTACCATCGACACAAAAACCGCGGGAATTGAAGATGCTCGCACTTATCTTCTCACCTTGCAAGAGATTCGCAGCAAGTACGTGATACTTTTACAAAATTTTGTTGGATTCTGTGAATTTTATCTGTGTTATCATATTTTCTTGTAGGAGAGGCATTACTGATGAGCTTGGTGCTGAGACAATGATGTTTGAAGCATTGGACAAAGTTGAGAACGAGATCAAGAAACCTCTGATGAGAAATGATAAGAAGGGAATGGGACTTTTGATGGCAGAGTTTGAAAAAGTTAACAAGAAGTAAGATTTAATCATTTTCAAACGGTGGAAGCATAATCTCATATCATTTTTTGCCTTGGCATTGGCGATATCTTTGCACAAGTTTGTATATGTTGTGTCTATATGAAGTTGTGTCTTTTCATTTCTACTCTAAATAAAAAGAGCCGCAGAAAGAATATATGCTATAATGCAAGCTATGGAACGGGAGAAGTGTTGAGTAAATATCCCCAAAGAAAGCGATCTGGCCTCAAAAAAACTATACAAAGATAATAGATTGGGCTCCTTTGGAACCTGATCACATCAGTGATTGCATCATGGGTTTGTTAGCAGCTCTAAGTCTGAGCAATCAAACAACAGCACCCACAACCCAAGTTCCATTTCCTTGTCTACTTTATGGTTCACCCAGCTCAACTTAAAACACATCCATTATCTTTCATCACGAGGAGAAAGAAGCCTGTTCAGCCTCTCCCCTACAACCAAGAGAAAAATAAGCTCTTTATATACTCTCGGGGCGGCCTCTTGCTTCACTTTTGACACTCTTTTCCAATTCAGTATAGAACAGATAAGATAAGTTATTTTATCAACTAAGTTTTGAAATATATTCTTTATCAATTAGAGAATCTAAGGTGAATCTTAGATTGATTAAATTAGCTTATTTATATGTTAAATATTGTAATGGAGAATTGTGCTAAAAAGTAACATGATACACACTTGTGGGCAGAGTATTTCTTATAATGGAACTTTTATTTGTTTGTTCCTGGTGCTTTTGTTATTTTGCATAATCTTTTATTTATTCTCTGGAACTGTCGGTCACATTGCACAGTAATTGAGAAAGTTTATTCTGCTACTTACAGACTGTATTTTGCGCATTGTTCTTACAATTCTTTATTAATAGGCTTGGAATCCGGAAAGAAGACTTGCCTAAATTGGAAGAGCAGTTGGAACACAAGATTGCCAAGGCGCAGTTAGAAGAGCTGAAGAAGGAGGTTGTTGAAGCTATGGAAACCCAAGCAAAGAGGTACGGTCATCTGTTGGTAGCTGGTGAAATTTTCTCTGAACTTGATGAACCAGAAACTCTGCCTCTTGCTTATTGATGTCACAAATTGCAATTTGTTCTTATGCCTTGAGTTTAAAAAATGTGCGCATTAGCTTCAGGTTTTCTGGTGAATTGGTCGAGACTTTAATATTGCAATATTATTGGTTGATAGAAGTGCTGGTTGATTAAACTTCTAAAGGATGTTCGTATTTTGCATTGCCTTGCCATTATCCTCGTGTATGCAGGGAGGAGTTCAAGGACGAGCGTATGCCTGATGTAAAGTCCTTGGACATTAGGAATTTCATTTAAGTTCAAAGTGTGTATTGAACGTGCTGGCGCTACGAATGACAGCCGATGAAGAGGGGAGTGACACATTTTTTTTGTTTTCTATCGTCACCACAATAAATGCACGATTGATGTGAAATTACAGTCCCCATTTTGAATGATTTTTACTTCTCAGCCCTCTGTATTGACTCCTTAATGTATGATGACGAATAACTGTTGCTCGGCATCAGTCTCAGTAACTTTGCCATCTAGAGTTGTTCAAGGATGCCTGCTTTTGTTGGTTGTATTCGACTGGTTGATTGGAGCATATATTTTGCTCCTGTTTCACAATCCTGTTACGAGATCTGAGGTCAAGTGTTTGCATCTGTTGTTGGTTTACCACTGTTACGAGCTACGCTGTTACAAGGATTGTTCGTTTGGGGAATTAGGAAATAGATAAGTTGCTAAAATAATACGGAGTAGAAAATAAGAAATTGGTAGAAAGACCATCCGAGAAGGTGTGAGAGCTTAGGTATTAAATGGACTCGATATTTACTCTAAGGTTTGTTTGTCATATTATGGGAATTACATTAATAGAAAATGACCATTTCTAGGTGATGTGTAAGATCTAAAAGGCAACTATAAACTATAGATAGTATATTAACCATAGTCTATGAATAAGTCTTAGGTAAGATGATTAAATGAACTTATGGGGTGTTTGTTTCAAGCGGGGAACAAAATGGAATCAAAAAAGAAAATAGAGAGGAATTGATTCTTTTGATTTTTCTGGTTGTTTGTTTGAGTTAAAGAAAATGAAATAAATAACCGGTCAATGGTCAACGGTTACTGATTGCCGGTCAACATTCACCGGTCACCTGCCAATGGTTATTAGTCATTGGTCAATGGTCATATGTCGCCGGTCAAAATGTACTGGGGAAAGGGAATAGGGCGTGGGTAATTAAGATAGAGGGTTTTGGGGTAATCTCTTTCTCTTTCCTGAAAATAGGAAAAACTGGCTAAACAAATAATAGGAAACGATTCCCTTTCCTGATTACTCCAAAACAAATGCCCCCTTAATCAGATGGTGGAAAAGAATGGTTATGAGGAAAATCCAGGGGAATCATTGATTACCTGGTTGCACATAGTGATCACTAGAGAGGATTACCGAATCGGGTTCACTCGTTATAGAAATTCAGCGAGCCACATTTGATTGTTGGTCAGGGGCACTGGTGTTGGTGCATGACTACGGCCGTTGAAGACGCCTTCACAAAGGTAAAGAGGAAATCCAGAGATCTTCGGATTGTTGGTCGAACGGCACTACTGCTGGTGCACGGGCCACTGTCCAATTAAACAAGGAGTATGAAGTATATAAACGTGATGTCTCAGCACACTGTCCGTCAAGAGTTAAAGAATTAAGGACTTAATAAATGAGTAAACACACACTAGTTACAAGTTAGTTAGAGACGTCAATAACACTCGTAAATATGGATAACGGATGATAGGGGCCTTGAAGGCCGAATAAATGAGAACCGTTCGAAAGAAACAATATTTGTATCGTTATCTTACGCACTCGTCATTACTTTGCGTGTATGCATGATTATGTGGGGAACTGTGTGTTATATTGGATGAACTGTTGGCTGTTTATTTAATGCATTTATAGTATTTATTATATATTTGTAAAACGGAACAACATGAAAATGAAACAGCATGATAACTCGGCTAATTAACTTAAGAAGTCTAAGGGTTCATAAAGATTACACTTTAGCATATTCAGCGGTTGTGATGAGCCTTTATGACAAACATATTACAGGTGTTTGACCGAGATTGAAGCCGAAGTGCGGGCTATTTTTGGGGGTAGTTTAGCGGTATACCTTATTACCATACTTTTGAAACTGTCTCGGATTGGATTATGATTGTATATGGTTTTGGGAATTAAGTTATTCACTAGATTCGGACAGTATTGTATTTACATTTTATGGATATCTATCTCTTGCCATCACAGCGTGTTGGTTTATATTTGTGTTTGGACGCTTCACTACTCACATGGGTGAGTAATGGTGGTAACACCCTGGGTTAATGCGATTGTCTTTTATTTTCCACTGTGAATTGACTATTTACTTATGCTGTGACGGTAGTTAATATGAGGTTTACGAGCAGTGGCGAACCCAAAACTTAAGATCTGTGGGGGCACTTTTTATAGAATAGAAATCTGACAAACAAAATATTTAAAATAGTATTTAATATTTAAATTATAATTGCTCTATATGTATCTTTATCATTTGAAAATGATACATAATAATATTGTTGTTAATGAACTTAAATATATCAGATTCTATCACTAACAAATTCATCTTCTATTTTAATATATTTCATGAGTGGGGGCGTTTTTTCAACTATAATTGTAGTAACTGATAAAATCAACCCAAGTTTTGAACATGCAATATTTTGAATGTCAAAACATCATATTTGATCTACAGTATTTAATTATCTAACATTTATTATTTATTTTTCTCATACATAGACACGTATATACTTATATTTTTCCAAAAACCTGTGGGAGCACGTGCCCCCACAGGCTACAACATGCGTCCGCCACTGTTTACGAGTAGGGGTGTTACATTGCATGCCATCGAGGATTGCTTGAGCTATTGTAACATATAGCTAAGTGTAGATCGTTCAATTGTGTCCATGATTTTCTTTAAGCTCTTTTGTTAACCATGAATCGAGAAGAATCTCCAAGACCAAGACACTTCACCCAAGTGACACTACTTCGGTGATCTTGTTGGTTGTTGCATGTTGAAACTTTTGGCAACGAAGTAATAAGTCATTTTCTATGGTACCCCTTTCCCTCATCGGGGTGTCTTAAAGTTACTTTGAGATTTTGCTAGTTGGTGTTAGTCTGATGTCCTTAGTGAGCCTCTCTGTTAAGTCTATAACCCTTTATCTCACCCTACTAATAATGATAAGTGACCTTTGATTGTTTTATTAAAAGCCTAGAAAAATAGAAGAGTGTCTTTCTTTAGATTCTTATGACTTGTTAAATGATTATTATTATTGTAATCCTTGATCTAAGAAATGCAGAAGGAAACTTTTTTTTTTTTACATTTATTAAATACATAACTCGAAGAGTTTAAAATTGCGTCAAAGTAGAACATGCATTTTGAAGACATAACTTGGTAAGTTTAGACAAGTGCATCAAAAAGTTACTCCAAAACTAAATGGCACAAGTACAATGGCATTATAATGGAGCATGAGATTCATAACCAGTTCTAAACAATTAATTTAAATAGTGGAGTATGATGGAAGAAACCATGTTTTATAATCTGTTAGATTAAGATCAAAGAAGGTTTAATGAGGAAAAAATCTTAAATAATTTTGTTTGGGAACAAAAAAGAAAGATTATGAGGTTCACCCTTTGCTTCACCTATATTACAACATCTAGTTCATCTCTTTTAACTTTACAAATTAGCCAAACACAATTCTAAAATTATCATATCAATCAACCCACTTTAATCTTACATTGGTTAACACCAATCCAAACACAACACTAAGATCCATAAGTTGAATTCAACTAACCAATATTACTTGTTAAAAATATTGTTAAAAATATTGAAACCAAATTAGATCTTACCATTTTGTTTTAATTTTTGTCGTACAGCTCTTTTTTTTTTTTTGTAGATTTCAATTTTTGTCGTACATTTCTATTCGAGTCTTTAACATAAAAAAGAAGAAGTTATTTTATTAGTAAGTGTTAAAACGAAAAAATATCTTCACAAACTAGCTTAAATTTAAGATAGCTAGAGCTTTTTGTCCTATTTCATCTTACAGAAACTACTTTAGGGGAGCACAGTATCAAATTCTACTTTGGTAGCTTAGGTCCTCGTTAAATAATTTAAATCACTTTGGTTATTCTATCACAATTTTCATTTTTCTTATAGCTGCATTAAAATAGTAAATAAACTAATTTTAGCATAGTTTTTTTTACCACATACAATATATCAATAAAAAAATTATTTAATTTATAAATGAATTTAACCTGTAGTGAGAACTTTACTATATAATTTTTTTAAAATTAAGTTTTATAAACTTACGAATGTTTTAGAAATTGAATCGGTTTCGATCAAAAAAAAAAGAAATTGAATCGGTAAAGCATGAAAAAAAAAACAACAAAGGACGAGGAAGCTTGATCGCTCCAAGTCCAGACAAGCCCGAAAGCCGTT
The DNA here is from genome assembly GCA_023374045.1 of Limonium bicolor. NCBI lineage: Eukaryota > Viridiplantae > Streptophyta > Magnoliopsida > Caryophyllales > Plumbaginaceae > Limonium > Limonium bicolor. The sequence continues at coordinate 16,755,444 of CM041783.1, read as the reverse complement.
GCTGCCACCCCCACCCCCCGCCCCCGTTTCCTGCGTTTTGTCGGTGTCTTCTAGATCTGGCAAGCTTGGATAAAGACGCCTTACAATCTACTACCGCGAACCATCGACGCTGGTACGCTGCTCAGCTCAATTTGCCCTGACGTTGCGTTCCCCATTTCGACTGGTTGTTTCCTTTTAATCACTCACGGATCTGAGGAAGCTAATCGCTCATCTCTTCTCCCATTCGAGTTGTCAAGTATACATGTGATTTTAATCCAGCACTACTGATGGGAAGTATTTCGTCCCGCGGGAGAAGGATCGTCTGCATTTACATGACGATTTCCTTTTTCTCCTTAACTTGGTTTGATTGTCCCCAAATTTTGTGATCGAGAGAAGGTTTTATTGCGTTTCTTTTCGTTCCTCTGCCGCATTCATGTGCGAGTAAGGGACAGAATCGCGCGAAAAAAGAGGATGTTTTGGAGGGAGCAGGAACGGGAGAGCAAGGAGCAAAACGGAGGGACACATTGTGGGCAGGTTCGGGTTCTCGTCGTGGGAGATTCAGGTGATTATTCGACTTGCCGTCTCTCTCGCTCGGTAACTAGTGTTATTTATTGAACTGTCTCGTGACCTGATTGCAACTCGTTAGCAACTTGGTAGTTGCTGTTTTGTCTAAATTTAATTTTCTTTTTTCAAAACGAACATCTCACATGTTGATGCATCCTTTACCGTATAACTGGAGGTAATCTATTATTATGAAACAAAGTAATTGCTTCGGGATGGTCGTATTTGCAAAGAGGTTGCTGAATATTGAGACCAAGACGCTTCTGTAGTTTGGACAACAGCACGGATATACTTCATTTTGCTCTGGATTTTGTTCATAGTTGCTTTTCGGTCAGAATTAATCTTGATATTCAACACGAACTTTACTGTTGATGCATCCATAACCGTATAACTGAAGGTGATCTATTATTATGAAACAAAATGATTGCTTCGGGATGGTCGTATTTGCAAAGAGGTTGCTGAATATTGAGACCAAGACGCTTCTCTACTTTGTACAACAGCAAGGATATACTTCATTTTGCTCTGGATTTTGTTGATTGAACGTGTCACCAAGTAGGTAGTTGCTTTTCGGTCAGAAATTAATCTTGATATTCAACACGAACATCTCACTGTTGATGCATCCATAACCGTATAACTGGAGGTAGTCTATTATTATGAAACAAAGTAATTGCTTTGGGATGGTCTCATTTGGAAAGAGGTTGTTGAATAGTGATATCAAGATGCTTCCTAGGTTGCAGAACTGCACGGAACCTACTTCAGTCAAATTACTGCTCTGGACATTGCTGATTGAAAACTTTTACCAGTTAGGTAGTTGCTTTTTGGTCTGAACTCTATCCTGATCTTCCTAATGGAGATGTTACTTGTTGATGCATCCATAACCATAACCATATAACTGGAGGTGAATCTATTATTATGAAATGAAATTATTGCTTCTGGATGGTCGTATTTCCAAAGAGGTAGCTGAATAGTGAGACCAAGACACTTTCCCACGACTGCAAGCATTCAACTTTAGTCAAATTACTGTTCTGCATATTGCACGTTCTTTCATCCAAAATGGGCCTGGCAGAGCCCTTTGCTCTTGGTCCAGTGTTTATGTGTTAGCTGTTATCAATGATAAACTTAAGCTCAAGGATTCTTACATTCTGCGTAGGTGTTGGAAAATCTTCTCTGGTTCACCTGCTCATCAATGGTTCTTCCATCTCTTGTCCTCCACAAACAGTTGGCTGCTCAGTTAATGTAAAGGTGACATCTGTTTTTCCTCTGGTTTAATTAGTAATCATGATGGGTGTGGTTTTTGGTTGATGAGACGAAATTTTGTTTCTCCTTGTTCAGCATACAACCTATGGAAATGGTGGGAGTTCTTCAAACAGCATCAAAGGTGATACAGAGCGTGGTTTCTTTGTTGAGCTGTGGGATATTTCAGGCCATGATCGTACAAAGATTGTCGATCATTGTTTTATTCGCAAATTAATGGTAAATTTTGTAGATTATGCTTTCATATTTGTTTTGTTTCCTTATGGCGCCAGGTTTGATAGTGAAACTTGTCCACTAGTGATTCCTAGTCTTTAATGCTGTTTAAGAGTGACTAAGGTTACATTTGCATTGTTTCTAGGGTTTCTTACTTTACATTCCATATTCCATGTGACTTACCATAATGCACGCTATTCCTGCCAATGCCTTTTGTCAAGCATAATTTACAATTTCGGTTGACGGGATGTAAAAGAGTTTCTACCTTCACTTCCAAATTGTTGAAGATATTTTCATTATCGATCCCTCTTAGCTACAGCCTACAAGCATATGTAGCTATTTTTGGCCACATCTATAGTGGTAAAGTTTGTATACAGTAAAAGTACAGGTTTTGTAAATTACCATACAGTTTAAGAAATCTACATTATATAGAGCAAAAGTACTTGTATGTAACCATCTATAGCTACATTAGGATATAGCCAAGAAATTGTCTTTCATTTTATACGCTTTAGTGTGTCAACTACCATCAAGGTTCAGTTTAGGGCTTTATAATTTAAAATGCTTAATGAACATTTCTAAACATTAAAGGATTGATATGATGCTTAAAAAGCAGTGTGTTGGATTGTAAACTTTGAAACAAATAGTCTTACGTTCAAGTTTGGGTTACTCAGTGATCTTTGTTTAGGTAAAGACAATAGAGATCTTCAAAGCCTAGATGTTCCGAATATTAACTCCCTTGTAATCAACCTCTTCCTGATGTGCTTTTACCACGTGGTTGTATGTGCCTAGAAGGCTGGATACCTTGGACTGAAAGGTCAAATGGGGAGTTACCTCCCAGGATATGTGTGTTTTTTTATTATAACAGAGAGGAGTCTGTTAATCTTATCTTCTTCAAATGTAGTTTTTCAGCTGAGATTTGAAGATGAGTTTGAAACCATTTTGGTGGCATTAGAGTCCCCCTTGATTGACTACCAAACTAGTGCGTTAGATGAGTGTCTATTGGAGAACGAAATGTAGGAGAATAGGTATAATTCCTTTGTGTTTACTCATTTGTATACCATGTAAGGAAAGAAACGAACAATAGATCCTTAAAGATCTTCTTTGTACAGCACAACATGTCACAATCTTGTAATTAGAAAGACTACGTACATGATTTAAAGTTGTATAGGGTTTCTGGTGATCTTTGTGATCCTTAATACCTTATCTAGTTATAAAAAGTTCCTCTTCCTGACAGATAATATAGCTGCATTCCACCCACTTGTGTTTGCTTGTGTGGGATTGCTTTCAAATGTGTAACTATGCTATTTTTGAACATTACCAATAATGAACTTTTGTCAGGACGTCTGTTTGATACTTGGCTTTGAACGCATGTGCACAGGTGTAATTTTTGTGTACGATCTATCTCAAAAGAGGACCAAAACCAGCTTGCTCAATTGGGCATCGGAAATTGCTGCGACTGGCACTTTCTCTGCTCCAATGGGATCTTCGGGACCAGGCGGACTCCCTGTTCCTTACATTGTTATTAAAAACAAGGCAGATGTTGCAGCCAAGGAATGGAAACGAGGAAGCAGTGGTAATCTTGTTGATGTTGCCCGTCATTGGGTTGAGAAGCAAGGTTTACTCCCATCAAGTGAAGAGCTTCCTCTTACTGAAAGCTTCCCTAGCAGTGAAGCACTTTTAACTGTGAGGATCATCACTTTCTATAATTCAACTCCTAAATTGAGTATGAGCATTTGGTCGTTTTTTGTTATAAATATGTGAGGCCTAAGGATAGCTGATGTCGCATTTTCAGTTAGGTGCTGGTTAGGTGAGTTGAACTTTGGTATTTACTGTGAGGTTGGAAGTCTCTATCATTTTAGTTGAGCTATAACAGGCTCCAATTATTGATAGTTGCTTATGGGCGATTATAGTTAATCTATAATGTTGTTGTACATTTATGAATCTATATGTGCTAACGAATACAGTATGTCTTGCGTAGGAGAGACGGCTCGATTACATAAATAGTAAATCTACGCAACATGGTGTGAATGTTTTGAATGGCTGTCGAATGTAACCCCATGTCTCTGTTCACCTCAACCAGTCTGAATGTCATTATCCTGTTTAGTAGTCTCTGTGTTCTGCTTTGATAACTGGGCATTGAATTGCTCGCCATAGACAAGACAATACCCAAATGGGTTGCTCTAGATACAGTTACAATTTATGATCTTTTTGTGCACAGTTGGCAGTACACTTATGAACATAATTTAACCCTAACTATGAGTACTGATGAATTACGGTCTCTGTTATGTGTACTTTTTGAAAGTGACGTTTATAAGTAAGCGAGTGGGTCTTTTTTGAAATAACCGTGTTTCGTTTATTAAGTTAATAGGCTGTGCTTATTAAATTTACTGCCTTGACCTCTTATCTATATTGTTGGCTATTGCCAGGCTGCCAAAGAAGCAAGATTTGACAAAGAAGCAATAATGAAGTTCTTCCACATGGTTTGTTGCCTCTTCTGTATTTTAATCATTGTAATTTTTGCTTTATTCTTGAGAAGCTCACCTTAAACTTTCTTGTCTTTCCATAAACAGTTGATCAGACGAAGGTACTTTTCAGATGGATTGCCGACTTCAAATTCTTGGCCCAATTCACTTGTAGAAAGGCCCGTGAAACGTTTAGATGAAATTTCTAGGGAGGATCAGTTTTATAAAAGTACAAGGTATTCTCCTCTCCCTTCACACGTGTAAACCGGCTCAGAAACTTAAAAGGAAAATTGTCATATATGAATCTTCACCATTATCAGTGAATTAAAATGTGAGTCACTGTACTGTCAGTGTAACGTGATACAATTTCACCATTCATGTTTTTTTGCCATGTGGGGTACATCAGCAGCTGTGAGTTGAATGCTAATTAGAACTGAAGCGCAAGGGTACTATCAAATATTCAAAAAGTAGTTCAACTACCACACTGTTAAAATCATGTTTCCCGTGTTTTGATTTTCTAACTTGTCTGTGCAATCAAGGTGGTCTAGCCTTTTCTTCCCAATTGTTCATTTTACCGTAGATGGATCTCCTGTGGCTATTGTCTCCTTAATTAAACACTTCATTTCATTTTTCGTTTTGTTGCAGAGTAAACGGGGAACCTTACATGTACAATACGCTCCCCCCTCTACCAGCTCAACAGAGTCTTACTCCTCCTCCTACCTTTTATCCTCAACGGCCAGTGTTAACACCTGAAGCCAATAATATCCCGAGATTCAACTCTATAGCCTCTTCAGACTTCAGCAGCTATGTTAGACAGAAACGAACTGATATAAATGTCTGAAGGGTAAAACTGGATAGAATTGTTGGGATTCAACTCTAGACCATGTTTGCTTGGACTTAATTTTTTTTTTCTTTTTTTGTGAATTCTCACTTGCTGTAATTCTTTGCAAGCCGCTTGGCTGCAATATTGTTCATGTTGAAAAGGTTACTCTCCTACTCAGAAAAAGAAAAAAAAGAGGGAAAAGAGATAGGTAACTAGTTTGTAGCACCATGCGTACTGTTTGTTCATTGATTCCCTTTTTCTGTCGTAAAAGATAAAGAAGATTCATTACTAAACCAAAAAATACGCACAGTTATAAGGCACCGTTTTTGTGTGTGTTGGAGTACAACTTTGGTTTTGCATTACCCTATAGTTAAACTCTTCTCAGTTCTTTTTACCTTTTCAAATTTCAGTTAAACATTTCCCTTGTCTTCTTGCCAAGATAAGGGCCTCAGATGTAGACGTTAACGGCCTAGTTCAACTGAGATATATTATATGGTCCAACAACATAAACACACCTCTTAGCTGGTCATCACTCAATTTGGAAGGTCACATCAAATTATCGAGCACACACGTAACTCCAATAAACGAAATGCACATGCGGGGTCAACCTCCCGATGGACCCGTGATATTGAGCTTGGGCTACAGGAGTATAGAGACAGCACAATATGATTGAATACCAAAGCCGAACAATCGAGAGGCTTACAACGCTCCCCGATAGCAACTCCCTCAATTTCAGCCTCGATACAAGCTGTCACGTCAAATGTGGTACTACTGGTGGCTGCAATGGAGGGAACAGCAGAATGGGGTCCTGATCATGCCAATAATACAATGGTATAATGGTGACATGTCATACCTTTCGTCACGCACAAAATAGCTCAAAACAAAGGAACTAATGCGTAGACAATGATATCTGGATGTATAATGACTTTCTCATACACACTACGTGTGTGTGTGGCTAAGTTCCAAGCCTCAGTTGCACCAGGTATGGCGCGCAGCTTATGTACGCGTCAGCACTATTATTATTTTAACTAGTATTGGGTACAAGGCGGCAGTTCCTAATTTTCTGGATAGAAGAAGTTGGCGTAACGTAAATAATTCATAAAGGCGCGCGTTGGTTCAGTGCAAGATGGAGACTTTACATGCATTGCGTGGACGAACGTACGTATAGCCCAGTTCTGTCGATAGAAAATGAACATCCATCGCCAGCTGTTTCAAATTGGTGACAATTCAATGAATATGCATTGCATTGCACTAGTTAACTTACTAGTATGGTCCCAACAAATTTTGAAATCGCGAAACCTAATCAAATTCAATTTTAATTGAATCCGTTTTTCGGTTGACTGTACCGTTTGTGTATTTTGGCTAGCTTTGATTTCACTAACGGATGATGTTAACTATTAGGTAGGACTTGCTTGATAGGAGGGTATTAGAATTAATCTATGAGTGAAAATAAAACTTTTCTATTACCATGGGTTGATAGGAGGGAATAAAAATTTATAAGAAGTGGGTGTGAAAATCAATTCTTATCTATTTCCATGGATTAATTACTAGGGGAGGGGGAGATTATGACTTTTATTCTCACCATACACATCTTTTTTTATTACCTATTTTCAGTATATTTATTAGTTAGTTATTTTTTTGCTGTTTTAATTTGTAGAAAAAATTATCAAATGTCATAAAAAAATTTGAAACTAAAAGATCACTAATTTTAGTTAAATATTTTATTAGATATTATTTTAAGAAAATAGTTTAACTAATTACACTTTATTATCTAGATACCTATTGATATTATATTATTTAGTTCTATCAAAATTTTATTATATTTGAATAAAATATGTAGAAAAAATAATATTGTGTGAACTAATATATTTTAATCAATGAAATCTGAATTCAAATATTATAATTAATATTAAAGATTTTTAAATGGTTGTAGTTAATAATAAAAATGATATATAATTTATGTTTAAAAAGTAATACTTGTATTAGCTATAGAGCTAATTAAGAACAATCGGCCCGGTGGCCCACTTGAAACAAATCCCGATAAACCAATAAAAAAAATTGGATGGACTTGGACAACAATTCGAGCTCGAATGAAAAACCAGTCGGGCGCCTGAAAAATTTTGGGCTTGCAGTGAGCCCACCTTAACCCGATTAAATATATACAAAAACCGAGACGGGCCCCTGCAAAATTTTGAGTCGCGGCTAAGCCTAACCCCAGCCAGAATTACTATATATACATTTTTAAAAATATAATATATATTATTTAATATTATATTATTTTTGCTTGATATTTATTTAAATTATATATAATATTTATTCATATTCTTTTTATTGTATTTTGTATATATTTTTTAAATCAATAAGTATATTAAAAATAATATAAAATCAGGTCAGATGGGCTGAGGGGAAACAAAGCCAAGTTGATCCCGCTCATTTGATTAACTCTAATTTGCTATTACATATTTAACATATAATAATACAATTAAAATGAAATTTAAATTTAAATATTTTTAATAATAATAATTGATTATAATGTTTAATATTTATTTTTATATGTGAGCACTGAAATCTACATTTATTTTATATTTAATATTTATTTTATTATGTAAAATATTGTAGAAAATAATTGGTTCTTTTTTTTGTAATAAATTTAAATTATTTGAACAACACAATAAGCATGAAAATAAAGATGAAATTATAAATAATAAATACATCATTTTCATTCTCATTCTCATTGTCACTTACCAAACAAAGGTATGATAATGCTTATTTCCATACCTATTGATTCTATTGCTTTACCCATACTCGTCATTTTTATTCTCATTCCCATTGCCACTTACCAAACAAACACTTAGAGAAATACACTTTATTGTATTTTTTGTTACATAGATTTTTGACCTATCATCACTCATAGTATGAGCAGAGGATATGCACCATAATATTAAAATTATAGATCTCAGTGTGCCACAATGCTGGAGGGCCACTCATAACCACAAGGATGAGAGTGGACTTTGTACTTCCCTTAACAAATAAGTTCTCGTCATCCCAATTCCCTTAACATCAAGCATCAAGGTCAAAGGGGATTTGCACACCACTTGCACCTCCTTCCCAAGTGCGCAGCCCAAGTACAAGTAATGCCGGTGTTCGGGTAACAACAAGGTTGACCCATACAGTCAATGCAAGCACCGACAACAGAGGGTGGGGGCATAGGACGAACACCAACACACTTATCTCCACCCTAATCCAACTCATACTTGTACGAGCCACAAAGGCTCTGACGATGTGCCGCCCACACATCGAGGGTAAGATTAATTTGCGAGAAACTCGATTGATGCCGCAAGCTCTCGGCATCTGGGTGATAGAAGCTCGCACCCTAGTTACAAAGCTCTATCCTAATGGGGCCCCTCTGTTACCTGCACATCTGCAAGTTAGCATAAAGATGTACAATAGAGAGAGACCGAGCATCGCAACGTAGATACAAAAGGACTACTTCTTTTATTGATTGAGATACAAGACCTGAAGGCTTATTACATCGTTATGTACAAATACATTCTGATGAAACTGTTTTATCTTACAAAATTGGCCGTAACAAACATTTCACACCTTAAGTCTTTGTCACTGATCATCTGAAAACCCAAAATATCTCTAGAATCAATTTTTTTTTTTTAAAAAAAAAACTGATCTAAATAGAATGATTACTATACTTAACCCGATTAACCAAAACACGTTAACTGAATAATATATATATATATATATATATATATATATATATATATATATATATATATCAGAGGGAGCAGGATCGGTGAAGATATTGAAGAGAATCGATAATAATAAATATAAGATAATAAAGAACAGGTATTGAAAAGAATTACGGAATAACTTGAATTAAAGGTGCAGCAATTATATAAATAACTTGAATTTAAAGGAACATAAATGAAGAGAAAAAGATAATGAATCTTGAAACTCACTTAAGAGTTAATCTTGAATTGATATATTGATACAACTTAGACTGGAATTTGAGAGAGTAATGAGGGAGAGAGAGAGAGAGAGAGCAAGAGCGTTTTCACATTCGAAACTGCCTCTGCCCCTCAGTTGTAACCTCGGTCTCCTTTTATAGAGAAGGAGCCCTTTTGTTCGTACATAAAAGAGACTGGGAGCTACAGAATCTGGAATAACTGTGGCCGAAAGGGCCAATAGTAAATTTTTGTCGGCTACACGTGCCGAGTAATAAAATGCTACAGTAAAAAAGTCACTATTCACTGTAGCTACAGTGCTATTTTTGAAGATATTTTGTAGGTTCTTGAGTCTGCTTTTTCGTAGCTGTCGAAATCTGCAAACCGATCTTGATTTTCTTCAATATGGAGTCCATAATGAATGTTATAGATTAATTCTTGCACCCCTAGATCAACTTCAATTTTTCTTTGGTGCCATTCATAGTCTACTTGGCGGGGTGATTGTGTCTCTGGGTCAATAATGGTTATGGGGTAAGATCGAGTACGAAACTCAACCATTTGTTGCATGATTTGTTCTCTAGTGTTGAATTCTGGTGGTTCCTTTCCGCCGGCGACGAGAAGGCTTTGTTGTAGGTGTTTCAAAGGACACCAAACATGTAACTTTTGATATATGGGGCGGTCGATTGAGTAGTATAAGTGGTCATATGGTTGGACGCAGAGAAAGGTCTGATTCCTTCTTCCGTCGTATGGTTCATAATGGATAGGTGAGGTTTTTGACTTTTTTGTGGTGCGATCTCTGCAAACCCATTGAGGTCCTTGTTTGGGGGTCTTTGGAAGAAACTTGAACTCAGTTGGGATGTGTTGAGATGTTGCTTTGGTCATATTGTGTTTGAGTATTTTGTGAAGTAAAGTGGTGTTTGGATTTTGTTTTTGGATTTTGGTCTTGAGTTTGGCAAATGCCTTTTGCCATTTTGGAAGTGGTTGTTGTTGAGTTGATGGAGCCATGGTCAATACCTGCAAATAAAATTATTGATATTATTATTATTTTTATTTTTATTTATTATTTATTATTTTTTTTTATTATTATTATTTTTTTTTATTTATTTATTATTTTTTTTTTAAATATAATCCTCGTAAGGATCTTGAGCTAGAGGTCCCCCCATTGGATCATAGGAGGTGGATTCTTCGGATGATGGATCGTCACGGTCATCAGCCCATACTGGGACATTAGGCTGTTGGTTTATAATATATTGGGAATATTGTAGTTGTAATTCTGGATTTTGGGCTAGAAACTTTTGAAATAAAGGTGAATCGGGAGTTTGCGCCTGCGGTGCTGGTCCTATGGTTAAAGGTGTTGGGCTTTGTTGTGTACTTGGGCCTGGTAGGGCTAATGGTTTTGATGGGCTCAGGAGAGCTTTTTTGGAGTTTTGGAAGTCTTTGTAGGTTATTGTTTTTTGGCCTGTGGTGGTGTAGGCTTTGACATTTTCATAGGAGCAAAGTTTGCTCCAGTATTTAGGCCACCATTTAAACCTGAAAATCTCGGACTAAACAGAGTGGATATGGATTTGGGAGATACTGCTGAATGGTATAGGTCCAGCAGAAAATCCAGGGGATACAGAATACTGCAAAGAATTGCAGCTCTTTGATATATTGTTGCCCTGGTGAATGTTGGAGCCAATAAGCATACGCTGGGTGGGCTTCTTTTGGTAGGATGTCAGAACATCCTCCAAAGTAACGCCACCAATGATAGAACCATATGGGGAATTCTTTGTCGCAATATTCATGGAAATTGATAAACCATGAGTGTTGTCCTGGTCGTAAGAGTAGGAATCTGTACCAGGCATTTTGGTAGTCGGCATATGTGAAAGTTTGAGGAATGTGGGTTATGGTAAAAGATCGTGGTTGATGAATGAATCCCCATTCCTTTGGGGAGATGACCTTCTTGATGAAGCATTTTGAGTAGTCTGTCTGGGTGGAATTTGCGTTTGAATTGTGGGTAAGCTCAATTGATTTTGTATCTATGAGGACGAGCTCGTAGAATTTGAGGGTTTTCATTGTATTGTCTGTGTGCCAATGGATTCCTGGAGGGAAAATTCTCTTAGCGATAGTGTCGGCTATTGCCTGTTCTGGTTTTGTCAGTGTATCTGGTAAGGGCAATGTACTCTTGAAGGGGTTTTATATGGTAAGTACTGGCCGTTGTTTGTTTTGAGGAGCTGGCCTTGGTTGGTGCTTTTACGGGGGTTTGAGCTGCCTGTAAGAAAGACGCAGGTGGGAAATTTCGTGAAAGTGGTGTGTAAGGATTTGGTGAGGTGATACTTTGAGAATTAACTACATGAATGTTTTTGTATGAAGGATGTGGCTGGGAAGCCATCTGATAATCTTGTGATGTCTGGGATTTCTCCCTTTTGACTTGTTTGCCTTTACTCTTGTCACTCATTTTCCTGGGAAGAAGAAAGATCTTGATTAATCTTGATAATCTTGTTATTTCTTCCTTGCAAGAATTCGCGAGAAAGAAAATCTGGTAGGGAGTTATCTTCCCCTTTTATGAATTCGATTGTAAAATCGAAAACAGAGAGAATAGCTTGCCATCTGGCAAAAATTTGTTTTGAAACTAAATTTTTAACATCCTTTTGCAAAACATCTTTTGCGGATTTACAATCGATGCGGAGCAAAAAGGTCTTATTGTATAAATCATCTTGAAATTTTGAAATACACAGTACGATTGAAAGAATTTCCTTTTTGATTGTGGAATAATTGAGCTGTGGCCCGATCCATATACCAGAGTGGAATCGTACCAACTGCTCTTGAGTAAGACCTTTTGGTCTTTGTTTGAGAATCCCACCGTAGCCGATATTGGATGCGTCTGTTTCAACGATCAGAAAGGCTTGGGGATGTGGGATGGTAAGGCATGGTAAGGAATAGGTATATTGTTTTAGGGATTGCACGACTTTGGTGTGCTCTGGAGTCCATGGTGAAGGATTCTTTTGTAATCTGGAGTAAAGAAGCTTGCAATGTTGACGAAGTCTGGGAAAGAAATCTGAAAGATAATTAAGACATCCTAAAAATCTTTGCAATTGATTCTTTTCCTTGATCTCGTCTGGGAATTTGGAAACAAATTCCAAGCTTCTTGGATGGGAGTAATGGTGTTTTGAAAGATGTTATGTCCAAGGAACCGTATATTGACCTGAAACAACTTCATCTTGGGTTTGGAAACAACTAGACCATTAGTTTTGATGACCGAATGGAATGTCTTGAGATGCTTGAAGTGTTGTTCTATGGAATCTGAAAAAACTAAGACATCATCAATGTAAACAATGATAAATGTCGAATATGGTGTGAGGATATCGTTCATGACATTTTGAAATTCTGATGGAGCATTTTTTAGACCAAATGGCATTACGTTCCATTCGTAATGACCAAACGGGACCACAAATGCAGTCTTGTATCGATCTGATTCTGAAATCTGAATTTGCCAGAATCCAGACTTCATATCAAATTGGAGAAGATCTTGGCCTTGAAAAGGCGGCCTAGAAGATCTCTTTTGTTAGGGATTGGGTATCTAATCCATTGGAGAACCTTGTTTAACGGCTTGTAGTTGATGACGAGTCGTGGAACTCCACGCTCCTTTTCTGCAGCATTCATGACGTAGAATGCACTGCAACTCCATGGTGATTTTGATGGTCGAATCAACCCTTTATCCAAAAGAGTCTGAATCTCTTTCTTGCAGATCTCTAAATGCTCGCTATTCATTTGAATTGGCCGAGCCTTGGTTGGAATATTGCGTTCATCGAAATCCTTTTCATAAGGAAGATGAACTATATGGCGCTTTCTACTCCAAAATGCATTGGGTAGGTCTGCGCAAACATCTTCAAAGGTTTTCTCCATTTGAGAAACATCCTTTTGAATTCTGGGATCTTGGAGTATATATATATATATATATGACACAACCTACTATAGATTTACGGAGTGGTTCCTGATGACTTTTTCCAATATTATATAAACATAATTTATTTGATGTTTATGTTTGCTCATTATAGAAACCTTGGATCCAACACTAACATTACTCCCCACATATTCGTGCGTGAATGCTTAATAATTGACCACCAATATTTTTTTGATCGAATTGACCACCAATATTTAAGTTGCTGAATGTTTATGCATTGGATTAAAATGAGAATGTTACGCATCAAGTGATTATCCGCCATATTAATAACGATTGTAGGCGTAGCTGAATGGTGCATGGATTCATAATATTTGATAGTACTATGGTAGATGGAAAACATAACAACAAATGAAAACTAATTAGTACACCGAACAAAGAAATTAACACACATGATCGAGTTTTTAAAGTACCTCGAAGAACCTATTGGTTAATTCTTAGAAGAGCAACACGGGTTAATTAAATGATGCAATTTATATGAGTAGCATACAATATGATAAGAAATGAAAAATATTAATTGGTAGTTTATTTTGTGGAAGGATGAGTTAGATCATAGTGGAGATAAGCATGTTTGTGTTCGCTCGACGTTTTCACCTTGTCGTCAGTGTTTGCATTGATTGTATAGGTTAACCTCGTTGTTACCCGAACACGGCGCGTTAGTCATACCTGGGTTGCATACTTGAGAAGGAGCTATAAGTGGTGCTCAGATCCCCTTTGACCTTGACGCTTGAGGTTAAGGGAATTGGGATCGCCGAAGAACTTATCTTTTAAGGTTGGTACAAAGTCCACTCTTATTCTTGTGCTTGTGAGTGGTGCGTCCGGCATGCTGGCTTGTGTGCTGCATCGCCGGGGCCCTTGGTTAAATTACCCAAAGGCTTATCAAGTTGTGTGTTTGGAGCTATTAACGTGTGAATGCTGCTTGCTTGTACGCATGTGTTCAATGCCTCTGTGTGCATGTGCGGGATAGCATTTGTTGTTGTCATCTTCCATAAGCGATGGCCCTATCTTCTCTCCCTTATATCCCCAAATCCCTCACAATTTCTCACCTGACCAAACACCATGTCTCCACCACACCAACCTCCGTTAGCCACACCATCGGCTATCTAACCCTCTACAAAACAGCTACGCTCCCACCTAGTGGCGAACCTAGAACTTAAAATCTGTGGGGGTACTTTTTATCGAATAGAAATTTGACAAAAAAGTATTATAATTAATTTTAAAACAATATGTAATACTTAAATTACAATTGCTCTATATGAGTCTTTATCATTTGAAAATGATACATAATAATACTATGGTTAATGGATTTAAAATATAGGTGATTCTACATAAGTGTTTAGATTATCACCAACCAGTTCATCTCCTATTTTAATATATTTCATGAGTGAAAATTCTCTTCCAACTATAATTGCAGTAACTGATAGAATCAACCCAAGTTTGGACATGCACTATTTTAAATGTCAAAACATCATATTTCGACTACACTATCTAGTTATCTAACATTTATTATTTATTTTTTCATATATATAGACACATATATAACTGTATTTTTTCCAAAAACATGTGGGGGCACGTGCCCCCACATGCTACAACATAGATCCGCCACTGCTCCCACCTGACCAACCACCAAAATACAACTCTTTCCAGCTTCTCCCAACCACCTTCTAGATCCCTTTCTACATATATATCCCTGAATCCTTTAAACTCTGAAACCTAGTCACATCGCCTGGAACATCCAAATGTTCACGTCCTCAAACCTCCCAGGCTGCATTCCAATACGTTCTTCATAGATAATATCCATGAATCAACTAGACTTGGCACCCTATGGAAAATATTTGCCCCTTTTGGAAAAATCATCGAAGTGCACCGCCGGTTGAAGCGGAGATTGGCGACTAATACCAGATACGTGTTTGTGGGATATGAATCTAAGGACCAAGCTCCGGAAGCTATTTGTGACAAATGAACTGTGGATTGACGGAAACAGAATCACAACCCAGTACGTAAGGCCTTGTAGAAGTCAAAAGCAAGAATGAAGGGCTAGATCGTCACCTGTAGAAACACGGAAGCCTAGCCGCTAGCCCCAACAATTGAAGTAAGATGAGTATAAATATGAGAACTCTAAGGACGTCCAACAAAGATTATCGGGGGCCAATCAAAATCTTTCCATTGCAGATCCTTATTCCTAGCCTGGATAAGAGTGTACATATTTTATCTATGAAGAGAACAACAACTAAAGGAATCTGGGAAGGCTTGAGCCTTAATGAAGATGTGGCCCACGTCATATGTGCGACTCCATATGAATTTCTGGTAGTGGTTCACCATACAAATGGAAAGGAAAACTTTCCTTGATCGTCAAAAGTGGAATATGAAAGAATGGAAAGTTAGTGCTTGGAGCGAAGAAGAGCCTCAATAGAAACATTTTGCTAGTATTGTGATTAGGGGGATCCCTCCTTAGGCCTAGTGCGAAAGCTCTGTTAGAGAGATTGCTGGAAGCTTTGGTAATATCGTTGACTTAGAAATTGATATGGAGAAATTCTCGCAGCACTTGGAAGTGTTCTTAACTGTTGAAACAAACATTTTTAAACGGAAAACAACATTTTAAATTATAAATGACGAAGTAGAGGTGATATTTGACAGGAAACAATGACAACAGGTTGTTATGAAGTTTTGAACAGATGAAAGTCAGCACTAGACACGGCGGATAATCTCAGGTAGTGAGCAGTGCTGTTTTTGGGCCTGAAGCTGGCGGCGCTCCGGTGATTGGAGCTCGGACTGGGGGGAAAGGAACATTGTGCATCCGGAATAGCTTATGAGAGGAACAACCAATACTAATAATGAATCATTGGCGGCATAATATAAAGGGATATAAAGGAAAAAAATTGAATAAATAGAAATGGGAGTAAAAAAAAAAATAAAATGGGCAGAGTTAGTTACGGCTCCTGAGGCTGAGAAGATCGATGTTCCCTAGGTGGGGCCTGAAATTAACGGTTAAAATGAGTCTACTGAGGGATGCAGACAAGAGGGACACACGGATCAATGGGAATCTGAAAAGGGTACTCTAGGTACAAGGAAAAGAAACCTTGGAAGTTGTAATAATGAAGGAGGGCGGAAAAAGCATAATAGTATTTATTACATGATCAGCCGAAAAAGATACGTTGACTGCATGGTGAAATGGAACATCGGGGAGGAGCATGCGCTATGGAGAACCCACCAAATGATGAGCTGGCTGTTAATTATTATAGGATGGGAGTAGGCGAAACGTCTGAATTTAAATGGGAAACATCTCAATTGGCATAGTGGGCTCATCCACAAGGAACTATCTTGGGACCTTCAAAAGACATTCTTGCTACCAAATACGGGCCAAGAGAAACGTGCGTTAATAGCCCACGCACATACTGCTGAACCACTTGACATCTCAACAATGTTGGACGACCCTCATTCAAGACAAAATAAGGATGACCCCAAAACGTTTTGTGTTGGTTTAACAACTAGCCCAAATAAAGGAAGACCCACCCCGACCAAGGGCAATTCTTTCCCCGAGGTAAACCTACAAGTGGTCATTTCTTCAAAGACCAGCGTTAAATAGAGCAGCAAGCAAACACACCAAGTCCCGTGCGAAAAAACAAAAGAAGGCCTATACAAAAATATCTACTGAAGTGCGTGAGTGTTTCAAATGCAGCCAGAGGCTAAAGATTCACTCCCCATATCCAAGAAGGTCGTTAGCGAACATTGATCGGATCCTAAGGAAAAGCAAGATCAGGAACCAACCTCACCCAAAAGTTTTGGGCGGAAGTTTGAGAAGGTGGAGAGTTAATGGCACATTAGACTCCGAAGCAAGAGAAAATAGCTTAAACATATGATGCGTGTGAATCTCAACCCAGACACAGAGCTAGTAACTAGAGAAACTTTCATGTTCGCTAGCTATAATCTTTAGATATTTCAGAACAGAATAGTGTTCGATCCAGCTGAGCTGTGTTGGGTTGATGTAACAATAACCACTATATTACAGGTGCTTCAATCAGGAAAGAAGGACAGGATCTGAATGAGTCTGCAAGTTTGCTAGCAGTCATGACAAATCTAAAAGACTTGTAGTGATTTGGGGACGAGTATGTTTTTATGAGTTCTTGCTTTTTGTGTTCTGTGTATTCGGTTATGGTGTCTTGTGAGTGTTCTGGCCAAGACTGATCATGAGCTGTGTAAATCACATATTGTTAAACATTGCTACTTTGTAGCCTCCTGATAAAAAAATGTCTCTGCGTGCATGTGTGGTTGCTTGTTGTTTGAAATTGTTAAGAGTTTTCCGTTGTGTGATTTCCTTTTTGGAGTTCATACATTAAAATTTCAATATTTTTATTCCTATAATAATTAATAAGCATATTCGAGCATGATATGTTAAATAGAAGAGTTAAGAATCAAATAATGCATTCTCTAATGTTCCTAAAAAGAAGACTATGTTTTAAATGTTTGATAAGCATTGCTGATATTTTACACAAAAATAACATAATAAAAATGAAAAAAACATGCATAAACATAGATAGGTGAAACTAAAACACTTTAATACACATTAGTAAAATGAGATATACAATAACACATACTTATGAAATACACTTGATGTAACACCCTGGATTTTGACTCATTATAAAGTAGAAAACAATACGAATCCAACGCCGCAGACGGGATTAAAACGGATGTCAAACGAGGCTTAAAACTGAGAAACAAGGTCTGTCCGAACATTAGTCCGAACATGTAAGTTCGGACATGTGCCGAGACTTACAGTCAGACCCGTCCTCGCATGCTGTCCGAACATTGAAGTTCGGACAGATGTTCGGACACAGCTAAAGACAGAAAAATAAAATGCATCTCGGGGTCCATACTTGCGAAAATCAGTTTGAAAACAGAGTTAGAAAGACACAAAATAAACACAAAACTAATAGCAATGATGGGGAAATGTTTTAGTAAACATAGTTAGCAATATATACCAAAGAAGTACAGCGGAAACAACTTTGAAATCAACATATGATAATCTCAAACGATTTATAATTGTCAAAGGACTTTGTCTTGAACACAATAACTGACAACTTAACTCAATGGCAGCGGAAATAAATTTTACCAGGGCGTTACCGCCACACTCAATACCCATTGAGTGCTCAGGCTTTATTCAACCAAAACATTTACCACACTTTGTAAAACAAAAGTACTTTCAACATCACAACTCAACTTTAACAATATGAAGTTTAATCTGGTCATCCTAAGCTATGTGATAGCGTGTCCCCAAGTCCCCTATTCATCCATAAGTACCTGCGATCAGAAAACAACAACAGAAAACGCGAAGGGATCGCGCAAATCAGTGAAACTGAGTAAACATTGCCTCAACTTGTAAAATACATTTTGAAACTCATTTTACATTTGCAAAACATTAACTCACACCATAACGTTAACCAGTTTCACCAACACCAAACCACCATTAGTAAAACATTTCGGGGGAGAACTTTCAAAGAATCAAATCAATGGTTTACACGGACGACCCCTAAATCGGGTCGCAACAATTAGAATCCCACCTCACTCTACGTCCTTAAGTGTGCACCCCCCAGAAGGTAACTTATGACCCAAAGGAGTAGATCATTAGAGCTTAACTGCAAGTTATGTCTGCAGGCAAAATAATAAGAATATCCACGGGGTACATAGTACCAATAATTACACGGAGCGCCATAAGGCACCAACAATTTACACGGAGAGCACAAGAGGTACCAACATTCCAATAACCAATTCAAAGAAAGTCTCCCAAAACATTTATTCAAACCCTTTTGCAAAACATCTCACCAGAAACACGGGGGAAGATAATTCCCAAACTTTCACAATACCAAAACCACATCCAAACCAATCCATCGTTAATTCGCAAAAACACAGAGGTAGAGAATGTTGAGCACAACATTTACCTGATTGTGCATAACACTGCAAAGATGAAACAGCCAAACCACTAGTAGCGTCCGTCAGAGAATTCGGGGTCTAGAATTGCAACAACATTACCAATCAGAAACCACACCAATACAACCCAAATAATCCCAAAGCCTTAATAAGTAATAGACCTTACCCCTTCTATCTAAGCGGCACCAGGGAAGAGACTTATCAGTTGCAGAACGAGAATTTGGGATTTTGGAAAGGAGCGTAATAACATCACGAAGAGGATGAAGAAGATGAGGAGGAGATCGTGGATTAAATAGAACGGTAATATTAGAGAAAAAGAAATAATATTAATTGAATATTAAATGTATTTAGTTTCTTTTAAAAGAGAAAGAAATAATCTACAATGTAAATAGTTTTGGAAAATGTATTTAACGAGTAGTGTTGCAAATAATTTCGGAAAGTAGATTGAATGACCAACGTCGTAATCAATTTGAAAAATAACTAGATTCAAAAGGTTAGATAAATAAGGAGTAATTACTAATTGGAATCAAAATGAGAAAGGGAATAATCTAGTTGTTGGAAAGCGATAAGGATGGACAAAATATCTTTTAGGGAGAGAGAATAAATAGGTAGATAAAATAACTCAACACTTAACAATTTATTTAAGTGGGAAAAGGAATATATTAAATTAAGTAAGAATAAAATCAGTTCCGTAATAAGAGGAGAAATATATCACGTAACTAACTAGAGAATAAGGGATGATTTACTAATGTAAATAAAGAAACCAATTCGGCCAAATTTATCTATTAGGGAAAGTAGTTTATTAAGAAATCAACAAGTAATTGAAACAGTATTAGTAATTCCCTTAAGATAAATAAGAAGATCTTATAAATAAGTTACAAAAGATAATACTGGAAATATAAGGAAAGTATTTCAGTATCATATATTTTAGTGTTGTATTAATCTAGGAAAAGAAATAAAGGTGATATAATTATCTTAACTTCCCTGGGCCTCTAATCAGTTCTACTCTTAACTAACTATTTAATAACTTATTTAGTTCAACTATGTATTATAAATATATATATATATATATATCCTAACTCAAAATTCACGGGTATTTCATCTCATCCTCCTTAAAAGAAAGCTTCGCCCTCGAAGCTGAATCTAATCTAAGGCACACCTTCACAGAGTTGGCCAATTTCCAGATGCATGAACTAGTGTAACAGATTCCATAAAATCAACAATCACTCACGAATATCCGCGGGCACACCGGTCGAATGACAAAGGACTGCGTGGTCCTCGGCCCCTTGGATAGCCATTTCAATACACACACCAAAATTCAAACCAATTTAAACGGTTTGCCACATAGATTAAAGTCCAAAACATTACAGGAATCCAACACATAGGACTGAAATCTAAATCAACTCAACCATTCCATATTCATCACATCGCATTAATAACACAACTTCAATCCCAATACACATCATATCAATCCACGCATTTACCATGACATTTTCTTTTTAAGTCCACCTATAATATAACGCTTACTATATCCCATGCCTTTCAAGAAATCAGGTGCAACCCCTTAACATTCATGTATCAAGATTCCAATCCTCTTACCGAGAATGATAAATAAATTAACTCATTACACACCAAACACAAGTAAACATTTAAAGGGATTCATGGAACCAAACTCTAACTCCTCTTATAACCACCACCAGAAATTCACTAAAGATAAACTCATTTTGAAGGCTTTTATTAACCTTCCACAGAAAAATTTCCCAAATCTAAATGTCATTCCTCGGACTAGAATCCTAGATCCCTACCAGTTACATCTTGTATTCCTAAAAGATACCCCTACCTTGCTTTGTTGAGGCATGCTCCTCTTCATATAACCAATATACTCCGCTTAGAATTCCCAAAGTTTTAATTAGGAGTTTCTATTTTACCCAATATTCATATACACCACACAAGATATCCATACATCACAAACATCCAATCACAATACACATTTTCTAACAATTTCATTCCAAAATCAAATCTCTTACGAGCTATGAAATCTACATAATTCTATTACTCCATTTTTTTTTTTAAGTCAAAGCATATTTTAAGTCATTATACCCACCTAAATCTCTAGATTGAGTTCTCGGTGATCAATACTCCCACCAATATTCACAGACAATTTCTATAAGAATAATCAACCAAGGTTCTCGACAGATTCTTTAATCTAATTCCCCAGTCCAAGATAAATTGACATAGATCCCCGAAATAACAATTTGTTTTTATAACGACATAGTAAACTCACACCTAAGCTTCCAATTGTCATTCTAAGATCCAAAAGAACACAGATATGCATAGACCACAAAGATTTTTCACCTATTGTTCTAGCCCCTACCATAACATTTCTGCTTACATGAATCTAACATCCACCATAACATTAATAAAATTTCCCCAAATGATCAATCGTATATCCTTATAACTCAATAAAATTAAAGTGTTAGTCACACCAGAATAGGCAAAAAATAGTTGTAGTGCCTACTAGTCCTGACATCATCTATAGCCTATAATTTACTCCTCAAATATGACTCAACTCATAGATCAATTCACTTCTTATCAAACTATTATCAATTCTAAGTTCATCCCTTATTGCTATACAAATGAGTTCACAACAATAAACTTCATCTAGAAAATATTCTCCCCTTTTTTTTTTACTCAAGTCAACCTCTTGATCCTCTACTCACCACAAACATGAGACCAACACGACAATTTAATTACTAATTTCTTCAATAATCTCCGGTTACAAGGATCGTAATCCTAATCCTTTCTCTATCTAACTTAATGCTTCCTACATTTAGTCTACAAACCCAAGTTATTCCCGAACACCAAATGCCCAAATAAATACTACCCTTTGTACTGTTGTACAATGAGACATAATTAATCACTTCGCAGCAAGCTATGAGAATTCACCAAGATTTCCAATGAAAACAATTACTAGAATAAATTTCAAAAATCTGAACATCAAGGTCTCTTCAATACTAAGCAAGAGGCTCACCAAAACACTATCACATTATAAATATTCATCACAAGACTTCCCGAAAAGCTCCATATGAATAATCACTAATATTGGCATACATTAAAAAATACACGGAAACAAACACATCAGTTTTCGTATACCTTGATTAACTGCGAACCTCACATATACTCACAATTTTATTCACACCACTTACAATTTCATTTCTAGCTCCATCAATAATTCCCACGTTATAAGAATCTTACCCACAAATCATTTTCTAACCAACTGATTAAGTTCTAGGGCCACCAGAAGATCCTCCGCTATTTATTGACAACCATGCTCTAACACTTAGTACATTGCATGCTATTATTCGATATGACATTGCTAACCAGTTCATCAACGCATAAAGGAACTCAATCAAGGATTTCGATCTTAATTTCAATCTCAATATTTAACCAAATAATTGTCAATGAACTACTATACTAGCGTCTATCCGACTTAGCACACAGATTAAACCCCAAACCATCATCTAATCAAAATTTCAACACAAAGGGGTCTACAAAACCTAGCTCAAAGATCAACCAACACGTTGCGTCCATAATACATGTAACATATTCCACTCTACCTTGTTACGAAATACTACAGAAGTACTGTAATTTAGTAAAGCATGCAATGTCCCCTAACCTACCTTGATAGAAAAAAAATGGGAACCCAATCAGCAAGAGTAGTATAATGAACTTAAATTACATAAATACCTAAACACATATTCATATTTTGCCAGCATTGTTCGCATCACCCATACCAACATTGTTATTTAACAGGACAGACAACCATCAGTATTAAATGGATACATATACACAGGTACATCCATATAAATACATTAACGTTTTACTTTCCGCAACCAAGCATATCGAGATCAATTGTACTTAGCATTTTTTTTTTCAAAATCCTAATTGTAACACTTCACAACCACACTTCCTATACTTATTTATCTAGCTGATCACAACAATCCTTCAATTAATATTAAGACTACACTAGTGTTCCAGCCAACAAAATAATTGCCACAATCTATTGTTCATGAACATATTAATAAGACATAGACTATATATATATACTGCAAAATATATGCTTTTAAAGTAGCGTAGAAATAATTTCAAACAACACTCCACTGGCTACATGTATAGTATTCTTGAAAAATGGTTAATCACATAACTATTTGTTTACTGAATACTCTTAAGTTCGTTTAAACCAAATAAATGTGGAAGACAACTTATAAATCTAACCGCCAAATAACATAAATGACAATTAAAATTAACAATTTATTTATATAATTAACAACTGTTATGACTTGCTATAACTTTAGTTAACCTAACATAAATCACTACAGTCACTTTGAACAGACAACATTAAATAAAGACGCCAGACTCGTCATACATCAAATACATAGACAAACGACGAACACACATCCATGATGGCAAAAGTGAAACATTTTCCCCTAGTTAATACAATTTAAATTGCTATCATGCCAATTCCCTAAAATTGTATAAAATTATATAGTATTATATGATATATATAATATAATATATCCATATTATATCATATGCGTACATCTATATTCTCTGTATGGTAGTCATGCTAGATAATATTTATATATATATATATATATATTCCTTACGAATTCCCACGGCAACTTAGTCTATATAGTAGCAGAAGCAACTACCATAATATACCCATTCGCAACAAGGGGAGAAAATAAATTTGATATAACATTGGACTATATTGTCTGTCTGGCACATCACATAGAGATTCAACCATATATATTCATAATTCGGCACACACGAATTTGTAAATATAACAGATAAGGAAACATAGTATCATCATGGAAGAAACAGGAACTCGCCTGAAGGCGTCACACAAGTCATCATAGAAAATTTCCTCACAACCAGTACTTGTAGCCGGTATTCCAAGCAATCTAATTTTCAGCATTCCCCATAATTAATTCCCAAACCACACTGAAGTCTAATGCAAACAATCCTCGTATAGTGTATATAATAGTGTATATATAGATATATACGTAATACCACCCAATATTTGATTTCCAACCCCATATTAAGAACTAATACCATAATCCTATTTTGCGTATATAATAGCAATATCGTCCATATGCACGCAATATCATCCATTATCAACAACTCATTTCAAATACAGAAATTCACACTCCGAGTATGTAACTCAGCACATCCAGCATTATATAGTCAGCCACATAACAATCACACAATGACAATTCCCCAAAACGGCTTACCCCAAATTTTAATCCGTTTTTTTTTAAATCCAATTCTTATCTTATTTGAAAACCATGCTCTGATACCACCTTGTAACACCCTGGATTTTGACTCATTATAAAGTAGAAAACAATACGAATCCAACGCCGCAGACGGGGATTAAAACGGATGTCAAACGAGGCTTAAAACTGAGAAACAAGGTCTGTCCGAACATTAGTCCGAACATGTAAGTTCGGACATGTGCCGAGACTTACAGTCAGACCGTCCTCGCATGCTGTCCGAACATTGAAGTTCGGACAGATGTTCGGACACAGCTAAAGACAGAAAAATAAAATGCATCTCGGGGTCCATACTTGCGAAAATCAGTTTGAAAACAGAGTTAGAAAGACACAAAAATAAACACAAAACTAATAGCAATTGATGGGGAAATGTTTTAGTAAACATAGTTAGCAATATATACCAAAGAAGTACAGCGGAAACAACTTTGAAATCAACATATGATAATCTCAAACGATTTATAATTGTCAAAGGACTTTGTCTTGAACACAATAACTGACAACTTAACTCAATGGCAGCGGAAATAAATTTTACCAGGGCGTTACCGCCACACTCAATACCCATTGAGTGCTCAGGCTTTATTCAACCAAAACATTTACCACACTTTGTAAAACAAAAGTACTTTCAACATCACAACTCAACTTTAACAATATGAAGTTTAATCTGGTCATCCTAAGCTATGTGATAGCGTGTCCCCAAGTCCCCTATTCATCCATAAGTACCTGCGATCAGAAAACAACAACAGAAAACGCGAAGGGATCGCGCAAATCAGTGAAACTGAGTAAACATTGCCTCAACTTGTAAAATACATTTTGAAACTCATTTTACATTTGCAAAACATTAACTCACACCATAACGTTAACCAGTTTCACCAACACCAAACCACCATTAGTAAAACATTTCGGGGGAGAACTTTCAAAGAATCAAATCAATGGTTTACACGGACGACCCCAAATCGGGTCGCAACAATTAGAATCCCACCTCACTCTACGTCCTTAAGTGTGCACACCCCCCAGAAGGTAACTTATGACCCAAAGGAGTAGATCATTAGAGCTTAACTGCAAGTTATGTCTGCAGGCAAAATAATAAGAATATCCACGGGGTACATAGTACCAATAATTACACGGAGCGCCATAAGGCACCAACAATTTACACGGAGCACCAAGAGCAATCCAATAAGGTACCAAACATTCCAATAACCAATTCAAAAAAAAGTCTCCCAAAACATTTATTCTGTTACAGGAATGTTCCTCAAAACAAACCATGTAACAGAAAATGATTTACAGAAAACCAGGGGGAGAACCACCCCAAAAGCAGCTCAAGGGGTGAAGAGCCCAAATTCTATATGAAACCACACATCGAATGCCCATACAGCCGATTTGTGGGATTCATTTGCAAACAAGATCCCCCTCCTTCGAGACACCAACGCCCACGTTGGTCTTAGCAACTCCGGCGCCCCACCAGGCCCGGGCCCGAGAGGTCATGGCTCTGATACCAATGTACAGGAATGTTCCTCAAAAACAACCCATGTAACAGAAAGAAAATGCAAAGAAGAACCATGAGAGAACCACCCCAAAAAGCTAATCAGGGGTTTGAATGGAAGCCCAATTTCTATAATGAACCAAACATCGACTGCCCATACAGCCGTGTGGGTTCCTGCAAACATATTAAAACCCTTTTGCAAAACATCTAACAGAAAACGGGGGAAGATAATCCCAAACTTTCACAATACCAAACCACATCCAAACCAATCCATCGTTAATTCGCAAAAAACAGAGGGTTTTAGGAATGTGAGCACAAAACATTTACCTGATGTGCATAACACTGCAAAGAGATGAAACAGCCAAACCACTAGTAGCGTCCGTCAGAGAAATTCGGGGTCTAGAAGTTGAAAAAAACAACATTACCAATCAGAAACCACACCAATACAACCAAGATATCCCAAAGCCTTAATAAGTAATAGACATTACCCCTTCTATCTAACCGGCACCAGGGAGAGACTTATCAGTTGCAGAACGAGAAGTGGGTTTTGGAAAGGAGCGTAATAACATCACGAAGAGGATAGAAAGATGAGGAGGAGATAGATCGTGGATTAAATAGAACGGTAATATTAGAAGAAAAAGAATAATATTAATTGAATATTAAATGTATTTAGTTTCTTTTTAAAGAGAAAGAAATAATCTACAATGTAAATAGGTTTGGAAAATGTATTTACGAGTAGTGTTGCAAATCAATTTCGGAAAGTAGATTGAATGACCAACGTCGTAAATCAATTTGAAAAATAACTAGATTCAAAAGGTTAGATAAATAAGGAGTAATTACTAATTGGAATCAAAATGAGAAAGGGAATAATCTAGTTGTTGGAAAGCGATAAGGATGGACAAAATATATTTTAGGGAGAGAGAATAAATAGGTAGATAAAATAAACTCAAACTTAACAATTTATTTAAGTGGGAAAAGGAATATATTAAATTAAGTAAGAATAAAATCAGTTCCGTAATAATAAAGGAACAAACAAACAAGTGAAAAATAAATCAAATAACAGGTTAAAAAATATAATAATAAAAGACGCTCCCCGAGTTGTTCTGCTCACCTATTCCATAGAGTTTATATTATATTCTTCC
Source organism: Limonium bicolor (assembly GCA_023374045.1). Classification (NCBI taxonomy): domain Eukaryota; kingdom Viridiplantae; phylum Streptophyta; class Magnoliopsida; order Caryophyllales; family Plumbaginaceae; genus Limonium; species Limonium bicolor. The sequence continues at coordinate 16,728,376 of CM041783.1, read as the reverse complement.
CTTATAATGAACTCAGAAATGTAATTAATTCGTCAACGGCTAAGTCGAACGAACCCTAAATTAATTGCTAGAAACTAGCAGCAGACTAATGCTCTAATTCCGGACACCAATTAATCGCATTAAAAGTACGTTTTTATTGGAGTCCGATTTAACTATAGGCGGGATCACGCTTCTAGTCATTAATCAGGTTCGACTTCCTATGTTAGTTAACATCTCAGCTCTCGCATGTTGATTAGAAAACTACAAGAATTGTTCTAATTATGGCAGATAACTAAAACGTATTAAGAACAGGAATCAAACTAACTATAATAATAAAGTGTACGAAAATAATAAAACATAATCGTCAGGAATAGGTTACTTTTCAAACTCGGGAGGAAAACTAAAATTAAACTACTCACACATTATTCAAAGACAAAGATAAACATTAAACAAACAAATTTAAATAACAAGTGAAATAAGCTAGTGTTAACGAAAAAAAATAGCAAATACAAATTTAATTCAGTTTATAATGCCCTCAATATCCGGTGTGTTGCTCAGGGTTGAGCTCATCGAATTGCTGCTCTTCCACGATGCTGTTGCTCCGACTTCGGGGACAAATGGATGGACGGAACGGCTGGTGATGGTATGAGGTGATTGGTATGTCGGGTGTGGTGTGGGGTATGAATGAGCGAAGGTTAGGATGGATGACGGTGGCTTATGAGATGTGGAGTGATGGGCGTACGAATTGGACGAGGAAAGTAGTATGTGATGAGGTATGGTGAATACCGGTGATGGTCGATGGTGTGGGCTTGTGGGAAACAAATGAAGTAGCCGAACAAGAGGCGCAGAGCCTCGACTAACTAGAGAATAAGGGATGTTTACTAATGTAAATAAAGAAAACCAATTCGGCCAAATTTATCTATTAGGGAAAGTAGTTATTAAGAAATCAACAAGTAATTGAAACAGTATTAGTAATTCCCTTAAGATAAATAAGAAGATCTTATAAATAAGTTACAAAAGATAATACTGGAAATATAAGAAGTGTTTCAGTATCATATATTTTAGTGTGTTATTAATCAGGAAAAGAAATAAAGTGATATAATTATCTTAACTTCCCTGGGCCTCTAATCAGTTCTACTCTTAACTAACTATTTAATAACTTATTTAGTTCACTATGTATTATAAATATATATATAGATATATATATAATCCTAACTCAAATTCACGGGTATTTCACTTGATAACACCATAGCTTAATTATCATTCAATATTCCTTGATGAGCTTATTCTTGTGCATCTCTTCATCATGTGATAGTGGCCCAGCTTTTGCTATTAATGATTCAGCAACTCATACTTCTTGGTTGGAAGAAACTCGTCAGATAATTAAATTTCTCATGGATGAATATTTGTTGTTTTGGCATGGGTTGGACCTTCTATTAATTAAACTTGTTTTCATTATATTGTGTAGTTTATCTTGTATTATTTATTATTATTCATATTGTATTTTTTGATTTTGGGAAAATTACATGCCCCAGCTATGACGTTGGCGAAATTTCACACTCCACCTACGTGGTTTCAAAAATTACTATTCCCACCCATATGGTTTCCCCCGTTTTACATTCAGCAACTTTTCCAATTTTTGGTTAATTTAAAAGATGATTAAACGTTGTCTGAAATTGATGAAATTTTCATAGACGATGCTAAAGTGTTATATTTTGGTTCAGTGAGAAATCTAAGTTTTTTAAGCTTAAATGTGACATGTGGGGACCCAATGAACATGTCACATGTTTCATTGGGTCTCACGGGTCACATTTAAGCTTAAAAAACTTCAGATTTGACATAAGATCAAAATATATCACTTTAGCATCATTCATGTAAAGTTTCATCTATTCTAACAACGTTTAAGCATTTTTGAGGTGAACAAAAATTAGAAAAGTTGTTGGATGTAATCGAAGGAAACCACATGGGTGAGAGAAAGTAATTTTTGAAACCCACGTAGGTGGAGTGTGAAATTTCGCCAAACGTCATGGCTGGGGCATGTAATTTTCCCTTTGATTTTTTTAAAGTAACTACATATGTTGCACATTAATACAATAACTAGCGAATCGAGTTACAAATAATAAAAAGAAACTACATTAATAATATATATGAATAAAATTTATTTTATTCAAAAATATAAAAACTTTAATAATAATAAAATATTAAGTTAATATTATTGTGTGTATTATTGAAAATAATAGTGATAATAATTAAAGATTAATGTTTGTATTTTCATAAGTATAGAGTAAATGCCATGGCAAATAATGGGAGCTAAGATAAAAAAATAGGTTTTTTGCTGTTGGTAAAAGCTAGACTTTATAATAGTTAATAAATATAAAGTAAAATGAAATAACAAATAAGAAGAGTTAAAAACCAAAAAATGAATTGTCTTTGTATTAATAAAAAAGAAGAATTATTAAATGATGTCGAGTTCTAAAAACCTAAATTTGAGTTCTCACAAGATTGCGCTATCTATGGTAGGCACCTAACTTAATAGATTTACAGAATAAGAACATGGAAAAGGAGCCACCTTCTAGACCCCGTTCGGTAAGAGCATTAAACTTTAATGTCAACATAAAGGTGCCTTTATTTTTTTGAAAAAAAACCACCTTTATTTGTGGGGTGTTCGGTAACAACGACCCTCTATATAAAAACAGTCTTTATTTGTCCAGATACTAAAAAGCCCTCCACCATTATTGGTCCATCGATGTACTTTCTGTGATTTTTACTCACCAAATCAAACTCAAACCCACCAAAAAATTATGGTAATGGAAGCTCGTGGATGCCATGATAAAATTTCAACCCATTGCTCTCCTCTCTGTCCCAATCCATGACCTCTGTGGTTTTGTCAAATGAAAAAATCAGATCAAACAGGCCCCTAATTAGTATTCAATCGTTTGAAATGAGAAACAATGTCATCAAAAAATTGTTGAACTTTGGGAAAGAAATACCGTGAGTGAAGGAATAGAGAAAAAGATAATGGGTGGGATAATCCTTTGTTTTATTCTCGTCGTTTTCACGGAAGTCATAAACATTTGGAAAGGAATTGTTTTTGCTAATGTCTCTGTAGTGGATTCACGGTCATCGCTGGCAATTATTTTGGTAGTATCAGTAGTAATCTTCTTTGGATTTTTGACTAGAAAATGGTAATAAGCCGTAAGGACCCCAACAGAGAACGGTGATCATTTGGATTGGATAATTTGGATTTATCCAAATTCTAAATTAAATGATTTTTTTTGAATTTTTAACCGAATTTTAAAACTGAATTTAAAATTTCGGTTATTCGAATATCCGAATTATAATTCGGTTTGGATTTCGATTTTAATCCTATAAAATTCGGGTTAACCGAATTATCCAAATTTTTTTAAAGAAAATCCCTAAATCTTTCCTTAATAGTTAATACTCTTTAAACATGACAAACAAAATGTCAAAATTCAAAACCCTATCTCGCATTGCTCTAATCCTTAATTATATAAGGTCATACTATCTTTTTTCATCAAATTATTATATATAACTGGGTTGTGAACATCGTTCATCCGCTACCTGTACTTTGATGTAATAGTCATACTGTTTTTTTAGTTTCTTTGTTTCTGTTGTGAACTATACTAGAGTATGTTTTTTGTTATGTTTTAGCATCTATAGTGGAATTCACAATTTTTAGCAGCTTATGGTGATTACTATTGCCGATGATGAAATAAAATAAAAAAATGTGTTTGGTTTTTTTTTTAAAAATTTGGTTAACTGAAATCCAATTTATAAAATCGGTTTTCGGTTTTTTTTTTTAAATTTCGGTTATTGAAATCCGAACTGAAGGAAAATTTTGAATTTCAGTTCGGTTTTTCGGTTTTCAACTTAAAAAAAATTCAAATTTTGGATAATTTGGATTTCGGTTAATTCAGTTTTGATCAAAATTTGGATAATTCGGTCAAAAACCGAATTAACCGAAATCTATTTTTTTTTTTACAATTTGGATTTCGGTTAACCAAATTATCCAAATGCTCACCCCTAAGAACGAGTAATGGTGAAGGATGGAGGAGGAAGACAATGGTATAACTTGTAAATTATGAAAATAGTAAGAGGGTAATATTGTATTTGGACAGAGTTAGAAATCCTAAAAACACCTTAATGTCCAAAAAGCAACAAAACCAACATTTATCATAAAGGTCTTTTTGAGCATTTATGGGACCTTTATGTTGCTGCTTTTAACAAAATAAAGGTGCTTTTTAAGGAAAAACAGTATTAATGGTGCTACTGAACGGACCCCTAATATGGCTTCATGCCACTTGTTAATATATTATTGGTCTAATTAAAATTAAGAGAAGAAAAAAGAGAAAAAAAAAGTACAAGTAGTACGACGCATCACATGAGAGTTAGGCTGGGAGGAGAGAGAAATAAATATTTTTTTTCAAAATGTATAACTCACAAAATATAAGTGCAAAAATAAAATAAATTATATCATTGTTCATCATTTTTCGTGCTTTTCAAAACAAGATGCATCATGGATTTGTTTTGGTAAACTTAAAGTTTTATGTTTTTATAACGAGTATATATTACGTATTTTTAAAGTGGATTTTATTCATTAACAAAATGAATCTTCTTTAACAATAAAATGAACCTTATTCATTAAGAAAATGAATCCTATCCCAAACACTCTAAAAATCACCCTAGGAAAGTTAAAAAAGTCAAAGGCATTTGTATGGTTTGTAGTGTAGGGTTTAGGGTTCACTTTCAATAAATGAAAAGTTCATACTGTTCTCGCATAAGTTTGTGGTAGGATTAACTTTTATTAGTATTAAAACAAAATATTCACTTTTCTTAAACCTTTGATTCACCTTTAAAAAATCTTTGATTCACTTTTCTTAAACCTCTAATTCACTTTTCTTAAACCTCTTATTCACTTTAGTTAAACAATCTCTATTTACGAGAATCACTTTTCTTAAACCTCTGATTCACATTTCTTAAGTATGATTCACTTTATAAAAAGCCTCTGATTCATATTTCTTAAATCTTAATCACTTTAGTCAAACAATCTACGTTTACGAGATTCACTTTCTTATTACTCTGATTCGCTTTGTAACAACTTGTTATTCACTTTTTAATCAACTTTTCTAAAACCTCTAATTCACATTAGTCAAAACAATCAGAATCACTTAGTTCAACACTCTCTATTTATGAGATTCACTTTTTTAAAACCTCTTATTCACTTATAAGCAACTCTCTGATTCACTTTTTCACAACCTTTGATTCAATTTTAACAACCTTTGATTCACTTTCTCAAACTTAAGATTCACAATGAATCTTAAAACATATGTACATACAAATTTTTTTTAAAGTAAATTTACCAAAACATATCCATAATACATCGTTTTGAAGTGTACGAAAAATGATGAACCATAGTATAATTTGTTTTATTTTTGCACTTATATTTTATAAGTTATGACATTTAAAAAATAAAAATATTTTTCTCTCATCCCCACTTACTCCTCTTCCCTCTTTCCCTACCTCTCTTCCCTACGTGTGACTTCTAATGGTGGCCACCGAATCCGAATCTACCCGGAACCGCGCGATTCTACCCGGAACCGATTGGAACCGGAACCGGCCAGAAACCGATTCGGAACCGGAACCGCCCCTTGCGAATCGAATCCGAATACAAGCTTTGAGATTCAGGACCGAACCGGGACCGGAACCGGAACCACCCGGAACCGCCTGGAACCGCCTGGATTCGCGTCGGATTCGGAACCGTGGAACCAGAACCGGAACCGCCCTGGAACCGGCCAAAGTAGCCGTTGGAATCAGTCCAAAATGACGTCATGTAACCTATTAGTAGTTGTACTCTTTTTCCTTATTAGGGTTTTCCCAATGGGTTTTTACCTAATAAGGTTTTAACGAGGTCTTTGGTTCTTACACATTTAAGATTAAAACTTGAGGAATAACCTTGCTAGGAGTAAAGTGGACAAAAAGAGCAACGTGTGCGCGCAAACGGATCTCAAATCTGACACATAAAACAAAGATTTTGGAACCGATCGAATCTTTCCAGAACCAGTCGGAACCGCCCCCGGAACCGATCAGAACCGGAACCGCTGTGGAACCGGTCGGAACCGTTTGAATTGAGCAAATCTGAAGCGAATACAGAGTTCCAGAACCGGAACCGGAACCGTCCGGACCGCCCGAAATCGATTCCAATCCGAATACACATTTTCCGGGACCGGAATCGGAACCGTAGCCACCATTAGTGAGTTCCCTGTTATCCCCAGGCGCGTGACTTCTATCTTATTACATCTTTTTTTTCTTTTTCTTTTATTACCCTCATGTCACGTAGATTATCCAGAATACAATAATTTACGAGTTTTCTTACACAACAAACAAACCGATAACTAAATTGGAAGGGGGCTGGGAATTAGAGATCTCAAAATTATGAATAATGCTTGCCTTGCCAAGCTTTCCTGGAGGTTCCTCAATAAGCAAGATGATCTTTGGTGTAAAGTGTGAGGGCTAAATATGTCAATCCTGAGACTAGAATTGCCTCGAGCAACTGGAAAAATATCATTGCTAACAGGGAGCTTATAGCTAAGGAAGCTAGGTGGAGGGCTTGGGAATGGTAGGACTATAAAATTTTGGTCTGATTTATGGCTTGTGGACTCTCCTCTTAGCGATTTTGTCTCTCATTTGGATAGAGTGGATAAGGAGGTTACTGTGGACAGGTTTTGGATAGAGGGCAGTGGATGGGATTGGAATTCCCTTTCTGATCTGCTTCCTGAGCATATTCTAGATACACTTGCCAGTAAAGCTATTTTTGACCCAAATATGGCAGATTCCATTGTATGGCCTCATGACAGTTCTGGTAATCTGACTGTAGCATCCACCTATAATTTACTCAGAAGGAAGCTGGTAGTAATCCAATTTGGAAACTTATCTGGAATCTGGACATCCCGGATAGAATTAAAACATTTCTCTGGATGGTTGCTCACCAGTCTGTTAAGACTAAGGACTTGCTGTTTAACTTGGGCTTGTTTCAATCTAATGAATGTGATGCATGTAGAGGTACTGAGGACATAGAGCACATTCTTAGGAAGTGCCCTGTGAGTGCTAGAATCTGGTCTCTCTTGTGAGGAATCTGTTTGTTAGTTGGAGGGATTCACCTGGAAATTTTATGGAATGGTTTCTTCGAATTTAAAATGTTATAGCAAGGTCTTAAGTGTTAATGCTAGCTGGTCTCGTGTTTTTGCTATCATTTGCTTTGCTTTATGGAAATGGAGGAACCTAAAGTTCCATAACAATCTGTCTGAAATAGATATGCCACTGATTTTTTTGACTCTACTTTGCAGGCATGCTTGAGGAAATCTGAGTTGGGCTGTTCTGATTTAGGAGCTTCCGTGGAGTCTTCTGCCCCATCTGTTTGGACTCCTCCACCAGAAGGCTCTTGGAAGATCAATGTGGACGCTGCTGTTACCAAAGAAGGCTTTGCGGCTGTTGCTGGAGGTTGTTGCAGAAATTCAAGAGGAGACTGGGCTGGAGGTTTCACCCATCGAATGGGTAAAGCAGATGTCCTAGGAGCCGAACTCTGGGCTATTTATGGTGGTTTACAAATGGCTAAGAGGAGAGGCTTGGTTAATATTGTGCTTGAGTCCGATTCTTCTGAAGCAGTTAGGCTAGTATTAGATCAGAGCAGAAACATTGCCAACCATCTCCATGAGGGGATTATTAAAGAGTGTCGTCTGCTTGTATCTGTTTCCTTCAGTGTCATATATGTATAGTGGGGAGAAGGGCAAATTGTGTAGCCGATGCTATTGCCAAATCTGGGCTGAATGGTTTTTAGAGGCTTTTGCCTGTTGGATCATCCGCCTGTCTCTGTTGTATGTTGACTCTTCTGTTTTAAATAGTTAATATAGTCCCCTTTCTGATCAAAAAAGAAGTGGTATATCTTAACTGTTTCGTAAAATAATTGAGTGGCAACCGATCGATTATAAACTAGTCAATCCATGTCAAAGTGTACTTATCACGAGTATATCTTCATAATTTATATATATATATATATAGCCCAATCCAACAGTTTTGTCTCCCATCATTACGTACACAACACAACCCCGAATTCTTCTGTAATCATGGACGAGTACTTCCACTTCTTTCTGTTCATATCCGCCGCCTTTCTACTCCTCGTGTATATCCTCCTCAGAATAAATCCCAATATGGTACCAATCAACTGGCCAATCATGGGAATGCTTCCTCACCTTTTAATTAACATCCATCGCATCCACGACTGGATCATAAGCATCTTATCCCAAATCAAAAGTTTCACTTTCGAATTCAAAGGACCATGGCTAAGCTCCATGAACATCCTTGTCACTGTCGATCCAGAAAATGTCCACTACATCATGAGCAAGAATTTCGCCAATTTCCCAAAAGGCGAAAAATTCGCCGACATGTTCGATATACTCGGTGATGGTATATTCAGTGCTGATTTTGATATGTGGAAGTATCAGCGTCGTGTCACACATTCATTCCTCACTCATCCACGTTTCCACCGCTTTTTGGTAGAGAGTGTTCGTGCTAAAGTGGAGGATGGATTCATACCGATTATTGAAAGTGCGTACATGAGTGGTGTGAAGTGGTGGATTTAGAGGATTTATTTGGGAGATTCACGTTTGATACTATATGTAGTTTAGTTACTGGTTTTGATATGAAATGTTTATCAATTGAGTTACCTGATGTTCCATTCTGTAAAGCGTTGGATGATGCTGAAGAAGTTATATTTTATCGTCATTTGATGCCGGAGAGTATCTGGAAAGTACAGAGATGGATTGTGTTGGAATGGAGGAGAGAAATGAAGAAAGCATGGAAGATTTTAGATGAATTTATTTACAACTGTTTGGATTTGAAGAAAGAAGAGATGAAGAAAAAGAAACAGGCAGTGGCTGATGAAGAAGGAGTTGATCTATTGACTTTGTACATGGAAGGTAACGAAGAGGAAGGAAACACAGATTTCAAATACAGTGACAAGTTCTTACGAGATATGTTCCTTAACTTGTTAATAGCTGGTCGTGACACAACAAGTGCAGCTTTAACTTGGTTTTTCTGGCTTCTTCACAATAACCCAGAAGTTGAATCCAAACTCAAATCAGAAATCAAGTCATCATTAAACACCGTTTCTCTCCAATCACAAGACATGAGCAACTTAGTTTTTTTACACGGAGCCACTCTGTGAAACACTGCGTTTATACCCACCAGTACCAATGGAGCACAAATCACCTATAAAACCAGACAAGTTACCCAGTGGTCACAAAGTGAATCCAAACACACAGATTATATTCGATCTATACGTGATGGGGAGGATGAAATCGCTATGGGGAGAAGACTGTCTACAATTCAACCGGAAAGATGGATAACTGACCGTGGGCATAGTAAACATGAACCATCTTATAAGTTTTGTCGTTAATGCTGGACCAAGGACTTGTCTAGGTAAGGACATGGCATTTACGCAGATGAAGGCGGTGATTATCAGTGTATTGGTACGTGGGTATAAGTTTGAAGTTTGTAAATGTCGATGAAGTTGAACCTGATTTGTCAATTATTCTGCATACCAAACGTGGGTTGAAGGTGAGGGTGTCCAAGGGATATTGAAAACTGATAAAGTTCTCTTGTGATATGATGATTCATTGATTCATAAGTGTATGAATGTTAGTGTATGTATGTATCCTTCAGAGTAATCTTGGAAGTGATGATGAGTGCATAATGTGTCAAGTTTTAGTTTCGGTTGAGAAAGATGCAACTGAGTTAGTTGAAACTTGTGGGATTAATTAATTAACATCGAAAGGGATGTCACATAAAAAAAGCCATTAATCATGGTTGCTAAATGAAGACAAACGATATGAGATTTGTTGGATTTCGGATGATGTTTGATAAAGACCCACGTAGTGGTTCCAGCTTAAAAAGGTTTTTATTAGATCTTATCCTTATCACCGTCGGCTCACTGTTAGTATCTATCTATTGGGTGGGATAGCACGCGGCAGTTCTTTAGGCATCTTCACTTTTTTTTTTTAAAAAAAGAGAGGACATATATTGATATTTAGAACATAAAATGCGTACAAAGACAGGGAAGTCAGAGGACTTCCAGTAGCTCGTAGGGAGCTCTGTTTTTCTAGTATGATATGCTAGTTTGTGAGTTGTACTGTAACGTTATGTGTCGACTAACATGGAACCATGCAACATCAAAAATGGTGCTAAGCTAGCGCAGCATTAAATAGATTCTTTGTGCAATCATCCAGGCCCGTGACACGATAATCCGTGATATAGTCAACAATGCTTTTGCAATCTGATAGAAATCGGAGATGGCAAAAATCAAACTGCTTGGCAATATCAATTCCCATAATCAAGGCCATGGCCTTCACCTGCGATGGTTCTAGAAAATTTGTTCCAGCCGTAACAACTGCACCTACGGTAACTCCATTGTTTGTAACAACAGCTGCGAGACCAAACCGGGTCAAGGCTAGCATCAACCAAAATCTTGACTCAATGGGCATAAGTGAAGTGATGGGTAGCTAGAGAAGTAGTAATAGAGGTGTTGAAAGAAGATGAACTATGGCGAAGGAAGCTATCAGCTTGAAACCAACCAGCCTCGAAGGTTCTAACTCGATGGTGAGTTAGTTGACAGCGGGCATACCAAAGCCCTCTAGGAGAGAAGTGAGGACACCAAGGTCGGAGCTGGACATGGTAGCACATGATTTTGTGAACCAATCAATAAATGCAGCGTTGGTGAGCAGGGGCGGCGGATGCGCCACTGCTAACGGTCCCAGTAATGCATGACAGATAGACAGCTTGTAAAAAAAAACATGAGACAAGGTTTCACAACGTACACACACATCACACGATGCCAGATCAGGACGGTGCAATCTATGAGCCAACATATCCTTGCATGGAACTGCTCCATACAGAATTTTCCATCCAAAAACGCGGACACGAGAGGAGGCATATCCATCTTCCATAGCCGCTTACTAGCAAAGCCATGTGGAGAACAGACAAGGAGGACTACTAAGATGGATAACAGACCGTGGGAATAGTAAACATGAACCGTCTTATAAATTTTGTCGTTTAATGTGGACCAAGGACTTTCTAGGTAAAGACATGGCATTTACGCAGATGAAGGCGGTGATTATCAGTGTATTGGTACGTGGGTATAAGTTTGAAGTTGTAAATGTCGATGAAGTTGAACCTAATTTGTCAATTATTCTACATACTAAACGTGGTTCAAGGTAAGAGTGTCAAGGGATATTGAAAACTGATAAAGTTTCTCTTGTGATATGATGATTCATTGATTCATAAGTGTATGACTATTAATGAGTAATCTTGGAAGTGTGAGTGTATAATGTGTCATTTCAATTAAGTTTCGATTGAGAAAGATGCAACTGAGTTAGTTGAAACTTGTGGGATTAATTAATTAACATCGAAAGTGATGTAACATAAAAAAGCCATTAATTGACTTAGTTACTGTTAGATTACGCTGGTTGAATATAGTAAACATGGTTGCTAAATGAAGACAAACGATATGAGATTTGTTGGATTTCGGATGTTGTTTTGATAAAGACCCACGTACGTGTGGCCACCATTTCCACCTTAAAAAGGCCAACTTGGGCCTAAACCGGGTCGATTATTGAATGTTCTGGATAGAAGTTGGCAATTCATAAATGTAAATGTAGGTATTGGTTCAGTGCAACATGGACCATGCATTGCGTCAACGAACATATGGCTCAGTTTAGTCCATACAATAGCCGTTTGCAATTTTTTTTTTTTTATCTATGAGACTAGCTTCAACTTTCATTCAGTAACATCAAAAGAGTATTCAATATTACATATTCTGATGAGCATATAATCCCTTTTCCAAGTTTAAAGGGAACAAACTCATTGAAAAGATTAAGGACTTACATAACTAGAAAATAGTCATACATCACTTGAAAATAAAGCAGTAGCTAGATCGAAGTTCATCTTCGAAGTTGATCTTCACTATTGAAGATTGTGACTTCCTCCACCTTAGATAAGGTTCTTTAGTTAATGTAGATTCTCTTGAAACCTTCCTTAAATGCTCACTTCATTCCAAATCATCATTCTCACTAGATTTGTGATCCTCCAATACTTTGTTAAAAAACATAACAACCATCCCTCCCAGTTTCTCAAGTTTCTTGCAAGAATTTTCCGTCTTCCTTTAATTCCACTAGTAGAATGTAGTTTTTTGGTAACAACAAAAAATCATTATCAAAAATCTAAATCGTTACTAATTTGAGTTATTGTAACGACAAAAGTCGTTACATGTCGTTACACGTGATGGCGTAACTAAAGATCAATTTATTTATTGTATGAACGACTTTTATTCGTTACTAATTAAAAATTATATCGTTACTAAAAATATGATTTTGTAAAGAATATATCGTTACTGTAGTCTTAATTTTTTTAAAATCTTTAATACTATCTTTGGTAACAATTTTTTTTAATAATTTGGGCTTATAGCCATTATATTAAAATTCCTGAAAGTTAAGGTGGATGTGTGATTTTGGGCCTCATTAAAACCTCTCTAAGCAAAACCCAGTGGGAAAAAGCCTAGAGAGGAAAAAGAGTACCTCACATCCAATTACAGCCCTAATGCCAACTATAAAGATAAAGAAAAAGAGAGACAAAGAAGAGCAGCAGCACAACCAAAATATAAAATCATGGTTTAACCGAAAGCGAAAATAACAAGCACATCTTACAAAAAAATCCTTAAGGGATGTCGTTCCAATGAACGCTTCGCACGACATTAGTAGGTCCTTCCACCATATTCTTGTCCATCGCCATATTCTGAGTTTAACTTGCACCACCGCCCGATCCACATCAAGAGTACCAACTTGGAATATTACTTTGTTCCTACCTAACCACACGTGGTAGATGCCATAGCATAATGTTGATCTCCAGACTCGTGTTGCTTTTCTGCCCAAGTTTACCGCAAACCAGTCACTGTATATGTCTATAGCTCTTGGCTTGAACACGAACTGAACATTCCACCACTTCAGAAGGTTATCCCAGACACCAGTAATCTTTGGGCAAAAATAATACATGCTCTAAGGTTTCCATTACCATGTTACACCACAGACATAAACTCTGGCCAAGGGGGATTAAGTCCCTCTCAAATAAGAGTTCCCTAGTCGGTAGTCCACACCTGATCATGAACCACAGGACCATCTCAACCCGCGGTTCACACAGACCACTCCAAATCTGCTTCTAGTCAACGGCTTCACTTTCCTCTTCTTCTGATATTCGTAGCTGGAGTAGTAGCTTGTTACATCCTTCACAATAGATATGGCCCGCAGCACTCCAGTGAATTTCGTCTCCTGCGACGGCAAAGACGGTTTTATCACCAGGACTGCCTCCAATTCATCTAGCATGCTCACTTCATACTCGAACAGGTCCCGCCTTCACCGAAGGTCCCAAACCCACGCACCGTCCCCCAGGATCCCATGTTTTCCACTGTACTATTCTGCTGCAAACTAATACGGAAGAGCCGGGGGAATTTTTGGCACAACACTCCTGCGTCCGACCACTTATCTTGCCAAAAGAGTATGGTTGTCCATTTTTCAGAGATAGGCTATCTTTTTGCTGCTATTAAATCCCTTAACTGCTCATTCTTGGTGGTAGCTTTCACAATCGCAGCCCACAACCCGTTAAACTTGTTACCCTGCCGAAGTTCTTCCCCTGTATGCAAGCCTCCTCGAATGTGGTAGATGGAACTGATTGCTTTATTCCACAACGATGACTTATTGTGAGCAATGCGCCATCTCCACTTAGTTAGGAACGCAAGATTTTTTATCTGTGGATCAGCGAGAAACCTAGCCCCCCCCCCCCCCCGTGTCTTTTAGCTTTGTCATTTTAGCCCAAGTAACTGTGGTCATGAACCTACTGTTACTTTTGCCCCAAAAAAATTGTCTTTGCATGGACATAAGTGTACGTCGCACCTTGCTGGGAATGACAAACAGGCTCGCATAGTAAAGCGGGACAAAATCTAAGACTGAACTTATAAGCACTGCTCGCCCAGGTTTGGAGAGACTGGTGGCTTTCCAGTTGCTAGCTTTATCTGCACCTTGTGAATGACAGGGTCCCACGTCGAGGCCTTCCTTGGATTAGCGCCCAATGGGCACCCTAGATATGTACTTGGGAGGCTAGCCAGCCGACAACCAAAGATTTCTCCTACCATTTCCTCTTCTTCTTTACTAGCATTGATGCAGAAAGCCATTGATTTTTCCATGTTCAGTCTTAATCCACTCACTTCCATATCTCCGTAAATACAAATGAGGATTCGATTTAGTTGCATCAACTCTTCCTAATTTGTTCACTGAAAAACTCACGTCGTCCGCAAACTGTAGGTGTGTTATTCTCACCCGTCTTGCACCAACTTTCAGACCGAGAACTCATGGTTTTCTACCGAACTTTGTATTAGCCAATTTAAAGCCTCAATAATAATTACAAATAAAGAGGGAGAAAGCGGGTCACCTTGTCGTAGCCCTCTCGTAGGTGAGAATGGCTTTGTAGGCGAACCATTCACCAATATCGATATTCTTGCCGTAGTGACGCATTCCTTTATCCATCTTCTCCATGTGACGCCAAATCCCATCTCATCTAGCATCATATCTAGGAATTCCCAAGAGACGCAATCGTATGCCTTCTTTAGATCAATTTTAAGTAACACCCCTTTCCTCCGTGTCTTTTTCAGCCATGTTACAACTTCATTGACAATAAATGGCCCATCAAGGATGCTTCTTCCTTTAACAAACCCGGACCATGTCTCGCCAATAAGTTTGGGCATGAGTGTACTCAGGCGGTTGCTCAACATCTTTGCAACTACTTTATATACACATCCAACCATACTAATTGGGTGGTAATCTTCAACGCGGGATGCATCATGCTCTTTGGAATGAGCGCTATCCAAGTCGTATTACTGCCCCTTTCAAGTCTGTATGTGGCGAAGAAATCCTGAATATCCCGTACAAATTCGGCGCCTATAACATGCTACATTGCTTTGATGAACCTCATATTGTAACCATCGAAACCTGGTGCTTTAGAACTATCACACTTCTGAACCGTTTGCTTAATTTCTGCACTTGTAGTTGGACGTTTAAGCTGGGCAGATTCATCGCTAGAAAGTCTGGGAGGCCACGTCGAAGGTGGTCGCAATTTGTTATACGGCCAGCTTTGTAGAGCTCTGATAATATTCAACAATGTGTGATTTTATGGTGGCCGGACTGTCTATCACTCCACTTTCAGTGACTAAGCATGTGATTAGTTTTCTCTCTGATTCAATGGAGCCCTTCTATGATAGTATCTTGTGTTTTTATCTACCTCATTGACCCACTTATCACGGGACATTTGCCTCCAATATATTTCATTGTCCCGCTCGGCCTTATCCAGCTTTCCCATGGCTCTCTTCCTTGCTTGTTCGGTTTGCGCAGTGTCATCACACCCCTTTGACCATATGTTCAATTGTCCTCAGCTCCTTTCTGCATTCACTAATCTTCAAGCTCAGCTCACCAAAGGTTTCTTTATTCCACCTCTTCAGGCTTTCTTTCAATCTCTTTAACTTCTTAAACGTTGTACCATATTGCAAGTTTCCCCACTCCTGTTTTATGAACTTTCTGAATCCAGGGTGTTCATCCAAGAGTCCAACGACCTAAAAGGTTTTGGACCCCAGTTGATCATGCCTGTGGATATGAATAGTAGTCTATGGTCTAAAATCACCCACTCCCTTGACCGCACCGTGACATCGATGTGCAGGAATAGCCACTCATGGGTAGTGAAGATTCGGTCTATCTTGTTGTAAGACCCGCCACCTCGCCATGTAAATTTTACGTCATGCAATTGTAATCAACGAGCTGCATGCTATCTACCCATGACCTGAATTCTTTCATTCCTTTGGTGGGTCTGGGGTTATGCATGGGCATTCTATCTGCCAGTTCAAGGACTTCGTTGAAGTCCCCCATGATCAATACTTCTGACTTCCATTGATCCTTCTGTTGGAGCAGTTCTTCAAGCATGAGCTTTCTCTCTGCTGAATCGCAAGGGGCATAAACGACCACCAATGTACTCTCGGTTCCTTCTCCCAGATTTTTATTTCCAATGCTAACCATCTTGATCCTTTTACTGAGCTTCGGACTTCCACTTCCTCTTCATTCCAGAGGACAATTATTCCTCCTGACATCCCCATACTCGGGATATCTTCCCAGGCCAGACTGCTCTTTTTCTTCCCAAAATTGATGGATTTTATGTGTTGATGTCCTGTTCATTTTTGTCTCCACTAGACCCAGAAGTGAAATTTGCAGACTGCGAACTTCTTCCCTAATTTTCTGATGCTTTACTCTGGGGCCCATGCCTCTGATATTTAGGAACCCCACCTTCACTGCCTGACAGCAGCCTAGTTATTTGCATAGGGCTGTAACTGTTCCTGGATGTTAATCTTTGTCTGCTCTGGGTCTGGGACTTGGCATCCCAACTTTAGTAGCAAGTTTACACACTCCTCTGCTTCACTTTCGATGTTGACTATCTAATCTTTGTCGTTTCGGGCTTGATTAAACTCTCTGGTAGGAATATTTGGGGGGGGGGGGGGGTATTCTGGAATAAATCAACAAAGAGTTTTAACAAAATACTTGTTACTAATAACAACTATGGTAATGATTTTAAATCGTTACCAAAACCTTTGTAACAAAAAAATCTGACTTCTACTAGTGTTCTTACTGACCGGTATTGGTGGGATCCAGTTATTATCATTATCAATCCCATCACAACCATCAATAATAGATTTTTGATATATAATTGTTGATGAATGAGTCGTTTCCTTCCAATAAAGCCTGTCATGAGACACTAATCCCATAACATCCAGCCGTTGCAAATTGGTGACAATATACACGTAGTATGAAATTGCTATTCTATTTCTAACGGGAAAAGTAATTCCTTCTTTGTTTATAAAGATTTATTATTCCTAAAGAATAGGATTCTTTAACAATAGAAATTCCAAAATAAGTAGGATAGCCATTTTATCTTAATTTTTTAAGGAATAATGTTTTTTTATTGAAGGTAGAAGGTTTATTCCTTTCAGGAAAAACCTTTTTCTACAAGGAATAACCTTTTTTTTTTACCGTTGGTTCAAATAAATTGTATAGATGATCAATTAATATCTATAAATTAAAATTTTACAATAAGTTTTCAATACTAATATATTAAATATGTATTGTTTAATGGTTTGATATTTATTAATTAAGTAATGTTTTATTTGTTCATGGAATAAGTATTGTACTTTTTAACCCCCAGTCATATATAAAGTATAAGTTTATATATTAATTGGGTATCATAGAAAACAATGTCCTATGTTAGTCCAGTTGATGAGTGTCCAAATGAGCATAATCATGATTTAGAGGTGCATTTCATAAGTTTTATCAACACTTTTCTTACTCATTTATCCACTCTATCTAGTTTTCCTCTAGTTTTGTGTTTTATTGATATTTTTACACATTTATTAATTAAACAGAAGGAAGAACGTAGCTAGGAGCAAAATAAACGAAAAGAGAAACGTGTGGGTGCAAACAGATCTGAAATTGAAGCTAAAACAAAGTAGATGGAGCATTTTGGAAACCGACCTCCTCACAAGGCATACCCAGTGGGTCGCTCGGGCTTAATTTCTAGCCGAACTTTAACTTCGGGTTTCAACCACCCTAGGAGACCGCCCCAGTGTGTCGGTCATGTGCTCCCAGGTTCGGACCACCCCATGAGACCCCCCCCCCCAGTGGGTAGGTCGGGATGAAGTTTCACTCTCAGGTTCCGACCGCCCCTGTGAGTCGATCGGACCAAAAATTTGTCCAGATTCCCATTTTTAAAAGCAGAAGAAGAGAGGAGAGAGATGGGAGTCAACATAGAACACAAAAGCCACGAGAACACTAGTAGAAAAATGGTCTATCTCAGCCCCCTAGTGCAGCGGTTGTAAAAAGAACCACTGAGATAGACCGTTTTTAAAAATCTCGGTATCCTATCTCAGCGGTTCTTACTTGTAACCGCTGAGGTAGGCCCGTTTTAAAATTTTCAAGAACCTATCGCGGCGAACCAACCTATCTCAGCGGTTTTTAGTTGGAACCGCCGCGATATGTTCCTTTCTGAACTCTCTCTAAAATCCCTAATTCCTCTATCTCTTCCCGTCGAAGAAACTGAGGGCGATAATCCTGTGACGACCACTGCCTCTTCTTCAGCCGTTCCACAGCCTTGCCGCGCTTCGTCGAGCTTCGCCGACGCCTTCCGTGCCACCGCGCCACCGCCGGTCGTCGCAAGATTCGAACCAGGCGACGCGAACTGCAGACAAAGGTTAGCAAATATAATCCGAATTTATAACTTGTAATTGACATAATTATGGTATGATTTGTTAATAAAAAACGTTGTAATGTAGTTGTTGATTGGTGTTAGTTGTGTGTGCAAAATTTGATTATATATATATATATATATATTATTGAATAAGTACAAATAGTTGTGCATACAAGGTGTTCGATAAAATGCCTAAGTTGATAATTCTGCTGTTTGTGCCCTCTCCTGCTGACAATGCTATACGTTTGAGAAAATTTTATTTTGTATTTGTATATGATAGGTTTCAGATTTCTTCATATATGAACCCAGTTATTAAACATTCCAACTTGACCCACCATATATATGTTTACTCGATCACAACCAACATTGATTAATTTTTGGTAAGTATTGGAAATATTCACCCAACAAAAGGGTAAGAACAAGAAGAAGAGATATGAAGTAACTAGTCCAAATGGTTCTTGGAACTATAAGAAAGAAAGAAAAAATCTGCACACTCACACGATTTGGAACAATTTGTAGATTAGAAACAAATATGATATATGAAGTAATCATTGCATTTTTAGATGTTAATATAAAATGAATAAATAGTGAACTAATTTGTCAAAACATGGACTGATGCTTTCAGTATCTTCTTTTCACATAAGCTTCAACAGAGCGGAGAGAAGGTGGAGCAACAATTGGGGTGGTCTCTGCGCCTTCTTCTTTCTCATTTCTTCTGTTGTGGAGCAAGAGTGGAAAGATAACATCTTCATCTATCTTTTTTCTTTTTATTTATCTTCTTAATATGATAATGCTTATAGTAATGGTTTGGGTTAGGGTAAAAACACCAAGCTAAAAATCATTAATTAAGTACTACACACCAAGCTAAAGTAGGGGACATTTTGTTTTTTTTAAAAGAAAAGCTGAGGCATTGTTTCCTTAACTGAATTACTTGTTTAACTTGTTTTTTTTTTACTATTTCATGGCTTCGCCCCTGTCTGCAGAGATTAATTGGTTAGAAGTTTCTACAACACCCGCATCTCAAATTGAAGAAGGGGCTTTTTAGATCCTATTATCATTCGGGATCAAACTGGTAATATACTTAAACTAAATTATCTTTTCATTCTTTTCAATCACGGTAATGGTGTGTCCTCTTCATTTTCTGCTAGTTATTAGGAAAATAGTTGTAGCATAGACAAATTGGATAGAGATGTTATATGTAGTCATTAATTAGTTGTTGGAAATGGCAAATAGTGACAATGTTTGATTGTTTAATTAATTATTGTGAAAAATTGGTTGTGACATTATTGAGTGATTGCGAATGGCTGCTGCCAATTGTTGATTTTTTTGTCGTTGTGAATAAGAGATTGGTGAATGCTTAATGATAAGCATGGGATTAGCATGATTACGCAAAGATCATGCCGAATTTTTTCTAGAATTGTATTAGTCTTATTAATTAACTTTATTTGTTGTTTGGGTATAATAATTAATCTTAACTTTTTTTGTCAGGTCTTCTGCATATTCAATCGACGTCGTACCAGTATTTCCTTGCCCATCATCAAAGCAGTCTCCTACCTTTCCCCTCTGCTCAACTTAAAACAAGTAAGTAATTAAACTTTACTTTTTTGTTTTAATAAAAATGTTGTGAGTTGTTGATGTTATATAAATAACTACTATCTTAATTACTTGTGTTGGAATTGTTAGTGTAAGGTAGGTTAGTTACATTTTACTGTTAGAGTATTTAGGCTAGCTAGGTTAGTTTGGTTGGAACCTTAGCGCGGTGCTTAGTTTGGTTGGAACCTTGAGGCAATGCATAGTTTATTGGTTGGAGCTATAGCTGTCAAAATTTGACCCACCCAGAAAACCTGTACGTTTTATCCGAACCTGAAACCCGACCAAAACCAGAACCAATTAATCAGATAACTGCACCACTGCATTTATAATCATGATATACAAATGCAGACAAAACTGAAATACAAATCAATCTTATCCACGTTTTGTTTTCACATATAGAATGGAGCGTGACTGGATGTAAGGTGATCGAGGGGATCATATTGACGAGAAGCTGAAAGAGTTTCTCAAAGCGGCAGTGCAACACAAGGACAGAACAAAGGCGGAAAAAATTTCATGTCCTTGTGTTGACTGTGGGGTCATAAGGAAATATGTAGACATTGAGGAAATCAGATTTCATCTTAAGACCCGTGGATTCACTCCTAATTACAGAAGATGGACTTTTCATGGAGAAACTATTCAAGATAGTGCTTCAACATCATACAGTCATGATCCACGTTATGCAAGTACCGACCACACCTTCAATACCATCAATGAGTCGGTACCGCTAAGTGATTCAGGATTCGATGACAATGAGACCACTCACCATGATGAGCAAATGGATGAAATGTTAGAAAATGTTGCAGATACTTTTGTCGATAAGCCGGAAGAGTATCAAAGATTGTTGGATGCATCGAAGACACCTTTGTACCGTTGTGTGTGTTAAATACACAAAATTGAGTGTTGTACTTAATTTGTTCAACTTAAAGGGGAAATATGGAGTTAGTGACAAGTGTTTCACAGCATTTCTAGAGCTGATACATGATATGCTTCTTGATGAGAATGATCTTCCTACATCCACCTACGAGGCAAAGAAATGGATGTGTCCCATGGGAGTTGAATATAAAAAGATTCATGCTTGCCCAAATATTGTGTGTTGTATAGGGGTGAATACGAACATCTAGACAAGTGTCCTAAATGTTTGTTGTCCCGGTACAAGGACAAGGATGGGGATTCCTCCTTTCACACAAAAAATCGTCCAGCGAAATTATTGTGGTACTTGACGATAATTCCTAGATTCAAATGGTTATTTGCCAACCCGAAAGATGCGAAGAACTTACGATGGCACGCGGATGGTAGAAAAATTGATTGAAAAATTAAGACATCCTGCAGACAGACCTCAGTGGAGAAATATCAATAGAAAATTCAAACATCATTTTAGGGATGAGGATAGGAATCTGAGGCTTGGATTGTGTACCGATGGGATGAACCCGTATGGCACATTGAGCAGTCAACACAGCACTTGCCGGTGCTACTAGTGATCTACAATTTACCGTCATGACTGTGTATGAAACGAAAATATATTATGTTATCACTCCTAAATTCTGGTCCTAAGCAACCTGGTCATAACATTGACGTATATCTTGCACCACTGATCGACGATCTCAAGTTGTTGTGCAATGAAGGGACAGTGGTATATGATGCTCATGCGAAAGAAAATTTCACACTGAAGGCGATGTTGTTCTGTACTGTTAACGACTTTCCTGCCTATGGGAACTTGTCAGGATACTCGGTGAAAGGATTCAAAGCGTGTCCGGTATGTGAGGATGACACATGAGCCCGAGACTTGTGTGGCTCGTCTGCCTTTGACTTCAGAGGAAGTGTATGCAAAGGTAAAATACATTGAAAATGTCTTTGGAAACACATCCAAGCCGCCGAAGAACATTTGGAAAAAACGTTCCATTTTTGGGATCTACCGTATTGGCGGCATCTTACATAATGCTTCCACTTCATCAAGGGTAAGAATTTTATCAAATGTTAAGTTAGTTTAAAAATTATGATACTTGTATTATGTAACTTTCTCATACAAAAACTAATCTTCTAAATAAAACTAAAGAATAATTATTAATTTCAAATCATTAACACCAACACTTTCCCTTGATTTGAAATTAATAATTATTATTTAGTTTTATTTAGAAGATTAGTTTTTGTAGGAGGAAGTTACACGGTTGTTAAGATATTTTTTTGTTACTAGTTTAGTTTCATTAGTCTATAAAAGGATTGTTTTCTATCATAATCAAATACAAGAGTTACGTATTATTCTTCCTCTACTTATTTCTCCACATTCTTATATTCTCAGCATGGTACCAAGAGCCAGATAGAGGGAAGAAATCAATGTAGATTTCTTTCTGATTGGTGAGGTGAAAAAAAAAGTTGTCACATGCTTCTCTTTATTATCGTAAGTGAAAGATTGGTAAGGTCAAGAAAAGAGTTGTCACATGCTTTCTCTTTATTGTCCTAAGTTTTTTTAGGTTTTATTGAGCGAAAATAAAAGCATGAAAGCGTTCTGAGTTTGAGTGATGACATCAAATTTCAATATTCCTATTCCAATTTTTAGTGGCAAGAATTATCATTCATGGGTCATTCGAATGTCATATCTACAAGCTTTCAATTCCTGGGAAGTCGTGGTAACATATTTTAAGCCTACTCCTCTGCCATCAAATCCATCAACTATACAGACGAAAAGATATGAAGAAGAAATGATGAAGATTCCAAAGGCGTTGTATTGCATACATTCAGTAGTGTTTGAACAAAAATATTTGAAGCACATCTCTTCAATCTTCAAATCTCCCACGGAGTACTTCTCTTCAAAATCCGAATGCACTTCTCATCTTCTTCTACAATTATGGTGCACATATCGCCAACAATCTATCCCAGGAGCACATCTCTCCTTACCTCTAAAACAATTTCACACTGTATTTTCCTTTGTGCCAACAATCATCTTCTTCATGGTCTAATTTTTTACAATTAGTGCACTGTAAAAATTTGTCTTTTCCTTTAAATTTTGAATACTTAACCATAAAGGCGGCTTCAACATTGCCTTCATTTCCTTCTCCTCTCATCATTCTTTGTTGATCAACCACTTGAAGCGCATTGATCAATTCTGCAAAATTAATTGTGGGCAAATCCTTTGAATCTTCAAGAGATGAGATTTTAGATTCATACCTATCAGGAAGTGTGACAAGAAGTTTCTCCATAAGTCTTTGAGGCGGAAGTAGTTCACCAAGAAGTTTTTTTTTTGGTTGAAGATCAATAAAATTCGATTTCCATACTCCTTAACATTCACAGATTTTGTTCATTCTGACCATCTCAAATACTCTTTTGAGATTAAGAATTTGCATTAATTTGGTTTAACTATTACCTTCAAAGTCTTCCTAGAGCGTCTCTCATGCTTTGTTTTTTGCAGATCCACAAGCCATTATGCTAGTGAAAACTTCTTCAGACATTGCCGAATGTATGCAAGATAACGCCTTTATAATCTTCATCATTTCTTCTTCATATCTTTTCGTCTGTGTAGTTGATGGATTTGATGGTAGAGGAGTAGGCTTGAAATTTGTTTCCATGACTTCCCACTAATTGAAAGCTCGTAGATATGACTTCATTCAAATGACCCATGAATGATAATTATCGCCACTAAAAATTGGAATAGGAATATTGAAATTTGATGTCATCACTCAAACTCAAAATGCTTTCACACACACTTTTTTTTTCACTCAATAAAACCTAAATAAACTTACAACAATAAAGAGAAGCATATGTCAACTTTTTTTTTTACCTTAGCAATCAGAAGGAAATCTGCATTGATTTCTTCCCTCTATCTGGCTCTTGATACCATGTTGAAAAATATAAGAATATGAAGAAATACGTAGATGAAGAATAATGTAACTCTTGTATTTGATTCTGATAGGAATACAATCCTTTTATAGACTAATGAAACTAAACTAGTAATAAAAAAATATCTTAACAACCCTATAACTTCCTCCTACAAAAATTAATCTTCTAAACAAAACAATAATAATTATTGTTAAAAGTATATGAATGAGGGGAAAGAAGTGGAAGGATTACAATACTACTTTTACATTTAATTCTGATAGGAATACAATCCTTTTTATAGATTAATGAAACTAAACTAGTAGTAATAAAAAATATCTTGACAATCATTAACTTTCTTCTCCAAAAACTAATCTTCTAAATAAAACTAAATAATAATATTATTTCAAATCATTAAAACCAACATGATCTCCCACTCTTTTTTATTTTAGTCCCTGATAATTTTTCAAATCATTAAAACCAACATTCACGTTATCCTACAAACTTGACTGGCTATTAAACGAACATACATGCTCTTTCATTGATTTTCACTCATGGTGATTCTGCAGTCCTAACTAGCGAACATGGTACATATCTCACAATAATTTTACAAACCTGGCCGGCGAAGGAATTTGTAACACTCCCACATTGGGAGTGGATGGGGCTTGGTAGTGGTTGTTAAGCGCTAGTGGTTCTCCTTCCTATTGGACCAGTCTTTTGGGAGGTTCTCCACTTGGGCCACTGCTGGGTCTCACTACAGAATTTCATGCTCTATGCCTCTTTTATTTTTCACTCACGGTAATTTTGTAATCCTTTTTGAAAACAAGGAATACTGTTCTACGCACTCTCGCGGTAATTTTGCAATCCTAACTGGCAACAAAGGGTCATCTTCACTCATGGTAATTCTACTAACCTAACTGGCGATTATAGAAACATAGATCCTCTGCGCTTCCATTTTATTCATTTTCACTCACCGTAACTTTGCAACTCTAACTGGAATACAAGGAATACTGCTCTACACTCTCACGGTAATTTTGTAATCCTGACTGGCGAAGAAGCAATTCCATGCTCTGCGCCATCTTCACTCACGGTAATTCTACAATCCTAACTGGCGATTACAGGGACATACATGCTCTACGCCTCCTTTTTTTTATTTTCACTCACGGTAATTTTGCAAATCCTAATTGTCAAACAAGGAATGCTACTCTGCACACCTCTCACGCTAATTTTACAATCATGACTGATGAATAAGGAATTCCATACTCTGTGTATCTTTACTCACGATAATTCTGATGACAAACGGGAGGTGAGTTTTGGATTTAAAAAATGGGATGGTTTCATTCAATGTATTACAAGGCTTTTATAGAGGATTTCTTCATCAGAAATCTCTATGCAGACAAACTAAGGGGCTGGAAAAATCTACTACACCAACTACATGGTTGCAACTTATTCAACAATGGAGAACGTAAATAGTAATAGACGGTGCATGCCTAACTCTTCTAGATGGGGTAGGTGAAACAGTCATTCAGGATTATTATTTTCAGTATCCTCCCTTAATCCTGAATATTTATCGAAGTCATCCCAATCTTTTCCTTTAGTTTGACGAAGGCATCATACTTTAGAGGTTTGGTGAGAATGTCAGCAACTTGATCTTCAGATCTACAATACTTCACTTCTATCTCGGTCTTTGCAACTTGATCTCTTAAATAGTGATAACGGGTCTCGATGTGCTTACTTCTACCATGTATGACTGGGTTCTTTGCCAAGTTAAGTGCTGAAGTATTATCAATAAAGATCATCATGGGCTTCTTTTGTGGAATATTGATGTGATTCATCAGGTACCGCAACCACATTGCTTGGCAAGCACTTGTTGTTGCTGCTACATGCTCTACTTCACAGGTTGATAACGCTACAATAGACTGCTTCTTGGATGACCATGAGCACACAGTCATTCCAAAGTTAAAGCAGTAGCCTGAAGTGCTCTTTCGATCATCTACATCTCCACCCCAATCGCTATCAGAGTATCCTACAATAGAAACATCATTAGATGACCCATAAAGTAATCCATGGTCATAAGTTCCCTTCACATATCATAGAATTCTCTTTGCTACTTGCAAATGTGGTGATCGGGGTGTCTCCATGAATCTGTTGATCAATCCAACACCAAAAGTAATATCCGGTCTCATACAAGTAAGATATCTGAGACTGCCAACGATTTGCTTGTAGTAGGTTGGATCAACATAGGCTCCTTCTTCATTCTTTGATAATTTGGTTCCAACCTCCACGGGAGTTCTTACTGGATTGCAATCCGACATCTGGAACCTTTGCAAGAGATCAACGGCGTATTTCTTCTAAGAGATGAAAATACCATCATTTCTTTGAATTACCTCAATGCCAAGAAAGTATGACAACAGTCTGAGGTCAGACATCTCAAACTCCTTCATTATGGACTTCTTGAAGGATTCAATCATATAGGGACTGTTGCCTGTAATAATCAAATCATCAACATACAGACATATGATTAGTATACCACCAGCCTTATCCACCTTTACATACAACGCATGCTCGGAGGGGCATCTGGTAAAACCACTTATGCTAAAGAAGGAGTCTATACGCTTATTCCAAGCTCTGGGTGCTTGTTTTAAGCCATACAGAGCCTTCTTCAACCGGTATACTTTCCTATCAAAATAATTTTTTTTTAGTTGTCAAAACATATCCATGACTGATCTTGTTTTGAAGAGCTTGAATTTAGATGAACAATGATATAATTTTTTTTCATTTTGGACTTATATATTAAAAGTTACAATCATTTAAAATATTGTTGTGATAAAGGGAAAAAAAGAAAAAAAAATTTAAAAACAAAATATACGTACACAATGTATTTTTTTTGTTTTCTGTTTTGTCCCACTATACTTCATTAATTACCAAAATACCCTATTATAATGATATTTTTTATTTAATTTGAATAAAATGTCCTCAGATGTAGCCAACTACATTCACCTTTAACCAAGAATTTATCTTATTAGATTTACTAAAAATAAGAATATAATTATATAGTTAATTATTAATATAACTAATAAAATCTTACCAAAATCGATGATTAACCAATTTACTACCACATCAAAACCGCAAACTATACTTTATATGAAAAAAATATGTAAATATACATAATTTTGATTAACCGTTAAACTAATGATTATTAAATTTAACTAATTGAACATTCCAAAAAAACCAGTTTACTGGTTATGAACACCCTAGAATATGAACTTCCCTTTACAGCCGTAGCAAATTGGTGAAAAATTTCTGGTAGGATGAATTTAATATTCGATTAAATCCTAAAGGGAAAAGTTTCGAACTTTAAAAATAGGAATTCCACAAAATAGGTAGGAATAGGAATAGTCTTTTTTTAATATATTGCAGATGATTGTAAATTTACAAGGTTTATAAACCTTTGTTTTATTCCTTTCAGGAATAAACCTTTGTTTTATTTAGGAGTGGTTCAAAATTATATAGACGTTCAATTAATATCTATAAATTAAAGGTTTACAATAATTTTCCAATACTAAAAATATTAAATATGTATTGTTTAATGGTTTGATATTTATGAATTAAGTAATATTTGATTTGTTCAAGGATGAGTATTGTACTTTTAAACCCCAATCATATATAAAGTCTGGTTATAATATTCATTAAAGATGGCATTAATGGATGTCCTATGTCTCTCCAGTATACAAAAGTAATTTTTTGTTTTATGCTTTTTCCTTAATGAAAATCCTAATTACTCTACACATATGCAATCGTAGAATATAGTGCGTGCGTGAATGACCATCATTTAAGTTGCCGGATGGTCATGCATTGCAGAAAAAAATAAGAATGCATTTATTATATGCCATGTTAATAATGATTGCAGCTGAGTAGACACAATGGTGCATGGATTCATAACATTTGATACTAAGGTAGTGATAGAAAACATAACACTAATTGGAGTCTCTAGTCGAATTGGTAGTATGATATTCCCCCTACTCAAGAGACTTCACCATTTCAAAGCCAATCTCTTTTCTCTTTATAGAAAAGAATTCAGCTTTCTTCTAAAAATTTTGTTCCATAAGAGAGAAGTTTGTGACACCCAATTGCATTTTGACGAGGATCCCTGAAATGCCACCCTCATTTCTAGGGAGATATCTCACCGGCACGATCTTCTTATTTGGGATAACTATGAGCTCTTTTTTTTAGGCGGCTCTTCTACAGTTGCTACACCATATTTAAACTGATGGGTCGTTTGGTTATTAGAATGTTAATTCCTAGAATAATATTCTAAGAATGAAATTCCAAAAATATGATATAACCTCATTTGGTTGTTATGATAAGAATACTAGGAATTTAATGTTTCTTTTGTTTGGTTGCGAGAATAGTAAGATAAATAGACTTAGGATAAACTAAACAGTTATGAATCTATCATTGATAAGTAACATTATTATTAATTAAAATATTTCATTTATTTTTACATTATATTTTAATATATAGTATATTATATAATATTTATTTCAGTATATATAACATCAAATATATGTGCCCATAACTAAACAAATTTTTATACCATTTTTAAAATATATATACATAAATAATATATTTATAAATTAATATATTTATTGTTAATTAATTATAAATTATATATGAATCAATAATAAAATAAGTACTATAACTAAAAATATCTATGAGAGAGATGGAGAGAGAAGATAAATTAAGGAAGAAAGAAAGAGAAAATTAATTATAGATGATGGAAGTTACGGGGAAGTCATTTGGAATAACAATTCCTACCTAATTTGTAGGGAATTGAATTCCTAGTGAGTTGCCAGATATGAGAATTTTAATAATTCTTGGCATTTAAATTCCCTCAACCAAATGTTGACATATCTTCAATTCCAGGAATTGTTATTCTATGCCCTTGTACCAAACGACCCGTGATATCCTAACAGTGGTGGAGCAAACATTTCATAAATGATTTTGACCAATCCCAACCTGGACTCAGGCACTGATGAAGTTACAGTTAGGGGTGATCATTTGGATAATTCGGTTAACCGAAATCCAAATTATAAAAAATAAATTGGATTTCGGTTATTTCGGTTAAAAGCCGAATTATCCAAATTAAGACCAAAACCGAATAACCATTATCCAAATTATCCAAAATCTAAATTTTTTTTTAAAGTGAAATCCGAAATCCAAATTTTAGCTAGTTTGGATTTCAACTTATCAAATTTAGGGTTTGGGTTTGACTATTTGTCTATAAAGACTAGACACTGGTGGAACGCGAGCCTTTAATTACGGTCCAAAACCGTGTATAATTACGGTTCTGGACCGTAATCTACGCGGGCGTCAATAAAGATGGCGACGTCTTTAATTACGGTTTAAAACCGTAATTAAAGGCCCTTTTCCGTCCCGCATGTCATTGACTTTACATTACGGTTATTGGTAAAACCGTAATGTAAAGTATACACTTTAGATGACGGTTTTAACAATAACCGTAATGTAAAGTCTTTTGGCGCGCGCGCCCAAAGGACTTTAGATTACGGTTATTGTTAAAACCGTCATCTAAAGCGTAATTTTTTTTTTTTTTTTTACAAAGCTACACAATTGCAACAGAGCCAGAATTATAATAGATAAGCAACAGAGGCATCAGACCAACAAATGTGCAGAAACTGTACAATTGAAACACCTGAATCAAATACCAACAACACAAATTCATTCTCTGCGCACAATTGCAACAGAGATAACATCTAATATACACCAGATCGAAAATCTGTTACAGCAAATAAAAAATATTCAATACAGCAGAATTTGTTACAACAGCTAGCAATTCATTACAAAAAATATTCAATACAGCAGCTAGAATCTGTTACAGCAGCAGCAGCAGCTAGCAGAATCAGAGGGCTACAAAGGTAGCAGTGTAACCTATACATGGTAGATACAGCTAGGATGACTCCCAGCAAGAAATAGCATAAAACAGAAGCGTAAAACAGTACAAAAACGGTGCAAAAAACCGTGAAAAACAAAATCCATCATAGCAGCATCAGAGCTAGCTAGTCTACCACTCCATTCTCATAAACATGGCTGACATGCTCTCTCTGACATGCAACAAGTCGTTTGGACTGTAAGTCGAGAATTTGGCAAAATGCTCTTTAATCTGCAACAAGAAAAGGAATGGAACACATAATGAGATTAAGATAAAGACACAAAAAATCTGCCAAAAGAATTAAATACCAGACAACATTCGTATTACCTTGTCTTTATCATTCTTAAATCCTGGGAAGTACCCGCAGAACTCGTACATATACCGCATCACGTAGTACCCGCAACTCCTAGAATCCTTTTGGGTAGGGCACTAAATCACAAAATTCACAAATTAAAACAATTGTACAAAGATAATAGCAGCACGAATGAAATACATGAATTACCAAACCTTGATGTAATCGACGGTCAAATCACCAAACTCTCCTGAGGGGTTTTTTTTGTAACAACTGTTACATATATTAACAAAAAGTTTAGCAAAATGAACAAGTACATAATTTTGGTTCAAAAAACTTACAAACAATTAAATAGTAATAAAAACTTACTCTTTGATTAAGTCTTCAGTGTTGAATTCTGTCCACTGCCCTATTGGATCTAGAACGAGCAGAGTAGAGTGCGGTGGCAGCGCAGAATATAAACAAAGCCCAGTGGTGGCTACAATGTCAATACAAAATGAAATGAGAAATGAAGGTAAAAAAGTTAGCTAATAGTATGTAATTTTATATCAGAACTCACGTTTGGTGATACGGCATTAGAATGAATAATTTATTTTGTCGATCAGCAACATTGAAGCAATGAATCATGTATTTACAAAAACCTCCCCGGGTCCCTAGTGACTGAGTCGTACGATAAACGCTCCGGGCACACCGCAGTAATGGAGGTCATGTCCTTCTCAGCACATCTCTCAAGCAAACTCTATTATATCACATGTACTATAAAAAGTTAGCCAATGCAACTTCATAGATACTTATTCTATATGTTTTTACAGTATGAGGAAAGACACTTACTTTACATAAGCTTGAATAATGTTAATGTTCAGGTAATCTCCACACATAATCTATCTGATGTCCCCAAGTTGATTGCCGTGATCATATCTTCTTCGTAGTGAAACATCGACTTTGGAAGCGTCATCATGAAGTTGATAGTACCAGCATTTGACTTCACCATGATCTTGTCGTAGAGATTCATCTGACGACCCCCAAAACATTAACAAGTTTTTGTGGCAGTGAGAACTTATTTTTAGGCGCCTCAGAAGTCCTGGTGCGACCCCAGACGGGCGCTGGATTCTTACCTTTCGCACCCCGACTCACTGGATTCTTACCCTTCACACACAAACAGTAAAGCATAAATGTAAAGATAATTACTAATTGATTATTATAGTAACATTAAATATTTATCTAGAACATACCCTTGTACTTCTGACAGGATTCGCCGGCGCGCTGATCTCTTCTTCTCTGGGCCGGATACGCGGCGAGGAAGCTCAGGGATCTCAGGATTCGCCGGTGCGCTGGTCTCTTCTAGTCTGGGCCGGGTTACGCGGCGAGGAAGCTCAGGGATCTATAATAGATTAGTGGAGATACTTAATTCTAAATAATGCATTTTATTAGATACTAAATGGTGTCAACAGTCTTACCTCATTGGTGACAATAATATAACATGCTGGCCAGGGCAATATGTCTCCCATCGCTTCGATCAGCGTGCATTTGTTGTAAACGCCATTGGAAGGTATGCATGCTCAAATCCATCAATTATCAGGTCCAAGGTCACACGCGCATAGAATGGGGGTAGACGTACGAAACTAATGAGCGTGAGTGGACCTGATGGCAACACCGTCCCGTAGGCCACATCTACAGTGTGCCCTTCTAATGGTATTTGGAGACGGCATTTTTGTTGCTCCTTTAATAAACAGAGATAATACGTGAAATAAATAAGTGAGTCCATCTAATACTATTTAAATGACTTTATTTTAGGAGAAAAATAGTTAAACAAAGTTAACCTGGATGTTGGCAAACGGGTACGGGTCAGCGGCCGGAGCACACACTAGACGAGGAAGACAGTCGAGGAGGATCTTGCTGCTGTTGCTGAGTAGTCGCATGTGTAATCGAATTCAACGCTTCCTGCAGCCTCTCCTCGATAGCCCGGCGCTCAGCAGCCTGTTTCGTCATTAGCTTGGCGCTCAGCACTTACGCTCTACATCGCCTCGAACTTCATCAGCACCTCGACTTCCCAAGCCTCATCTGACCCCTTCCTAGCAGATGGCGGGAATATGTGCTTCTGACGTACTTCCCCCCCAAATCCTCTAACACGCCTCGGGTGATCCTTCTTCCTAAGTATTTGATTGAGAGCGTCGTCTTGAGAAGAGGAGCGTGTATGTCTACTTCTCCTCTTTGTGTCGTTTCATACTGTCCAATTGTCAAAGAAGTTAACACTAAATTTAAGATCAACAAACACTTGAGTATATAAGTAAATTATTTAACAGCTACTTTCAAATACTTACACTTGGTTAGCCAGTTGTTCCATCGCAGCATGAGGAAATATCCTCTGACCTTCGCTAGTCGTTTTCTGGCGTCCCAGTATGTAAATCTGCACCACTCCTCGCCTCAGAGACATCCTCGATTGGGCATTCAATCCCATCCCTTTCCTCTGTGTCAGCAAACAAAGCTTTTTTCCACATGCGAGGCTGCCCACATATCCCCTTCGTCCCATGGTGTGGGGGTAGAGATTAGCTTTACGGTTTCGCCGTGCTTGTTCTTGTTTTTGCTGTTAAGAAAGTACAACAGAAAATTAATTAGAAAATCAAGGATAAAGCAATATGAGCATTAATTAAGAAAGAGTACACACAAACATACCCTGAACTCGGGGTGGTGGTGTGCCGCTCACGAACTTCTTCCACTCCTCTTCAGTGATCATGCCATTGTACACAACATACGGCGGAGGCTCACGTGGGGGCACCCTGTTGATCCAATGCTCAACCAAGTCCTTAGTGGCGGAATGATTTAGCTTTGCCGGACACCAAAGAAAGAACGGTCTTCTTCACTTCTTCTGGGATCTTGTATCGTTCTTGCACCTTCTTCCAGATGGTCTCCTTAACTTCTTCCGCGGACTTGTTTCCATGTGTGGTTGATGAAGCAATGTGATCTGACCAGAGTCCTAGCATACTAGCGCAACTCTGACCTGCTGCCCCCCACAATACCTCCCATACTTGTCCCATAGAAGACTAATCTCATCGGTTTCTGCAGTTTAACCCATGGGTCGGACCTCTTCCTCTGGGTCTTGAGTAGCACCCCTCGTAGAAGGTGCATCAGAAGGGCAACAGAAGGCCAACAAATTAGCGGCAGATGTAGATGGGCCAATAGCAGCAGCGGTAGATGTAGATGGGCAACAGCAGCAGCGGTAGAAGGAAACCGGTACCATTTGCTGCTCATTTTTGAACTCACGGCAAATAAATTGAACTCTTCATCAGCCATGTCCAGATCAGCCTGCCTGCAGGATTGAAATACAATTTGAATTAAATTAAGCATTTCATAATGGTCATATACAAGCAAGACATAAGAGTGTTAATTTCATATAAATTTTTATAGTAATAACTTACATACACCATTATCTCTCAACCCACATTCCCTCGTTATGGTCTGATCGTTATACTCACGATGACCTGTGACCTCAGCCTCCTCCAATGAAATAGGAACAGTTGGAGGTTCATCATCTTTGCATCAATACTCATCCTCATCAACCACACCATCCACACCAACTATTCCTCTTCTCTCCCTTTAAGCACAACAGCCATCTAGGATTACAGGGATCAGTTACATAAAATATCTGCTTAACTTGTCGCCCAACAACGAATGGCTAACCGTGGGAGTAGCTCTAGACAGATCAACCAGTTTCATACCATGCTCCTCCTCATGGTAGCCATGATTGTTGTTAACCCAGTACAGCGGAAAACACACATTTCGTAGGTGTTGTAGTCCAATACCCAGATGTCATGTATAACACCGAAATATGATTGTTGTACTGAGACTGGACTATGACCACGACCACCGATGTCATATAAGTTTTGATAAGCTTCAAGCTCTACACCACTGTTTTGATTCGTTGACTTCTGATCCTGACGTTCTGTGAAAAAGGTGAATCCGTTGACATCGTACCCCTCATAAGAAATTACATCCAGATTTGGTCCAAATGCAACTACTTTAATCAGTTCAGGCACATTCGTGGACTGATCGGACAACACTCTGTCTTTGAACCATCGGACAAATGTCCTATTCTGCTCATTTTGTAGTCTACGTCACTCATGCTGGATATTGTGATCTTAAAACACACAAGTGTTCATCAAAGTATGGTTCAACATCTTCAAGATGACTTAGCACAACTAAATGAACTTTGTTAAGAGTGTCTATGTCAATTCTTTTCAGTTTCCGTCCAACCGTGCCAACACCCTTCAATCTGCCCTCGTGTCTAGAACGTGGAAGTCCAATGGTATCGACACCTTCTAGGTAATTGGTGCAGAAGTCTACAACTTCCTCTGTGATAGTGCCCTCTATAATACTACCCTCTGGGTGACGACGGTTCTTCATTTTCT
Source organism: Limonium bicolor (assembly GCA_023374045.1). Lineage (NCBI taxonomy): Eukaryota > Viridiplantae > Streptophyta > Magnoliopsida > Caryophyllales > Plumbaginaceae > Limonium > Limonium bicolor. The sequence continues at coordinate 16,693,956 of CM041783.1, read as the reverse complement.
TCTTCAGGACACCCATGTACCTTTCGAACGGATACATGTAGCGAAGGTACAAAGGACCACACATCAGAATCTCTCTTACAAGATGCACGAGGAGATGTATCATTATGTCGAAGAACGATGGAGGAAAATACATCTCCAGCTGGCACATTGTCACAATAAGATCCTTTTGTAATTTAGACAGAGTGTCCACATCAAGAACCTTAGACGAAATGGATTTGAGGAAGACACTGACGTTTGTGATTGTGTGTCTGACAGCATCCGGCAAGATCCCACGTAGTGCAATTGGCAAAAATTCTTGAAGTAGGACATGATAATCGTGAGATTTCATTCCTACTAATTTGAAATCTGTCATGGACACTAGGTTTCTTATGTTTGAGGAGTAACCTGATGGCACCTTGATGTTGTAAAGGGTACTGCATAGACTATGTTTCTCTTTTTTAGACAGAGTGTGACAGGCAGGAGGCAAGAATGTGCGTTTTCCACGTTCTTGCGGGCCAAGCTCTGTGCGTATGCCCAACTCAATTAAATCTTTTCTTCCTTTCAAATGATCCTTTGTCTTTCCTTTTATGTTCAAAAGGGTGCTAGTGATACTTTCACCCACGTTCTTCTCGACATGCATCCCATCGATACAATGTCTAACCTCCAGATGCTGCCAGTACTGTAGTTCCCAAAATATTGATTTCTTTTTCCAGACACTTTTTTCACCACTTTTGGTTGGCGGCCCGAAGTTGTTCACAATATTATCCAACTATTTGTAAATCTCTGTACCTGTCAAAGGCTGGCGCGCCATGCTGTGATCAGTTTTCCCATCGAACTCTTTCGCCATCTTTCGATACTTATGTCCTTTTGGAAGCATTTTTCGGTGGCCCATATACACGGTTTTCCCACTATGTTTCAAGCGAATGCTACAAGTGTTTTCACCACAAATCGGACACGCCAACGCCCCCTTGATTGAATAGCCTGAAAGATTACCATAGGCGGGGAAATCATTGATTGTGCAGTACAACATAGCACGCAAATTGAAGTCCTCTTTACTGAATGAGTCGTAAACCGTAGCCCCTTCATTCCACAAGAGTTGTAGATCCTCTATCAAAGGTTGTAGGAATATCAATTTTGTTGCCCGGTTGCTTTGGACCGATATTAACAAAGACAACAAGATGTGTCTTGGTTTCATGCATAACCACGGCGGTAGATTGTAAATAACCAAAAGCACAGGCCAGGTACTGTGTATGCTACTCAAAGTACCGTAAGGGTTCATCCCATCCGTGCACAAGCCTAGCCTTAGGTTTCTCGGTTCGTTACCAAACTCAGGAAATTTTACGTCTATGTTTCTCCACTGTGGTGCATCAGCGGGATGTCTCAATCTGCCATCCTTTTTCCTGTGAACTGAATGCCACCGAAGATTCTCTGCGTCTTTCTCAATGGAGAACAAACGTCTGAACCTTGGAATGATGGGCAGGTACCACAGTACCTTAGCTGGTGAACCTTTCTTACTACCGCTGATGTGAGTTTGTTGTTTCTTATACCGTGACGCTCCACATGCTGAACAGCTTTCAGCAAATTCATCCGATTTCCAAAACAGCATGCAACCATTTGGACAAGCATGAATTTTCTGGTACCCATACCCATTGGGCACATCATTTTTTGGCTGAGTACGTAGTCGTTGGTAAAACGTTGTCCACCGGAAGAACGTATTTCAATAGTTCCAGGAGGTCAGTGAAACTTACGTCGCTCCAGCCATGTTTCGCTTTCAAGTTGAATAGCTTGAGGACGACACTCAACTTGCTTAACTTTGTAGGGTCACACCCGGGGTACAACGGTGTTTTGGATGAATCCAACAAATTTTCATGCTTGTCTGGCGTGTTAGAGTAATGTCGTTCCACATCTTCGAGCATAGTCTCAATGTCATCATCCCAGAAATCTGGCTCAACGTTCGCTGTAACGTCTTCTGGATCACCAGCAACTGTATCATCTCCAAGTTCTGTTTCTGTGTTTGCCTGACCATTATCCCCTTCGTCAGGCTTAATAACATCGAACGCACTCTGACCATGCCATCGGATTATGTCTTGGAAATCTTTTGTAAAACCGCGGCGGATCAGATGTTCCTTAATTGTTTCAACGCCGCGATATCTCAGATTGTTTTGGCAGTCGATACACGGACAAAATATGTATCCCTTGTCTGTAGGTTTCAGATTGTTCGCCAACACCGTGCATAACTTATCAACTCCTTCTAAAAACTTGTCGTCCAAATTTCCGCTGTAAATCCACGAACGTTCCATCTCCTTCTAGCTATTTATATGAAGGCAGCCATTTCATACCGTCACCCGTGGCAGAGTCTTTACACTTTTGTATCTTATCAACCTAAATCCATCCATGAGTATTAAATCCCACCGGTGAACGTGTTTTTAATATGTAATTTATTGAAAATTTCGGCAGCATCTCCCTACAGTTCTTCAAATGCACGATATTATGATATAATCAATATATGCATTCGAAGAACAATAAAGAGATACTGCTGAAATAATCAATAAAGTACAATTAAAAACACATTCACACCCTAGGTGTGAGATTTAACAATCATGGACAGTCCCGACAGGGACTGCCGAAGATATACCTCTATTAGGTATATCTTGGGCGGATAACTATGTTTGGTAGTTTGTCAAATATTATATGTATATATATAAATCTTACCTCTGGTAGACGATTAGCCGATGCTAAGACGGTTGAGGTCGGAAGCCAAATAAAGTCGTAGTCCTGATGCATAAATGAAAAACGACAACATTAGAATTCATCAAAAAATCAAGGTTAAATGCTAGCTAAACCGCGGAAAAAAATCGACAGCATCTCCCCTATATTTCTAACGTCTCCAAATCAGTTTTATCAAAGTCAAATTGCACGCACCATCTAGAACTAGTAACATACATAAACTTATCTTCTACTGTAAATGAAGTTTATGACCTTCTCTGCAGTACTTCAGATTGAAGGACTGAAACTAGTCATTCTAGAACCATTAAAATACCGAAACTCATCTTATTCTTTCTGGTGGTTATAACAATAGCATTGTTGATTCCTGTCACAGATTGTGAATCAAACAGAGAGCATCTGGCATAGCAGATTGAGCAGTTGAAAATGAGCTATTTTCAGGAATCGGTAATATACTTGAACTTACTTTCTTTCCTGTGGCAGTTTTAAGTAGTAGCATTTTTAAAACTACACTATTATTATTAATTGTAATACTAAATGCTAAGAATAAATAAATACAGCAGTTTACAGTTTGGTTTGCAAAATTACCGTTACTAAGCACCGAAGTGGGCAAGTAGTGTAGAAATCAGCCCACGAACTAGGTTGCAATTAACTGTGAATCTCAAATATATGAACAAGGTTAGAACATTTGCCATTACACTCTCAGGATTCGATACAAACGAGGTTAGAACTTGCAATCGAAATGCATGTATATGAACAAAGTTAGAAAAAAACGACAATCAATCGATCGCATACCCAATACGCGATAGAGAGGTCGACGGTGAGACCAGTGGTAGATGGGTGGTGACCGGCGGCGATGGGAGTGACAAAGGTGGTGGGAGCGACGGCGGCGATGGCCGTTAGCAAGGTGACGGGAGAGAGGAGGCGATTTCAGTGAGGAAGATAGCGCGAAAGAGAAGAAGAGTTACTGTAAGTACAGTGTGCAGAGTAAACGGGCAAATGTTTAAAAGGACTTTAGATTACGGTTTACATGAAAACCGTAATCTAAAGTCACACTTTAAATGACGGTTCCTAAAGAACCGTAATCTAAAGTGTAACGAAATTAAAAAAATAGCGCGAAAATTATTTGGCCTATGCTGGGTTTCGAACTCAAGATCGATGGTGTTGACTCATGTACCCACGGCCATTAAGCCATGAGTCTTATTCGATCAAACATATGTAACACATTAATATAAAGTTTTTTTAATCTAAAATACACTGTAAAACGACGTCGTTAACTGTAATTTAGATTACGCGCGGCGTCGAAAAAATCAAATAATACGGGAAATATTTGGCGTCAGGTCAAAACGACGTCGTTGACCATCAGTCGGAGGTAGGCGCGCCTTTTTTAGGACGGACTTTAGCTGACGGTTATTAGTAAACCGTAATCTAAAGTCCGTTGACCGTAAAGCGCGCGTCAACATGGGACTTTAGATTACGGTTTCACTAATAACCGTCATCTAAAGTCCGTCCTAAAAAAGGCGCGCCTACCTCCGCTCGATTATTGATTACGGTTAATTCAATAAACGTCGTTAATTAATTCCGGCCTTCCTATTAATCACGGTGTCTGTTAAAGCCGTGATTAAAGCACCGTCATTAAAGGCTCACGTTCCACCAGTGAGAATTAGAAAATAGAATATTCTTTTGTAAAAAAAATTTGGATAATTCGGTTAACCGAATTAGACAAAGTCAAAACCAAATCCAAATCAAATTATAATTAGGATAATTCGGTTAACTGAAATTTTCAATTCGGTTAGAAAATTCGATTAAAAATCCAAAAAATAAAATCGGTTAATTCAGTTTTTGGATAAATCCAAAATATCCAAACTAAGAGCCCGTTCGATAGCTACGATAGAATCGTAAAGCTGTTTTTTTTCTGAAAAAGTGTGACATGTGTCACTTTTGTATTGGACAAGGACATAACTCAATACACTTGTCAATTTTTAATAAGTTAACTATGGTAATATTATTGGAAACGCAGGTATAGCTGCATTCAAAAGTTTCTGTCGAACGCTCCCTAAATGCTCTGGGAAATGGAAACACTATTCCTATCCAAAAGAGAGAAACAAGCACTCTCTCGTACCATCTCACAAGTGTTTATTATAAAAACCTGTCCATGTTCCTCATATTACAAAAAGTCTAGTTCCAATCTAAAATTCACAACAGACAATGGTTTTTACTTTGATTTCATCCTTCGGACTTTCTTATTATGAACCTCGGACTAGGGTGACAAACTGATTCACAGATCGTGTTAGACCAAATTCAAACCCGACTCATTTATTAAACGAGTTAATACAATCCAATCCAATCAAATAATTATTTCAAAACATGAAACTAAAACCCGTATATGTTGAACTCAAGCCCGCGCGAGCTTTCGCAGGCTCTTGATAAGAACAGTCCGAAACAAGGTGGACAAAGGATTAATCCCCAATCCTCGAGAATGCATGTCGCAAGGCCAAGTGGTGGACTTGCAAGACATCTTCAGCAGGTACACCTCAGACGTAACGTTCATATAGCTGACAGGATACGACCCAGGCTCCTTGTCCGTAGACCTTCCCAGCCTTTGCCTATCGAGACTAGGACAGGACATAGAAGAGGGGAATACAAGTCCGACACATCTTGCCGAGGGTAGTTTGGAAGTTGCAAAGATGGCTGAGGCTTGGGCAAGAGAAGCGGCTTACGAAAGCTTGACAGATTATAGATCGATAGACTCATCTACAACACAATTAAAGAAAAAGAAGCAAGGGACAGACACAGCGAAGGAGAACTCAAGGTTTGTTAATTATCATGATCGGATGCAAGTCTCGGAAAGTGATAGCTTAGATGCAGATTTGTTCTATTTGTGCATGAAAGAGAACTATTGAACTCGAGAAAAAGAATTCAAATCCACTGAAAAATTCCCCAAAGGGACACTTTTGTTAACTTTCTGGCTGCTGGGCAAGACACCTCTAGTTCAGCTCTAGCATGGTTCTTTAGGCTTCTCTCCAAGAATCCAACGGTGGAAGCCAAAATCATACAAGACCTAGTAGATACAGCATTCGAGGATGACAACCATGACTCTGAATATGGGCCACAAAACTGAAAAGAATACAACAGCAACATCTTAACACACTGAATGTAACAAGCTTGTTTATCTTCATGAAACTTCAGTGAAGCGCTAAGGCTGTACCGGTCGAGCACAGGTGCCTCGTCAACCAATGATATTACGCAGCGGCCATCAAGTTATATGTGGACAATGATCATACATACACCATGGGCAAATGCTTGTTTGGGGAGAAGATTGTCTGGAGTTCAAACAGAAAGATGGATAACTGAACAAGGTGGGATAAAGCACCAACAAGCACACAAGTTTTTCACCTTCAATACAGGGACTAGGATCTGTCTAGGAAAAGAGATTGCACTTACACAGATGAAGGCGGTGATCTCTAGCATACTGATGCATGACTTCCGTCTCCAACTGGTTGAAGGGCATCCCGTCGAGAAGAGCTTGCCAGTTGTGCTGTCTATGAAGCATGAACTGAATATTAAGGGCTCAAAGAGGGCTCCTGCTACAGTTCAGCTTCAATTGATGCATATTTCGAACCTCAATGCTATATACACTTGTGTTTTTATTATTCTACTTGAACAGAGAGAAATAAAAAACATAAACAGTGTCCTCTAAAATCAAGAAAACTGAAGTTAAACATTCTGATCCGTGGAGGTGAAAATGGTACTAAACAGAATCAATCACTCTGTACATTATACCAATTTTTCAACGATTATAAGCTTTCCTCTTCAGTACCCAGCCCATGATACAAATGAAAATTACTTTCTATCAAGATATCGATAAAGCAACTACCAGGTGGCCCATCAACCGGGCTATAAAACTGCATCTTCTTCTTCGTTTTCTTTCATCTTGTAAATCTAATTCAACATGCTAACATCACTCACCTGGCCATACCTTGCCGTATAGGATTTCCGAAAGCTTAATTAAAGATACACTAGTGAAAAACCACATACATGCAATTTTAACAGCAAGATAAAGAGTCGTATTGGCAGATCCTCTGACTAAATAAGAGAAATCCAAGGTCCATGTTTCTTACAACACTGTATAATGTAAGTGGAAGATATGCATGTTCGATGCACTGCTTGATGCTAGTAAGAAACTACAAGCTGCTTCTCAACATGCCTGGCCCAGTCCTCATCAGTAACAAACCAATTTAGCCAGGAACAAAAAGACAATAAAGCCAATTGGCAATAAAATGCAACCTCGGAGCATAAACTCTGATAATCATGCCATGTTTTTAATAGAACAACTGTATACGTGAAGATAATATGATAACTAGTAAACATACCCCAACTTTAGGTGGGTGAAGCGACTTGAACCGGCTCACATTTTTGAAGCACCTCAGACTGTACAATTACAGCCTCTTCAGTGACAAGCCAACCTTCCGGATCAATCCATTCCTTATCGATCTTAGAGGAGCAGCTCTGGGTAACAAGCCAAGAACCGGTTCATTGAATTTGAGAAGCATTCACAAAAATTGCACCAGAATCTATGCGTACATTGTGGTCAACATTAAAGTACTTAAAAACAATGTTAATGCAAAGCAAACGTGGCAAGTGTAAATATCCTACAAGCCAAAACCAAATGTCCCATCCAGATAAGGCTGGGCATCGTGAAATCAAATTCAAGTTACCCCATGAGAACCAACTGGCACGACAAGAGGGAAAGGGTTGATATACAGGGGAACATAAGAGAGCAACAGCCCTTGATGCAACAATTGAGGAATCTCAATTCCCTAGATAATTACTTCAAAGGGTGAGACGAAGCCCTTACGCTTATATAGGTATGAGTATTAGAGTTAGAGAAACAGACAAAAGATATACCGCAGACACGTTAGAAAAAGGGACAAATAAAAGGCACTACCTTTGAGCAGGTATATACTAGAATGGTCATCCAGTTCCAGTTACTGAGCAGTTCCTTCTGGCCATCAACAGCAGCTTCTTGAAGATAGTAGAGTAGCGGGGGCATCAGTTGCATTTCATAATGCCTTGATCCACCACAAAGACTGCATGTTCCTAGGTCTCCCAAATTTCCAGTAGCCAATAAAGGTTTTCCGCCATATGAGTATCTGTGCATAACAGGTTATAGCAAAGAAAAAAACTTAACTGTTCATCATGATCAAGTTAGCAATATCCTCAAAGAATGATACATTTTCAAATAAAACATTACACCTGTATATGGGCAAAAGCTAAGTTGTTCAACCAACTCTAACCAACTTTCAGTCAATGCTTCTATACCTGAAACACTGCATGGGATTTGCGTCCACTCTTTTCTTGAATTTAAGGTAGGTTCGGTCTGCACTCAGGGATCTATCATACTCATAGCCCTCTTCTTCCCAAGCTTCTCCTTGTGGACAAATATCATGCTCATCCTGTCTCTCCTTGATCGAAAGGGAAGAATAGCTCGAGCAAACAGATAAAAGGTCCTTGGATGACTTCTCAACCTCATCATACACATAAAAGCAGGGAAGCACTACCAAAACAAAAGAATTTGTAACATTAACTAGAGAGAATCAACACTCCAATCTCAACGGTTCCCATACATAAAAGTCAGAGCAACAGAAATTTCCTCAACTAACCGATAAATACTCTAAAAATTTGAAATCTTTACCTCTCATATCATCATTGACTTTTGCAAATCTCAGAGGTTGAAGTTTACTCCTGGGCTTAGATTTCTTCTTTGTGCTTTTCTTTGTAGAAGAAGAAGCAGGACTTGCTGCTAGAGAGAAGGCCCTTTGCAGTTCCTTCAGATCTAAGGTCTCATCAGCTAAACTAGTATCATCTTCTTCAAAACCAGATGGAGAGACAAGATCATCCGGTCCATGGATGTTTGGAACAGTCAAAGAAGAAGCACTCTGAATCAAAGGATATACAGCATCAATGTTGGCCGTATTTGCGTCTTTTTTGGGCATATCAACTTTCTGAACTCGCACGGCACGGTAACTACTACGACACAAAATAAGAAACCCTCATAACAAAGAAATATATGAATTACTTCAGGAATAACAGCTAACACATTGATGTGAAGATTTCTCACCTCTCACATAGTCTCCCCATACAGCAATAAACATAGATTACACGTTCTTCAATAGTCAATTCTCTGGAGGAGATTGGAGCATAAACCTAGAAACAAAAATTATGGGTATCAGCAAGCTTCAGTTCATCAAAAGGATCAGATAAGAAACACCCACTAGATAGATCCACATCTTAGCGCAAAACCTGAGCCATAAGACAAAGACTTCTGCCACACCCACTGCAAAGAAGGATATCAGGTTCCAATGATGACTTGGGAAAAGGCCAATCCTGCCAAGGTTTCAAGAGTCAATGAATAACATTTCAAAGACATTCGAATGAACTAATTACAAGTTAAAGTTGACAGACAACGGACGTTAATAACATCAAGGTAAAAGACATGACAAGGATGCACTCACAGGAACTCCACCTATCTTTGTTGTATAATGATCGGCTGCTTCATGATTCTTATCTGCCCAAGGGCCAGGCATGCCAAGTATCACTTGCTTCATAGCTCACTAGGAATGGGCAAAGAAATATCAGAACAATACAAGCGGATGATGTGTACAATATGGAAAGCAATGAACCATATTAGTAACGGCGAAAGTTCAGTTTTTCATGTAACAGTCCAGTTTTTTATTGTTTTAGCATAAACCGAACCATTACACATTGATGAAGTTCAGAACAAAAACCTGATTGCGAAAAATTCTAAAACCAGAAGATCCCGGGTTTGTACTTTGCTGATTAGAGTGGCAAGACAGACATAGTGAAGAAGAGAAATGCAAGAGCGAGAATTGGGAACAATGAGCTATCAGGTCAATATGCACGCTATAAGTGCACTGGCATGGTGCCTACAGAGCAATCAATTGATAACTCAACCTGGAAAATAGTTGGAATTCAGAACCAGGGTACTAAGATTGGTTGTTTTGCTCTTACCAAAGGTACTAAGAAAGGGAGGCGATGAGTGAGCGTGAGCGAGTAGACAGACGTTCAGGAAGACGGAGACTGGCAATGAAGGGTGAGGAGCCAGAACAGAATGTAAAAGAGCAGCAACTGAGCAGAGAGTAAGAGCAAAAAGAGACGCAATGCGGCCGTTGGAAAAGGTTGATGAGGCGCAGCGGCAGGGCCTTGCTCATGTCACATATGGTGTGTTTGGATACCTTAGGGTGCGTTCGTTCACCGGATTAATGTCCCTGCAATTCAAAAGCAGCAAAATGAAGCTTTAAGATAAAGCTTCTTTGTGAGAGAGATGGTGGGCTCCAGTTAAATAAATAAAAAATCAGCTAATGACATGTGGCTATGTGAGACAGATTAATCTATTAACAAATAATAAAGCTCAACATCGAACGCACCCTAAGGCTTGGTTCTGAACATAGATTATCAAGGTAGATTGAATAATCTACCCCCATGGAACGCTGGCTATACTAGCACAAAACTCTACCTCAATGATGATACACAGTGTTTTGGTTGTTTTAATAGTGGATCCACTGACTAATAATCTTCATCCGCGAAATGAGAAAGGAGTTGGGAAAATCTAGAAAGTGAATCGAGATGATTATGTTTATTGTTATTTGTTAAGTCAATTTTTCTCATTTTTAAAAGAGGGAAAAGGTATTCCAAATCTCTCTATTATGACTCCTCACCACCCACTAGCGAGTGTGATTCTTTTACCCCAATACACTTTGACCGATGATCGGTGACCATTGACTAATAACTAGTAACCCTTGAACAATGAGTGATGATCATTGACCAACGATCGATGGATGTTTACCAGAAGTAGGTGGTTATTGATCAGTTGTCGTTGACCGGTAACCGATGACTTTGACCGGTTATTCATTTCCTTCCCTCATACACAAACAAAGAACCAGAAAAATCAAAGGAGATTATTTCTCCTTCTTCCCTTACACGCCCCCTAATAGCTAAACCTTTTTGAACAAATATAAATCATGAAAGTTTCAGTATATCTAAAAATGTAGAAAATATTTTATCTATCCCACTTCAAGTTTGCTATTGCATCTTACCATTGTTTTTCTAATTCTATGTTAACATATACAATAATCTAATTTATAGAATTTTTGTGTTGAAACACATTCTTTATTTTTGATAAATCTAGTAAAAAACCTAAATTCATGAAACTAGTCTATATTATATATTAAATATTGAATAGAAAACGTGCTCAAAAGTAATGAAAAGTTAAATAGGATTTGGGTAATACAAGTTGTCACACCTCTTTCACATGGGACTTCATGAGAGGTTTTACATCACTCTACTAATAGACTACAGTGCTCATCTTGTTCTTAATTCTGGTTCAGGAAATAAATAAAACTAATAATTAAAATTACTCACGAATGACAATTCACAAATTTATCACTAAGGTCAGCCTTGTGATCAATAACATTTTGAATCAAGTGTGCTTCTTGTTGTAGCTTGAGATACTAACTGATTAAAAGTATTAAATTCAATATCTTAGAGTTTTATGTTATAAGCTATAAAAGATGTATATTTCAAGTATTAAATTGGGGGAATATCCCAAGTTCTAGAACGATTGTGCATTCACCACTTAGAACTAAGATTTGAAAGACAATAGTTGGCTAACCAACTGAAAGAATAAGAATAGTAACTATGACAATGGTAAAGATTAAACCTTAACAAAGAAAAAACTAGGTTAGATGGCATTAGTAATCCCCTGAGATGAGAAAATATATTTCATACCATAAAATAAGGAGACGGGAAGAAGAAGAAATAGAGCATAAAGACAAGGTCACAATTAAAAGAGAAAATGATCCAAATTCATGGTGTGACGAGGTCTCAATGCTTTCCACTTCCGCAACCTTAACCTCTTAGATTTAAAATAAAATTGTAATTTTAGGATAAAATGCGAGCTCAAGTGACAAACTATCCAAACTTAAGCTCCTAAAACCACAATAAAAATGATTCTTAACCTCTTCCCCTATAAATCAACCCTTCCCCTCTTGTCGTGCCAGTGGGTTTTAATGGGGTAACTTGAATTTAATTTCAAGATGCCCAGCCTTATCTGGATGGGACATTTGGTTTTGGCTTGTAGGATATTTACACTTGCCAAGTTTGCTTGCATTAACATTGTTTTTAAGTACTTTAATGTTGGCCACAATGTACGCATAGATTCTGGTGCAATTTTTGTGAATGCTTCTTAAATTCAATGAACCGGTTCTTGACTTGTTACCCAGAGCTGCTCCTCTAAGATCGATAAGGAATGGATGGATCCGGAAGGTTGGCTTGTCACCGAAGAGGCTGTAGTACAGTCTGAGGTGCTTCAAAAATGTGAGCCGGTTCAAGTCGCTTCACCCACCTAAGGTTGGGGTATGTTTACTAGTTATCATATTATCTTCACGTATACAGTTGTTCTATTAAAAACATGGTATGATTAACAGAGTCTATGCTCCGAGGTTGCATTTTATTGCCAACTGGCTTTATTGTCTTTGTGTTCTTGGCTAAATTGGTTTGTTACTGATGAGGACTGGGCCAGGCATGTTGAGAAGCAGCTTGTAGTTTCTTACTAGCATCAAGCAGTGCATCGAACGTGCATATCTTCCACTTACATTATACAGTGTTGTAAGAAACATGGACCTAGGATTTCTCTTATTTAGTCAGAGGATCTGCCAATATGACTCTTTATCTTGCTGTTAAAATTGCATGTATGTGGTTTTCCACTAGTGTATCTTCAATTAAGCTTTCAGAAATCCTATACGGCAAGATGAGTGATGTTAGCATGTTGAATTAGATTTACAAGATGAAAGAAAGAAAACGAAGAAGAAGATGCAGTTTTATAGCCCGGTTGATTGGGCCACCTGGTAGTTGCTTTATCGATATGTTGAATTAGAATACTAACTTTGATCCACTAAGCTGATATCTGTATCAAGAGTTTATTTCACATCAGTTATCAACACCCAAACATCAGTTTCTCAACAATTGCTTGTACAGAACAAGGGAGATTGTCTAGTACATTTTAAGCAAGATATATAATCATAAGTAAATTTCCTTCAACAGAATGGTTTACGCTCATGTAGATTGTGATCGACTCATTTTTCCTCCTCTCTGTAATAGTTGACATTGCCTACTATCTCTTCCACTTCATCATTTGTAAAGATGGTAAGTTTCATTCTTGATGTGTTTTTCTCGCATTTTCTCAAGAGTTGGGGCCTATCCCAATATCCAGAATTTATTTGAAGAGCTACGAATTAATGATCGACTACAATGGAAGGAGCATTCGGAAATATTTGCCATGCCAAACAAACCAGGAGAATTTAGCCGATTTGATTTTCCTGAGGCCCTGCCAGCTCCCTTGAATGGTGAATGACTTATTACTGCAAATTCTGCTATAAAGTGACATGATATTTCTGTATAGCTTCTACCCACACGAGTGAAACAAATTCATATGTGAGGAGGGGAATGCTATCACAATTTGTAATTATCTAATATCAAAGTGGCCCAAACAAGCCTAGTTAAATATGTTTAAGGACATCAGATCAGATGTAAACATTAGTTTTGACCTCTCAAGTAATAATCATAAAATTTTCTTTTCTTTTGTGTGAATCGCTCCATTAATCATAAGATTTATAAACTGCAAATTGGTACAGACCCTGCATACTGCAGCATACTCAAAGCATTTACTACTAAAGCTGTTAGCAAATTGATGTCGTACACAAACATAACCTCTCTGATCTGGCAACAACAAGCATATGGGCTATCCTCAAAAACAATGAGATGTTAACTTGGCCTGAGAAAGTAAAGTTCGCTATTGGGATTTGGGATCTTGCCTGCTATGCTTGGCGGTGATTAATCACAGAATACTGATCTACATAAACGGCGTGAAAGCCAAAGTCAACGGGAAGTGGCTATGCGGGTTGTGCTCAAAAGCAGTTAGAGATCAGGTGAGCAGAGCAATTAGATTTGGGAAAAACAATCGAATACATAACATCATTCGCTGACGGTCAATACCACCAGAAATCACTACAATCCAGAACTTGCGGGAAATTGATGGAGAAGAGATACGACAGATACATTTTCAACTAAGTGCGGAGACATAGAGTGGAGGAGCTTACTAACCTGTAATAGATGGACGCTGTGGCTACTGGTCTACATTCTCCTCACGTCTGAATGAAGAAAATCAGCGAACAGACAAGGTTAGTCAGTATTTCTAGTGTTCATCTGCTGCTGAGAAGAGGAAATCAAAGAAAGGAGAAGAGTAAATCCGAGAAAGGTGAAGGGGAAAATCGAAAAAGGAGAAGCGGGTGTGCGGGGGAAGAAGGAAGAACCTGCCTAGTCGAAGTCGTTCGTGACGGCGTGAGGAAGGAGGAATAGTGCTAGAATGAAATGCCACTGACGAAAAAAAAGTCACCTCTATATTTTTTAAAAGTTCATGAAATGTCGGTATGATCATTTACCACAAAGTAAAATGATAAAAATATCTTAATTAGTTAATAAAGTATTTTTAAAGTTCCTAATATGTTCTAAAGTGTTAAAAAAATCATTAAAATTCACAAAAAATTCAAAATACTATAAAAATATAGATAACTATAAAAAATATTTAAAATATTATAAAAATAAATAAAAATATATTAAATTATCATAAAACATTGAAAAAAAAAATATTTTTAGATTTTTTTTCAAAATTATTTAGTACCACAAATTTAGACCAATATAGTACCATAATTTATACCAATTAATTACCATAATTTTTACCATACACTTTAAATTATTTTTTTACCAATTTAAATTATTTATTCAAAAAATATTTATTTTGATTTTTTAATTAATATTGGGAAATGTATTTTTTTATAAATTTATATTCTATTTTGAAGATGACATAATATAATTAATTTTGAATAAATAATTTAGCTTGATAAAAAAAGATATTTGGAAAATGTATGGTATAAATTATAGTAATTAATTGATACTAGTTGTGGTTCTACCAATTAAGCACCATAACTTGTACCAATTAACTACCATAATTTGTCCCATACATTTTCAAATTATCTTTTTTTTTGTCAATTTAAATTATTTATTCAAAATAAATTATATTATGTCATAAAGTCATGTGTAAAAAAGAATATAAATTAGAAAAATAAATTTCCAAATAGAAATTAAACAATTAAAATAATTTGTTTTGAACAAATAATTTAAATTGGTTGAAAAAATTATTTAAAAATGTATGGTAATAATTAGTATAAAATATGGTATTTAATTGGTATAAATTATGGTACTATATTGGTCTAAATTTGTAGAAAAATTTGTATAAATTATGTGTTTAAAACTTTGTATTCTTTTTTATGATAGTAAAAATTTTGAGAAAAATCTAAAAAAAATTTTTTCAATTTTATGATATTTGAATGTTTTTTTATATTTTTTTAGAATATTTTAAATATTTTTTATAGTTATCTATATTTTTATAGTATTTTGAATTTTTTGTGAATTTTAGTAAATTTTCTAACACTTAGGGGCATATTGTGAACTTTAAAAGTACTTTGTTAATTAGTAGGGGTATTTTTGTCTTTTTTTACTTCTGGTCAATGACATAGTGGCATTTCATGGACTTTTACAAAAATATTGTGGCATTTTGAGACTTTCTTTTTTTAGTGGCATTTCATGAATTAGCCAAAAATAGTGGCATTTCATGAAATTTCCTTTAAAAAAATTATTAGTTGTAGTGTAATTATATATATAGTGACTTATATTTGTATAAGTCAATAAAGTTATATTTGTCATTGGATTTGAGTCAGTAAAAATAGATATATATTGACACTTGTACATAATAGTTAGTAAAAGTTAATAGATTTTTACTAACACGTCTATATGTCACTATAAACTATTTATAGTGACACTTATAATGTATGTCACAAAAGATGTGTGTCACTATAATGCAGTTTTCTTGTAGTGAACATTCAGTTTCTGTAACGGGTTTTGACTTGGAAGAGTGTATGTAGCATCAACAACTTTCACTTATAAGGCATCCGAACTAGGAATAAAAAGCCTTAATAACACTCATTTGTAAAATAAATACATCAGTGTCCTAGTCAACAAGTGAGAAAATGATAAAATCGTTTGTTCAAAAGACAACTTCAAAAATCATCTTTTGAAATACCTTTATACTATAACTTATGAAATCGCCGCTTGAAAGATGATTTCACCTTTAACTAAAACTTAGAAAATTCTACGTGTTGGAACACCACAGATAGGCGCATGGTTTATAAAATTAGAAATCAACCTTTCAAAAGACGATTTCTTCATTTTTCTCGCTTGCTGATTAGGATGCTAATGTGGCCTGGAAAATAAGTGAATCGTCTTTCAAGAGACAATTTCAACTTCTAAAATTAATGGAATCATCTTTTGAAAAGAGGATTTCTTCCGGAAGTGTTATTTTAGGAATTAGTTTTGGAAGGACGCTAATATACAGAATATTTTTTTAGAAGAAGGTTATTTTGGATTTTTTTCTCCAAAACTAGTATATCTCGAACGCACAATGTAGTCCTTAGCTGGAAAGCTCTCTCCTCTCTTCTCTTTTTTCCTTTTCTCACAGCTAAGCTTCTTTTACATCCTCTGATTACTCTATTTCCCTCTTTGACAGGCACTTTTAGTTTTTGCTTGGGTTTTGGGTGGGTTTTGTTTCTCCTTTTCCTCTTTTCTCTTTTTGTCGGGGCTTTTGATTTTGGCTTGGGTTTTGAGGGTTGGTTTTGATTTTTTCCATCATTCGGTGTCGTTCTACCAGGTGGTTTCTTCGAATATTTTTGATGGATGGGCTGGCCATCTTGAATGTGTCTGACGAAGAGCCGCTTCAAAATCGGAAGCCACTTCTTCAATCCCATTCTCTTCACCGTCAACCTCTCATCCTCCTTGTCGGGGAGGGCCGGGGAAGTTTATCCCTCGCTTGTGTTTGGAGATACAACATGACCGGAGGTTAGAGCCACCCCAAGTGTTGTAGCATGTAGATGTTGGAAATTTGTTCCCAGTAGCAATCTTGCCGCTTCGGTGAACGATCGATTATGGTATGACATTGATTGTGCTACTTCATGTTAGTTTACAACCTTGTATGGCTCTCAATATTGATTCACAAGTGCAGATATGAGGTAGGAACGGTGGAAGTGGTTTGTCACCGACACTTACAGAGCTGTCACTCAAACGGAAGTTTTTGATACCGATAATAGTGTGCTTGCTCTGTATAGTGTGTGGCAGTATTTTCTTAACTAGACTACTGATTATTTGCTTTTTCTTTTGTTTGTCATATGGTTAGTTTTATTTATTTTTGTTCTATGATTGTCTCTTTAGTCTTTATGGTACCTTTTCCTAAGGATATGCCTCTCCTGGTTAGAATGTTTACCTTAGCTACGGTTATGTCACGTGATGATGTTAACGAGCTTGAAGATCTCTTGGTTTCTATAGTCGGCCCAAATTGTACCTTAGTTCACAGGTACTATTCAGGCTTTAGAGGAAGGGATTTTTCTCATCTCTCCAGCCAAACTGGCTAGTCTCAATCTCAACTATGTAATGTTGACGTATTGATCATAAGCTGGTTCTTACAGGAAAAAAAAATATATCTCTACAATCATGAGATCCTATACAGGTTTAGAGCTCTGAGAGTGTGCATAAGATTTAACAAATATTTCTATCGATTAATAAAAAGAAATCAGGTTATCAGATATGTGCAGACTTATCCCTCCGACGTTGGAACCATAACATTGTTTCTTGACTGTCGACGCCATTAAGGCTCGGGACTCCACTATCAACCTAACCGAACTCCATGATAAGCTTCTTGTCCAAGAATTGGAGCTCGCCAAAACCACCACCATCGGTTCCATTACCGCCCCTGCCACGGCTCTCACTACTCAGACCAAACATCGCATTGCTCATATGCGCACCTTCATATACAATCCCACCATCGGTCGACCCTATCTTACTTCACGGCTCCACCAACCCCCGCCCCTTTATGGGCAAATGCCAGTGGTGTTGGGAAACCATTCACGTTATTGTCGTCTGTCCAGTCTTCCGCCGCCTCTATCCCAACGCTCACCCACCACCCACTACCGCGGTGTCCTCCTTAGCCTTCGCTTCCTCCCCGTAGTCTAACGTCACCACTGCTCACTCTCGTGCTTCCGAATATCTAGTCGACAATGGGGCTTCGCATCATGTCGTCACCACCCCCTCCAATTTAAAGCCCACCTACCGTACATAGGACCAGACGAATTATTTATGGGCAGCGGTGAAGGTTTGCCGATAATTCACTGTGTAACTTTATCACTTAAAAGTTATGCAACTTTATTAAATATATCTAATACCTTGTGTGTACCTACGGTGACCAAGAATATCATTTCCGTTTCACAACTTGTCAAAGAACATAATTGCTCTATTACGTTTTTACCTTCTTCCTTCTCTGTGAAACATCTGCAGACAGGTAAACTACTTATCTCGAGACCGTGCATCAATGGTGTTAACCTTTGGCCCAATCCTCCACCCACAGTCAACACTATTGCACTCTCTTCCATCGCCAATTGGCATCACTGATTAGGACATCCGTCCACCTCTTTCTTTAAGTTTTTGCAACATCACTTCAAATTTTGCTCATCTCCGTTTAATCAAACTGAATGTAATCCGTGCAACCTCAATAAAAGTCATAAACTCCCTTTATCTGATTCGAGCTTAACATCTACATGCTTTCTTGAAATAATTTTCTCTTATGTTTGGACCTCTCCAGTAACATCCTACAATGAGTTCAAATACTATGTTATTTTTGTTGACCATTTTACACGATACATCTGGCTCTATCCGATCAAACGAAAAACAATGTGTCCATTTTTTCCTCGGTTTCACAGACTCGTGGAAAACTATTTCAACACACAACTAAAGGTTTTATGTTTGGATAACGGCGGAGAATACATCGGATTACGTCACAATTTAACCTCTATGGTATTAGTCATCTTACCTCTCCTCCTCATACTCTTGACTACAATGTGTAGACACAAAAAATTCTCACCCCATTAGGCAAATTCCAGAATAAGAAACACAATAAGAGGGGTCGTCGCCTTTCTTTGTCAAAATGTATTGGCGTCCGTGCCAAAACGAAAACCATCATTTTATAGTCTTTTCCAAAGCATTTCATAAAAACACGATTTTGCGAAAACGAATTTCCAACAACAATGTGGCTCTACACCCGTCCCTTTTGTTTTACTCACTTATCTTATTATTGCTTATTTGTTTAACTTTTATGTTATCCTCTATTTTCAGTTTGTTACGTATTTATTGCTACTTTTTATAGTCCTCTAGCATTTACTTTTTATCATCATCATTTTCATTGTTACTTATATCATTTTATATACTTTTTCACTATTATTTTCCATATTAGTATACTTCGTTTTGTTGTTTATTTGATTAAACTTCATCTTATTTCATTTTATTTTTATTACTCGTTCATTCCATCATAGTTACCATCACTTGTACATATCTCATTCAATTTCCTTTTTTACGACATTCACTTGTATATTATCATAGTAGTACTATTTCATTATTTCATGTACTTATTATTATGTTATTTCATTTATTTTATGTTTTTATTACGTTTTGTACTTTACTATTTACGTTCCATAGTTCATGCCTCTTAAGGAGAAAACAATTCATTTTATCAAATTAAGCTTTTTCATTTTACTGTATATTTCCATTTAAGATGATAGCATTTTTAAAAGATCTTTTTCAGCTCGAATTGGAGCTCTACTTTTATTATGTAACAATCACATATTGAGCTCTGTCTTAGCTTGACTAGTTAATTTGTACTTGTGGCGGGTGAATGACCAAGGTTCAAACCCGGGGGAGAGCAAGAGGATGTTTTATTTTTCAGTCGCTTGTGCACTTCGGCCAAACGCGGCCCTACCATGATCCGGGCCAAAATAGCCCTTTCCCTTAACTGGGTCCTATTTTTTGTGACCCAACACCCCTAAATAAAGCCCATAATCAGTTAATAAGCCCACTATAAAATCAGCTAACTTTTCCTACCAAAAACCCTAGTTTTTTTAATTATAAAGGGAACAGTAGCCAGCTCTTTCTTCTCTCTCGATTCCTGGTCCGACTTGGAACGAAGAACTCCTCCACCCTCATGAATTCGAAGAAATCAAACCCAGCAGCCGATCTCCTAGCTCATTCGCCTCCTTTGTCCTCCTTTTGATTTTCGAAATGAAAAACCCTAACTCTCCCTCTGCTCTCCTCTCCAAGCGGTCATCTCCTCCCCCTGAAATAAAAAAGAAAGCCCAGAAACACAACTCATGCTTAAAGGCTCTGTTTCTCTAAAAAAAACCACCTAATGAACCTGAATAGGGGATGGATTATTCGAATACATGGCTTCGTCGGAATCCACCGATGCTAGTGCTATGCACTCCTCACTTTTATCATCACCTTGTTTTTTTTTTCGCTCTTCTGTTCTCAGCATTAATTGTTATTTTCTCGTTTTGTTTGGATATACGCGTATACTCACAAAAACTGAACCCATCATGGGTCACAGGTTCGGAGAGTTACTTAAGTTGAAGTTTCAAAGCTTAAATCTCTGTAAAGTGCTCCCATCGTACTCTCTATTTTCACTGTATGTCGGATCCGTCGGTAGAAGTTTATCTTCTTGAGATTACTTAGATTTTGTTAAGCGAAAGTAATGCAGTGTCAGTTGGTCACCTCATCTCCTCATCGTTGCTGGTTTACTCCATGTCTGTCAAGACCAAAGCCAAATTAGGCTATTCTTTTTTGTCTTCTCTGAATGATTTGTGTCGGGTTTGACTCGTTGCCGCCTCCCTTGGACATCGTTGGCCGTATATATCCCAAAACAGGGGCACCAGTCTTAACTGTCATGTGATAATCTTCAATAGTTTACCGGTATTTCGTTCCAACCAAAGTAGCTCTCAAATATGTTGTTTTGTTTCGCTGAACTGATGACTGATGACAGAGTATATCTCTATTTCAAGTTTTACTTACCATTTGTAATTGTACGCTCTGTCCTATACATATTTAACGGTTCTAGAGTTCTCAATGCAATGAAAATTTCTGCATATGTTACTAAATAGACAAATGAGGATTACAGGAGTTTTCTCTAATGTTCCTGTTCGTTTTCTGCCTAGAAGGGGTTTATGCCACTCGTTTTCATCCTTCCCTATTCGTTCATTTGACTCCATTTTGAATCTGGCTTCGTCACTGACAGTTTTCTCTCTTTTCTTTTTGTGCATCTTGCAAATTAGACAGGTCTGAACAGAGGGTGATAGTTGCCTCTATGAGCTTCTGGTTTTGTTTTGCCTCTCTATATTCTCCTTGTACATTTATTTATGTTTGCTTACTAATTTGTTTTATGCCCCTTGCGCTTTCTTAGTCTCTTGCAGGATGTCCCTGTCTGCAAAGTCGGTATTTACAATCATAACCGTGGACCTTTTGAATTAGTGTTGAGATGTTGCGTTTGAAACTGTCTTTGATGTATCGGTGGCATTTAAGTCTCCATTTTGTTCCTCTGCATAATAATTCTGGTGGAATACTTAGCCGCATGTTATTTCCTTTTGCACATTTCATCACTGGACTAGTGATTTTGAATCTGTTGCTTAATCTACTGCTATCTGATTAAAGAAAAGAGATGTGCCTGGAAATTGGATTTTGAGTGTTTCTCTCATTTTCTGCCTGACATCATCTTTGGCCATGCTGTTGTGTCCTCTTTATGATTTTGAGATTTTAGTTGCTTCATGACTACTTGCGCAATTATCATCTTGGAAATGGACAATCAGTTCAGTTACTGTTTGGCTTTGTATAACTTTAAACATGAAGGAATAGATTAGTACAATGATTTTCTTCACTACTGTTTTAATGTATCGATTTGTATAAATAAGTGGTGGGATCCTTGACTTAATAGAGTGTTGAGATTAGGCTGCTAGTTTAACCCCTTGTTTATCGGCTGGCATGTGAGGAGGACTATAGGTCGTTTTACAGTATTGAAGTTAACAGACGGAGAAAAGGGTTAACTAATCTGTTTTGTTGTGGCTGCGTTTCACCAGTTAACCCCCTCCCCAAAAGAAAAAAGTGTGATCATAGTTTGCTTCACAACCGTGGACTATACTCGTGATATTCTGTGTCTGGATTCGATCCTAATTGAAAACTCTTAGTTGATTACCCTTTCGATTTAGTGACTAATTTGTTCATCACTGGAAAAAAACGCAGCAATGCTTCCTAATACTGTGCGCAATTTCTATCAATTTCGGCTTGTATATTCACCAATATTTCTTGCTCTCTCGATTTGTTCCTTCATCATACATGTACATATTTTACATTTAGTTTTATTGTGATCTTCAATTTATTTCCTTGTACTTGCTTCATTATTAAGCCCTAGTTATTATCCCCTAGGACCCTTAAACTGACAGAAAAGTTTTAGAGGTATTATCGCTCCAAACCTAACGGGTCTCTCACTCGTTTCGTGGGGCAATAATCTTCTATGACTTCAGAAAACACTCAAACCACCTTTATATGTATATAAGAACAAAAACTTCAAAAAAACAAGCCCTTAAGGCTATTTTAGGAAGGCTTAGGATGCGGAACCACCCCATGCCTAGTGGGTCTCTCATTCATTTTATGTGGGTGGAATCATCCTTTGCCTTCAACACACCCATAATCAAGAGTTAACAAACAATCAATAAATTGATCCATCTCATTTGTTAATATCTCACAATCTTGCCAAAAATCGAGGCCCAAATCAGGCCAACAAGCCAAAAAACTCACTTCAATCCAAAATCAAAAGCCTACTTTGGCCTAAATCAAAAATCCAAAATCCCATATTTGGCCCATTTCTAAAAATCTCATTCAAACCATTCGAATCAAAGGCCCAAGACCCAAATTGAAATCAAAAGCCTAAGGCCCAATTTTCAACCTAATTTCAAACAAGGTCCATTTTCGGCCCAACTTCAAGCAATGCTTATTTTTTTGGCCCAACTCCAAATAAGGCCCAATTTTCAACTCGATTCACTCCAAACCCAATTCGGGCCCAAATTGAATTCGGGCCTAAACCCACAATGGCCCATACCCACTTCGGTCCAAGCCTAGTTTGACCAACTCGGCCCATATCCTATCCAGGCTCAAACTCGACCCTTTGCAATTTAAAATCCAAATCAAGCTGAAATCCAATCAAGTCAAAATCCAAATCAAGCCCATGACCCAAACGTTGACCTTGACCCAAATGTTGACCTTGACCCAAATGTTGACCTTGACCCAAACGTTGACCTTGACCCAAACGTTGACCTTGACCTAACTTTGACCTGGCCCGTTTTCCAAGCCCGATTCAATTCAATCCAATTCAAACTCAATCCCATTCAAACCCAAATTGTAGATTCCATCCAAACTTCAAAAACTAAAAACATTCCTCATTATTCAGTTTTAATTCAAAAATCCTGAAAATCTCTTTTCTCAAATTTTCAAACAATGAAGTTTTCAAAAGAAACCATTTTGTGGAATTTTAAAGGAAAAACTCTTCTCACATCACAGAAAACTCTTCTCAAATGCAGAAAGTTCTTCTCTCATATACAGAAAGTTTTCTCCTACAACATTTCTCAAAATCAGTGTTTCTTCATCAAGAGTTCCAAACAACTTCAAAAGTTTTCCAACTCAATTTTCAAACTCAAAACTAACTGTTTTCAGGGAACATGAAATGTCTTAACACTTTCAAAACGTTTTCTCCCTAGTTAGACATCACTTGTCTCCCTTCCAAAATAAAAATCCGAGGCAGGGCGCTGGGGTCGTAGCCTCCCTTGTCGCAGTCTGGATCTCTTTAGGTGGGGCATTAGGGTGACAAACCTCCCCTAATTGCAGCCTAGTTTTTTACAAGGCGGGGTGTTAGGGAAGTAACGACCTTCCTAGTTGCAGCCGGGATTTTAGAATCGTCTAACTCCTTCTACTCAATTTTAATGTTTTCGGTTTTAACGTTTTAAAACCCGGGAGTTAGAGATGTTATTAAGGTTGGACCGAGAGCATCTCATTCATGATGTTTCTCTCTAAGCCCTATTCTTCGACATAAATTCATTGCCCCATCTTTCGAGCCTCGACGCTTACCATTAATTGAGTGTCGTGTTCGAGGGGGTACATAGGGTGATCCCTCTGGATCATCCGCCCTTTTTACATCAAAAAATGATTTTTTGGTATTAAAAACTTTAAGAGAGACGATTTTGACAATCATTCCTCTAAGCATTTGAGTCCACCATCATCTCACTCTAAATTCGAAATATCCCAAAACATCAACCCTTTCAGAATCTCAAATCCGAAAAACTCAGGATCTCTACCCAAACTTCAATTGCCTCGCACACTCAAATCATTATCCAAACTCCAAATCACTCCAAACTGAAATCGTCTCCCAAATTTGACTCCTCTCTAACTTCTAATGTCTCATAGGCCCGAGCGCCTCACAGACTTGAACATCTCAATTTCTCCACCATTTTAAGATTTAAGCGTCTTACAGACCCGAGCGTCTCACAGGCCTTGACATCCCATTACTCCCACTACATGAACATCCCAATTGTCTCATAGACCCGAGCTTCTCACAGACTAATCTCTCACACCCAAAACTTCAAACCCTTCAAAACTTCCAAAACCCAAAACCTGAACTACATAAGGTCTGATCTTAATAGGGAGTTGAGTACGTAGGCAGCCCATCTAGGGTGCGACCCCATTCCAATCCAAAAAACCCCTTCCCCTCTAAGGTGGCTCTCATATCTTTCAAAATGTTCAAACCTTCTCCGGCTCCCACAAACTTCAAACTATCAGACTCTAAGTCTTGTTCATTCACTCAACCTCAGATTTTTTCTATACTCATCCGAATTCATCAATCCTTTCATTTGGCGCTAGCTTGGCAGAAAAGCTCGCCTCACCCACTCGTTTTCTCTCCTCCTGTCCTAATCATATCCTTGGCTTTTAAATGAATCTCTCTAAAAAGGTTTTGAAAGAAGGCAATCCTGACAATTGGAGACCAAGGTTTCCTCGGGCACCAATCTGAAGTTGTGGTCGTTGCCACTTCTAAAGGGTGTAACCCAGTGCGAACCCACAATAGAATCTCTGACATGACCAGATAAGTCCTATCCATAGGCAACAATCTCAGAGTCAACTAAAGGTTCTTAGAACCCTTCTCCTCCCTTCCTAGTTCCTTAGGTCAAACTAGGTGGCAACTCTAGTCAATTCCGCCTTATAGAGGCATAAGTCCGCGTGAAGCCCATCGAGAGTGGGTGTAGTGCACACTTGCACTCCCCTTTATGCTTTCTGGGAAAGACGGACGATTTAGTAGGTATTTGAGGGATGCCAGAATAACGGGTTTTCACCCTCCACAGAATGGCATTTTAGGATCTAGGCTTTTTAGTCAAGAACCATATTTAGATAGACCCCCCTAATACCGAAAAATCACCCTCCACAGAATGGCGACTCTGCTGGGGAAAACTTGACTAAGTTTTTCTCATAAACTTGGTCAAGGAAGACTGAACTCCATTCAAAATTGTTGGGACTTCCCCACTTCTTTCAAAACCTTGAAGAGATTCATTTCAAAGCCTCTAGGATTATTCTACTCCACACTTTCAATGTGTATTTGATGAGGACAAATAGGATTCATTAGATCCTCAACAAACATTACAACAATTGGGTTAATAATTAGCTTACGATAAAAAGAGACACCAGGACTGAATGATGCTAACTTCCCTTTTAGGTTAATAAACAACCAATTTGGAACCACTAATCTCAAGACAAAATTCTTAGTAATTAGGTTAGTGCTAACATCTCTGCTTTTTCTACATGTTATATGATTGTGGGGTGCGTTGGGTGGGTAGCTTAGGACATGCATTCCTCTGTGTCACCCGTTTTATTCATGATGTCACGGGATACCCAACCGGTCCACGGTTGATTCCCCATGAGCTGGGTCACTCTCTCAGTGAACAAACCCACGAGGCGGTATGGTCTCCGACTAACGCTTTGAAGCTCATGATCCAAAAATATCATCCATTACCCGAGTCTAATCCAGCATATAGCGAGCCATGAGCCTTCATTGTCCATCTGCCTTATCCGGTGTCTAAGATAGGCTTATGGATAGTCACCCCCTTGAATGTCGCCTGTCTGACCACCTTTTTGCCTTACCTTGAAGATTGGATGGGCTCAGTTCTCCATGATTCCTCTGCACCACGGGTGTCTTTAAAGCCCAATGTCGCGCTACAAATTCATAGAGGATCCCGTATTTACGGATACCTATACATGACATAGCGTAGTCAGCGAATAATTTGGACTTTAAACACACCTTATCGTGCAGACAAGGGGAGACCGGTTCCCATATAGTATTTCCCCGAGTTTCCCGAAAAGTGAGCGTGTTGTCGGATCATCACTGGGTCGTGGCGTATGTTTCCTTATCATCTCGGGTGTCCTGACCTTTCGAACTTAAGCACTCCGGACTTTCTTGATAACGTGCCCCACAAAGGCAGAGCTGTAACACCCCAACCGCTAATCCTATGCTTACCGTCCAATCATCCCATAATCCAGAGTTACTCGCAGCGGGAATACTACTTACTACGGCGGGTGATACAACGCCGCTAACCGCCCATACGGCTAGCTAGGCTCATTCTTCTTACAGTCACGGTCTGATGAACATAATATACCGAGCTACTATATTACTTACCAAATACAAAAGATAGCAATATTACATTCCTGGATCACCGAGTATTTAAAGTGTATACTTACATCCCTTTCCAAACTATCCAAAGAATGAGACCTACCATCTACTCATCTATACAATTAAAATCCTTCACAGTATCCCAAAAAGGTGTACCCCATGGTTACACGGCTAATCAAAAACTACAGCCATGTACTACTCAGTACACCAATCACCATTCAATGTTTACAATCCCAAAAGAAATCAAAGACTAGTTAAATCTTCATGCCTTCATCCTTCTCTTGTACCTGCGTGTAGTAAAAATGGTGCCCCAAGGGGCTCAGCAAACGCTGCGTATAAACTCTGCATATACGCGTGCTAGCTAGGGCACGCCGACTATTTGACGTCCACTAAACATGCTGTTCATTAATCACATACATACATGCTTTACATACATCATACAATCATGCTCAATACATACACATTCCAAGGCAACAATACAAAACACGCATCTTACTTACCTTCACAAGGTTAGCCAAATTATGCATCCGGGTTAATCGGAATGCTTTTTACTTTACTCATTACTTACTTTTTCTTAATTACACTTACTTACTTACATTCACTTTACTTACTCATTCTTACTTACTTACTTATCTCAAGTTAAGTCGTCGGGACCTCCGGCCCTGGGGACTACCGTCCACCATCCGGGATTTACTTGACTCACAATCCAGGATGCTACCCACTTAAGGGATTTGGGCCGCGGACCAGTTTAAGAGTCAGGAATCGGATCCAACCTCTTGTGTCTCCTCATCCTCACGCGTGGCCGAAACTATATCGGACTTCTACTCATTCCAATTTAATTACCAATTTAAGTTAGGATGGTTAGCTTGTTAGGAATAAGTTAGAGTCCATTCACACAAATAATCGGTCACAATGCAATACATCATACATACACACATTCATTATCATCCATACATTTCATGAATTATACAAACTAAGATTTAAGAAAATATTCACAACATACAACACTACATATTCACAAGTATGCATATTAACTCCGATTCGTGCATTATCTTATTTGGTGATCAATTAGCACACAACACACAAATCAGAGTAACCAAGATAGCATACAAGGCATGAGGAATCCATACCGTTCACGTTGTAGTGTTCCAAACGTTCCTTCGGTGTCATAAATCAAGTCCTATTATATACATACAATTGAATGATTAATCTAACTATCATTAACTTAACTCATACTTACTATGTCCTTAACTTCTTGCACCTACACTTACTTACTTATTTTTTTTCATTACCTTAAGTTTTATTTTCTTACTTAAGACTGGCATGCTTACATAATATACATATATATACATGTGGGTATACATATATATAATTATTATTACTTAACAAAAATTTTTTTGTATGACTCGACCGACCTTACCTAGGTCGGTCCCAAGGTCGGTCGAAGTCAGTAAGGAATTACGTGGAAAATTACAGGGCCGACCGACCTTGCAAGTCCGGTCCAAGGTCGGTCCATTCCAGTAAGTTTCGTATGAAAATTTTAGCCCGACCGACTGCAAGTCGGTCGCAAGGTCGGTCCATTCCAGTAACTTACATGTCGGAAAATTTTTGAGTCGACCGACCTTGCAAGTCCGGTCGCAAGGTCGTCCATTCCAGTAAGTTACAGATGGGAGGAATTCTCTGGTCCGACCGAACTTGCAAGTCCGGTCGCAAGTTCGGTCCATTCCAGAAGCTTCCCGTCTTGTAAATCTGGGCTCGACCGACCTTGCAAGTCCGGTCCCAAGGTCGGTCCGGCCCAGTATTTTCATTTTGTTTCTGTTTTCAGTCCCCTCTTTACCCATTACTTCCCCATTGTTCCTACATTAATCCCACAGTTTTAACACTTATTAAACCACCTAATACACCTTAATTCATTCATTAAACTCTCTATACATTTCTATACTAATTCACTCACATAATTTTCCAAGTTTCCCTCAACACTTACACTAGTTTTTCTCTAGTTGCATTTTGCTACAGATTTAACATTTACACCTCTTCTACATCTCCCTCTTCTATTGACATTTCTAACACTCCTAATGCATTTAGATACATTATCTATCTCCTCTAACTTACCCTCCACCTTCCTCAACAAAATCTGTTACGACTACATTATTTACCAGTTTCTCATTCACTAAGTGTTCTAAACCTAGGCAAATTTTGCCATAGTCTCCCCTACATTTCAACTCTCCACATTGTTTATTCACCCATTATCATCATCTCACCTGTTTTCAACAACATTAATACACAAGGCTTTCATATACAATTTCCAAACATAAACTCTACCAAAAATTCCTGCACTCAACATCTCATTCCCAATCTGTTTGTAACATTTTTTAAATGTTTCAAGGGTTCAATTAGCATTTGTTTTCTCTTTAATTACACTACTACACAATACCATTTCATTACTAAATTCAAACTTCTACAAATCTGTTACTACACATATATACAAGGCTACACCAAAAGAGCATTCTACCTTGTTTCTCCTCTAGATTTTCTTTCTCCTTCTTCTTCTTCCTCTTCTCTTTCTCCACGGTTTAGCAAACACAAATTCTCGTACTCTACAACCATATACATACACATTTCAATACACTAAAACTAACCCATAACTATTATTAAGCTTTAAGTAGGTTTAGGGTTTAGAATTATCATTACCTTGCAAGGGTGCAAGTGCGTTTGGGATGGCTCAAAAACAAGACTTCTCACTCTCCCAAGGAATCCAAAATCGGCTAGAGTACAAGAACCCAAACAAGGTTTTAGCTTCATTTTCATTTTTCCCCTTAAGAGCTAGAAAAAGATGGAGTTTCAAGAAGATTTTTACCTCAATAGAACAAGGAGAAGGAGGTGGTGCTAATGGTAGTCTTGAAGCTCCAAATGGGGCATACCCATAAAAATGAAAGTGTTGGTTTTCGAATTTTGGAAGGATGGAAATGTAGCTCTTGATGAGAGGATTCCAATGGTATACTTTTTATAATTTTTAGAGAATGTTTGATGGGGTTACAAGAGGAGAGAAGAGAGGTTTGTGGGGGTTTTCTTATTTCTCCATGGAAATCGCATGGAAGAAGAAAGGAGAAAAGAGAGAGTGAGGGGGGTGTGCATACGTGAGTGAAGAGAATGAAATGGAGGAGAGAGAGAATAAAGGTGAGTGGGGTTGTTTTATTATTTTGTTTTGTAGCATATTAGATAAGTGAGGAGAGTGAGAGAGAGGGCTCCAAAAATCGGCCCACACTACCACTCACACACACACACTCTACTTTTTATTTTAAAAGTGGACACATAAGTTTGGTCTATTTATGTTTCTACCCCACAACTTCCCGTTTTTGACAGTTTTTACTAAATTCTCGTTTTATTGATTTTATTGGTTCTAAAGCTTCACTAATATTTATTAATGATTATTTAGTTAACCAAAATT
Organism: Limonium bicolor; assembly: GCA_023374045.1. Lineage (NCBI taxonomy): Eukaryota > Viridiplantae > Streptophyta > Magnoliopsida > Caryophyllales > Plumbaginaceae > Limonium > Limonium bicolor. The sequence continues at coordinate 16,664,047 of CM041783.1, read as the reverse complement.
GTTACGAGTCTATTTGACCCGCTTAAAGACACGTTTTCCCGGTTACCTTGAAAAACGCGCTTTAAGGTTCCTTAGTGATTTTAATCCATTTTAAGGATCCGTTTTCTTCGGGATTTGTTCCCTCATGATTATTTATACTTAATTAAGCTTCTAAATTATTCATTAGCCTAATTAATCACTATTTTTAATTACGGGGTATTTCAATCTACCCCCCTTAAGAAACTTTGCCCTCAAAGTTGCTCAAGGTTAATGGTTTAGGTAATTCTACTCATTAGGCAAACCAATTGCACTAATGTGTCTTACTACACCTATGAGGTGTTTACTTCCTTTCACATTGCAAGCATACACACTTCGAGCATCATACACAATTCACATACACAATCCAACATTTTCCATTCATACCATTCCACAATACGCAATACATCATTACCATTCACAATACACATTACACATCCATCACACATCGTACAAGTACATTCATACACTACACATTACACATACATACACATACCAAATTCACTTACACTACCTGTGCCATACAAACCTATTACAATACTTACACTCTAAGCAATGCTTACCCCGAAGCAATGCAAAAGCAAAAGGGCTCTACCCCCCTTAAAAGGGGTACGACCCGTACCCGTATTGCTAAATACTAGACTATCTAGTCTATGAACAACTGTGGGTACTTAGCCTTCATGGCATCTTCCAACTCCCATGTCGCTTCTTCGACATCATGGTTTGACCATAGGACCTTCACCATTCGTATAGACTTATGGCGAGTGTCTCTGGTCTTCCTATCCAGGATTCTCACTGGGGTTTCAACATATCTCATGGTCGGCTCAATGGATAATCTTTCGGGCTCTAAGACATGAGAAGGATCAGCAATATACTTCTTGAGTTGTGACACATGAAATACATCATGGACACGCCCCAAGTCCTCAGGTAATGCTAACCTGTAGGCTACGGATCCAACTCTTTCGGTAATAGTGTACGGCCCTACAAACTTTGGGCTAAGCTTGCCCTTCTGGCCAAATCTGAAGACACCCTTCATAGGTGAAACGCGCAAGAACACTTGGTCGCCCACGGCGAACTCAAGGTCGCGTCGTCGCACATCCGCATAGGATTTCTGTCTATCTTGGGCTGCCTTCATATTAGCTCGGATTTGTTGAACTTCAGCTTGCACTTGTTCAAGATACTCTGGTCCTATTATGACCGCTTCACTTGACTCATCCCAACACAAGGGTGTACGGCAAGGTCTACCGTATAGAGCTTGGAAAGGCGATATCTTAATCGAGGCGTGATAGCTATTATTATACGAGAACTCGATAAGATGAAGCTTATCTAACCAACTCCCCTGAAAGTCCAAGGCACATGCCCGAAGCATGTCCTCCAGTGTCTGGATGGTCCTTTCCGTCTGACCGTCGGTCTGAGGATGGAAGGCGGTACTCAACTTCAATCCTGTACCCAACGCTTCCCTTGTAGCTCTCCAGTATCTCGAAAGAAATCTGGTGTCGCGGTCAGATACTATTGTTTTCGGGACTCCGTGATGTCTGATAATCTCCTTGTCGAATAGCTCAGCTAGCTTTACTACCTTCCAGGTGTCCTTCATCGGTATGAATCTGGCCACCTTGGTAAGGCGATCGACTACTACCCAGATCATGTTGAGTCCTCCCCTGGCAGGTGGGAGTCCTACAACAAAATCCATGGAGATATCATGAAATTTCCACTCCGGAACTGGCATCGATTGTACCATTCCGCCCGGTCTACGATGTTCAAATTTCACCTTTTGGCATGTTAGGCATCTCAATACAAATATTGTCACATCTGATTTCATTCCAGACCACCACTTCATGTCTTTGTACATCTTGGAGGCTCCCGGATGGACTGACAATGTGGAGCAGTGTGACTCTCGCAGGATGCGATCCCTTAGCTCAGCATTGCTTCGGGGGACGCATAGCCTGCCATTCAATCGAATCAAACCATCTTCGTGTAGCTTGAAGTCATACTTCTTCTTTTCAAATGTACCATTCTCAATCTTTTGTCTGATTTTGGTTAGGTAAGGGTCGCTCAACTGGGCATCTCGCACCTCGTCAACCAAGCTAGAAGAAGCGAGTAGCGAATGGAGCGAGTGTGCTCGACGACTCAGGGCGTCGGCTACAATGTTTGCCTTCCCTTCCTTATACTGTAGGTTGATGTCATAATCTGAAAGAAATTCCATCCATCTTCTCTGTCTCAAATTCAGTTCTTTCTACATGAATACATACTGTAAGCTCTTATGGTCGGAGTAGATGGTGATTCTTACCCCATAGAGATAGTGTCGCCATATCTTCAAGGCGAAGACAATGGCTCCTAACTCTAAGTCGTGAGTCAGGTAATTCTCCTCATGCTTTTTCAGCTGGCGGGAGGCATAAGCAACAACCTTGCCATGCTGCATGAGTACGCATCCCATACCTTTGCCTGATGCATCACAATATACCTCAAATCCCTCTGTGCCCTCTGGAAGAGTAAGGATGGGCGCTGAGGTCAGTGAGTCCTTTAGTTTCTGAAATGATAGCTCGCACTCATCTGTCCATACAAATGGTGCATCTTTCTTCATCAGTGTAGTCATGGGCTTAGCGACTTTTGAGAAGTCCTTTACAAATCTCCGGTAGTAACCGGCTAGACCAAGAAAGCTCCTAATGTCGGTAACAGTCTTGGGTCTAGGCCATGATCGTACAACTTCAATCTTAGAAGGGTCCACTGAGATACCTGCGCTCGAGATGACATGTCCAAGGAATGATACCTGATCAAGCCAGAACTCGCATTTGGAGAACTTCGCATACAGCTGGTTCTCGCGCAGTGTCTCAAGCACTTTCCTCAAATGAATTTCATGTTCCTCTGCTGATTTTGAATATACAAGGATGTCGTCGATGAAGACAACCACTGAAGTGTCCAACTGCTCACTGAATAGACGATTCATGAGGTCCATGAATTTTGCTGGTGCATTTGACAAACCGAATGGCATCACCGTGAATTCGTAGTGGCCATATCTGGTACGGAATGTCGTTTTCTCAATGTCTTGTTCTTTGATGGCAATTTGATGATACCCAGAACGGAGGTCGATCTTGGAGAAGACTGAGGCTCCTTTCAGCTGATCAAACAGGTCGTCGATGCGTGGAAATGGGTATTTATTCTTGACTGTGACCGCATTCAGCTCGCGGTAGTCAATACAAAGTCGGAGGCTACCGTCCTTCTTCTTCACAAAGAGGACCGGTGCTCCCCAGAGTGATACGCTCGGGTGTATAAACCCTTTGTCTAGAAGGTCTCATAGTTGCTCTTTCAATTCGGTCATTTCAGCAGGTGCCATACGGTACGGTGCCCTAGCAATGGGACCGGTACCTGCCAATAGATCAATTTCAAATTCCACTGCTCTCGGTGGTGGCTTGCCGGGTAGCTCCTTAGGGAATACATCAGGGAATTCGGATACAATCGGTACATCATCACTGAACTCTAGATCTCTCTCCAGGTCTTGCACATAACACATATATACTTCTTGGCCCTTCCTGAGCTCCCGGTACATAGCCATGGCAGATATGACTGTGGTCGAAGGCTCTCTAGGTCTCTGGCGGTAAGATACTGTAACCCTAGAAGGACTCTTGAGCAGCAATCGATGCTCGGCGCAGAGGATTCTACCCTTGTGCCGCTCCAACCAATTCATTCCTATTATCAAGTCGAATCCCAACCCATTGAACTCGATGAAGGAGATGGGAAACGTTTCGCCTTTGATTTGGATTGTGGCTGATTTGTAATACTTGGTGCACTGTACTCGCTCCTTCGACGGGAGAGTAACCAGGAAATGAGGTAGCTCATCCGCATCTAGCTTCAACCTCTTCACAAAAGATGGGGATACAAAGATGTGAGAGGCGCTGGAGTCGAATAACACATTGGCTTCAATGCCTTTTACTGGGAATGTTCCCGTTAAGATGGTGCCGCTTTTGCCGGCTTGTGCTTCGGTGAGGATGCTCAGGTTACCTTCGGTACTGAGTCCACAACCTATTGAATTCACAATTGGATAAGTATTGATGGTGGACACAAGTGGAACTAAATCAACACTGCTCTTTATTGATAAACCAACCATCATACATACCGTGTCTCTAATACACGTTACTAATACATTACATGATATTATGAATTTAATACTTCCTAAAGGTAAGGTTCAGGCGTCCTGGTTTCATGTGTGTGGCATTGATTATTGCCGGTGGTGCCGTATTCAGCTTGATCTTGTTGATACCGTGATACAGCAACCTAGAGTTTCCACCTATGATTAGGACATCTCCTGATCTCAATACCAGTTTCTGTGCGAGGTCCACACGCTTCTGCTCGCTATACAAAAATACGGCGTCATCACCAATGGACCAAGACATACGGCACTCCTTGTTCAGAGATTCCGCTGTCTCGTCCTTGTCTTGGTGTAACCCAAGTCTTTCCTTCTTTCTCATAAAAGTTGACAATACAAAGGTCCGCTTAGTGCGGGAGTCGGATCATATTCACAGTTGTGCAATTTCTTCTGCTTGTGTGACAAGTGTCTGAAATTCTGGAGGTATTGTTGGTGGCGTTGCTCCATCTTGTGTTCGTGTCTCTTGGTATGTCTTGGTATAAGGATTCCAATCCTTTCCCAAGCACATCATTTTCAGCTTCATCTTCGCTCCGCCGGGGAATTCGGGTGTGTAAAATCCACCTCGACCCGTTCCTAGCTCGTTGCATTGTCGAATGATTGAGATTTGCGCTTCGGGTGTCAAGTATCCCCTTAATAAGATCATACCTGGTCGGATGACCTGACACTGTTCGTTGGTGTAGTAGTGGTTGGTGATGTCAACCTCTTCTTGATTCAGGTTTACCGGTATCGGATAACAGATACTAAAGCTTCCTATGGTTATAAATTTCATCTACGGTGAGTACTAGTTCCAACTACTTCATTTCATGCTTAATACACACTTCATTTTATTTACTCATGCATTCATTCAAACGGTTACGCTACTAATTAGACATGCTACTTCAAGGATTAAAGGTTTAGATTATTACCTGGGCCGGATTTAGAACCGGACCCATCACGGTCAATCACATGAAGGACAGGCTGCCTCTGAGGTGTACTCCGCTGAGGTCCCCGGGATCCCTGTCCCTGTGGTGCCTGCTGGGTCGGTGCATCGCCAGATGCAACCTCCTTGCCTTCCCTTTGCCTGTAGCTTTGGTAGTTCCCCTTTGGCTTCCCATTCTCTGGGCACTTGTTAGCTGTATGTCCCAGCTTCTGGCAATTGTAGCATTTAATTTCTCTCCCATAGCAGTCTTTGCCGGGATGGTCCTGGTTGCACTTTCTGCACACATAGGTGCGGCCATCGGAGAAGGTTTTGGTGACACCGAAGCCAGAACCTAAGGTCTAGAGGGTTAGCACATGTGTGCATGGGTATACTAAATATGGTACTTGTACGAATATGAATTAGAAATAGAAGTTTACCCTTAGGTGGGTATGATCTCAGTGGCTTTGCTGCCACCGGTGCAGATGAACCAAGTTGAAGAAGCTCAACTGGTTTGCCCTGCTCAGCATGGGCACTGCTCTCACTTGGGAATTTCTTTTGGGATTGCTGAAAGAAATTTCCCTTCTTCTTTTTCCAGCTTTTACCCTGGTTCTGCTCCTCGCCATTGGTGTTCTTGTTGTTGGCCTTGCGCTTCAGCGCGGTTTCTTCATTCCTTAGTTGGCAAGTGATTTCAATGCGAGAAGCCGCGTGATAACACTCCTGAAGTTTCAGGTATTAGCCGGGATTCTCATTTAAGAAGGATAAGGAAAGATTCAAGGAATTTAAGGAATTGAAATGATACTAAGGGTTAACCGATATTTACCTGAAGGGAGGTAAATCTCGTGTAGCCCATACCGTACCGAAGGCGATGGCTCAGACCGCCATAGAAGCGATCGACCAACACCTGGCCGGTGTATCCTAGATCAGGGAGAAGACGGAGAATGGAAGTGAAGGTGCGGTAGTACTCATCCACAGACATCTTGTCTGTCATCTTCAAGGCGTCCAACTCTAGCCTTTTCTTAGTCTTTACGTGCTCTAGATAGTACTTGGATCGGAGGAGTGATGCAAAAGACTCCCAATCGAATGTGGGGTCGTTGACGTGCTCATGCTTGATTAGCTTCCACCAATCCATAGCTGCATCTTTCAGATAATAAGCAGCAACTCTGACTCGAACTCCAGCAGGAGCTTCGAGGGTTTCGAACGCCGTCTCCATCTCAGAGATGTAGGCTTCGAGCTTAGCCGGATCACTCTCGCCCCTAAAGCAGGGAGGGCGGAGTTCCGCTACAGCTTTTACCCAGTTCGCTTCTCTGGGTGGCGGGGGAGGGATTGGTCCCGCTTGGTTCTGTTGGTTTTACTGGTTTTGTTGCATTGCTTGGATTACTTGTGGTAGCATCTGCGCTACCGTTGCGGCGACGATCTCAGCTATCGTCTGCGCGCCCGGTCCGTCATTGGCCCCCCCTCTAGGGCGACCTGGACCTCTTCCTGACATCTGAATAATTAACATCCATATTAGGCTTTGCAAGATATGACCTAAGGGTCTTGAATTTAAAACAAGGTATCGTTCTTAAGAACGTCAAGGGTATCCGTTGTTAACAACGGTAGTTCCTAGTTAGGTTTCTAAGTATTCGTCTTAAGACGGTTGAAATCCTAACTCGGTAATCCCCTATGCTCGGTACTATGGACATCAGAGCGTAACTACGCTCTGATACCACTTTTTGTAACACCCCAACCGATAATCCTATGCTTACCGTCCAATCATCCCATAATCTAGAGTTACTCGCAGTGGGAATACTACTTACTACGGCGGGTGATACAACGCCGCTAACCGCCCATACGGCTAGCTAGGCTCATTCTTCTTACAGTCACGGTCTGATGAACATAATATACCGAACTACTATATTACTTACCAAATACAAAAGATAGCAATATTACATTCCTGGATCACCGAGTATTTAAAGTGTATACTTACATCCCTTTCCAAACTATCCAAAAGAATGAGTACCTACCATCTACTCATCTATACCAATTAAAATCCCTTCACAGTATCCCAAAAAGGTGTACCCCATGGTACACCGGCTAATCAAAAACTACAGCCATGTACTACTCAGTACACCAATCACCATTCAATGTTTACAATCCCAAAAAGAAATCAAAGACTAGTTACATCTCTTCATGGCCTTCATCCTTCTCTTGTACCTGCGTGTAGTAAAAATGGTGCCCCAAGGGGCTCAGCAAACGCTGCGTATAAACTCCGCATATACCGCGTGCTAGCTAGGGCACGCCGACTATTTGACGTCCACTAAACATGCTGTTCATTAATCACATACATACATGCTTTACATACATCATACAATCATGCTCAATACATTACACATTCCAAGGCAACAATACAATAACACGCATCTTACTTACCTTCACAAGGTTAGGCAAATTATGCATCCGGGTTAATCGGAATGCTTTTACTCTTTTACTCATTACTTACTTTTTCTTAATTACACTTACTTACTTACATTAACTTTACTTACTCATTCTTACTTACTTACTTATACTCAAGTTAAGTCGTCGGGACCTCCGGCCCTGGGGACTACGCCATCCCACCTCCGGGATTTACTTGACTCACCAATCCGGGATGCTACCCACTTAAGGGATTTGGGCCGCGGACCAGTTTAAGAGTCAGGAATCGGATCCAACCTCTTGTGTCTCCTCATCCTCACGCGTGGCCGAAACTATATCGGACTTCTACTCAATCCAATTTAATTACCAATTTAAGTTAGGATGGTTAGCTTGTTAGGAATAAGTTAGAAGTCCATTCACACAAATAATCGGTCACAATGCAATACATCATACATACACACATTCATTATCATCCATACATTTCATGAATTATACAAACTAAGATTTAAGAAAATATTCACAACATACAACACTACATATTCACAAGTATGCATATTAACTCCGATTCGTGCATTATCTTATTTGGTGATCAATTAGCACACAACACACAAATCAGAGTAACCAAGATAGCATACGGGGCATGAGGAATCCATACCGTTCACCGTTGTACGTGTTTCCAAACGTTCCTTCGGTGTCACAAATCAAGTCTTATTATATACATACAATTGAATGATTAATCTAACTATCATTAACTTAACTCATACTTACTATGTCCTTATACTTCTTGCACCTACACATTACTTACTTATTTTTTTTCATTACCTTAAGTTTTATTTTCTTACTTAAGACTGGCATGCTTACATACATATACATATATATACATGTGGGTATACATATATATATAATTATTATTTAACTTAAATAATTTTTTTTTGTATGACTCGACCGACCTTACCCAGGGTCGGTCCCAAGTCGGTCGAAGTCAGTAAGGAATTACGCTAGAAAATTACAGGGCCAACCGACCTTGCAAGTCCGGTCCCAAGGTCGGTCCATTCCAATAAGTTTCGTATGTGAAAATTTTAGCCCGACCGACCTTGCAAGTCCGGTCGCAAGATCGGTCCATTCCAGTAGCTTACATGTCAGAAAATTTTTGAGTCGACCGACCTTGCAAGTCCGGTCGCAAGGTCGGTCCATTCCAGTAAGTTACAGACGGGAGAATTCTCTGGTCCAACCGAACTTGCAAGTCTGGTCGCAAGTTCGGTCCATTCCAGAAGCTTTCCCGTCTTGTAAATCTGGGCTCGACCGACCTTGCAAGTCCGGTCCCAAGGTCGGTCCGGCCTAGTATTTTCATTTTTGTTTCTGTTTTCAGTCCCCTCTTTTACCTATTACTTCCCAATTGTTCCTACACTTAATCCCACATGTTTTAACACTTATTAAACCTCCTAATACACCTTAATTCATTTATTAACTCTCTATACATTTCTATACTAATTCACTCACATAATTTTCCAAGTTTCCCTCAACACTTACACTAGTTTCTTCTCTAGTTGCATTTTGCTACAGATTTTAACATTTACACTCCTCTTCTACATCTCCCTCTTCTATTGACATTTCTAACACTCCTAATGCATTTAGAATACATTATCTATCTCTCTCAACTTACCCTCCACCTTCCTCAACAAAATCTGTTACAACTACATTATTTACCTAGTTTCTCATTCACTAAGTGTTCTAAACCTAGGCAAATTTTGCCATAGTCTCCCCTACATTTTCACACTCTCACCACATTGTTTATTCACCCATTATCATCATCTCACATGTTTTCAACAACATTAATACACAAGGCTTTCATATACAATTTCCAACACTAAACACTACCAAAAATTCCTGCACTCAACATCTCATTCCCAATCTGTTTTGTAACAGTTTTTAAATTGTTTCTAAGGGTTCAAAGCATTTGTTTTCTCTTATACATTACACTACTACACAATACCATTTTCATTACTAAATTCAAACTTCTACAAATCTGTTACTACACATATATACAAGGCTACACAAAAGAGCATTCTTACCTTGTTTCTCCTCTAGATTTTCTTTCTCCTTCTTTCTTCTTCCTTCTTCTCTTTCTCCACCGGTTTAGCAAACACAAATTCTCTACTCTACAACCCATATACATACACATTTCAATACACTAAAAACTAACCCTAACTATTATTAAGCTTTAATTAGGTTTTAGGGTTTAGAATTCTCATTACCTTGCAAGGGTGCAAGTGCTGTTTGGGATGGCTCAAAAACAAGACTTCTCACTCTCCAAGGAATCCAAAATCGGCTAGAGTACAAGAACCCAAACAAGGTTTTAGCTTCATTTTCATTTTCCCCTTAAGAGCTAGAAAAAGATGGAGTTTCAAGAAGATTTTTACCTCAATAGAACAAGGAGAAGGAGGTGGTGCTAATGGTAGTCTTGAAGCTCCAAATGGGGCATACCCATAAAAACGAAAGTGTTGGTTTTCAAATTTTGGAAGGATGGAAATGTAGCTCTTGATGAGAGGATTCCAATGGTATACTTTTTATAATTTTTGGAGAATGTTTGATGGGGTTACAAGAGGAGAGAAGAGAGGTTTGTGGGGGTTTTCTTATTTCTCCATGGAAATCGCATGGAAGAAGAAAGGAGAAAAGAGAGAGTGAGGGGGGGTGTGCATACGTGAGTGAAGAGAATGAAATGGAGGAGAGAGAGAATAAAGGTGAGTGGGGTTGTTTTATTATTTTGTCTTGTAGCATATTAGATAAGTGAGGAGAGTGAGAGAGAGGGCTCCAAAAATCGGCCCACACTACCACTCACACACACACTCTACTTTTTATTTTAAAAGTGGACACATAAGTTTGGTCTATTTATGTTTCTACCCCACAACTTCCCGTTTTTGACAGTTTTTACTAAATTCTCGTTTTATTGATTTTATTGGTTCTAAAGCTTCACTAATATTTATTAATAATTATTTAGTTGACCAAAATTGTTACGAGTCTATTTGACCCGCTTAAAGACATGTTTTCCCGGTTACCTCGAAAAACGCGCTTTAAGGTTCCTTAGTGATTTTAATCCATTTTAAGGATCCGTTTTCTTCGGGATTTGTTCCCTCATGATTATTTATACTTAATTAAGCTTCTAAATTATTCATTAGCCTAATTAATCACTATTTTTAATTACGGGGTATTTCAATAGCAGAGAAAAACCCCGAGAGATGATAGTGAAGGGATGACGGTTCCCCCGGTGAGACGGAATCATAATTGACCTGGAAAGTGATTATCCCAACATTAACACTTACAACTCCACATCAAACACAACCATGATTTACTTTATGCTATACATGTGTGCAAACTACTTTCTTAAACCAATCTATTTTGAGTCCTGCAAAATGTTCGGAATTCTCTTTTGCACATATCTTGAAGCTGTCTTACGAGCTCGTTTAATTTTGAATCCCACCTAAATTTTACTCATAAACATCTACGGGTTTTAACCAGCCACTTCATCTTTAAAATGTTATTTCCAAAACAATTTTCAAAAATAGATTTTGAAACCTACTTTCTACAAACGAATTTCAAACAACATTTTTCACCAACATTATTTCAAAATAATTTTCAAATATATTTTTCAAAGATTTTCACAAATGTATTTCAAAGTAAATGATTTAGTCCCCAGGTCATGACCCGCTATTTTTGAAGTTCGACCCACCTTCAGGAGCAGCGGTCATTACCATGGAGGGTACTAGTCATTTCGTGTTTTCACTAAAGTGGTGGATTTGCGTAAAGATTTTGTGCTCGATCATTCACCTTTCCTTTCTCAAAAATATCCCTCATTCCCCTAGACGGAGCAAGTGAAGCAACATGAAGATCAACTAGCGGATCGAGCAGAAAGCCAGAGGCGCACCTGCCCGTGGAGCTAGCCGAGCGACATGAAGACCAACACCAACCGTTCAAATACAAAATCAGAGTTGCACCAACCCGAGTCCGGAAACGTGAAGATTATCAACGGCCATTCGAGTTCAGGAATGTCAGAAGCCTGAAGAACACAAACCCGTGAAACAAATCGAAACACATAAAGACCGACCACATCCAAACAAGTGTCGAGTCCAAGAATGTAGAGAATCGGAGAAACACTAGCTCGTGTTGCTTGATTGCAGTACCACTTCACTGCAAGACCCGAGGACAGGCAAGTAGCCGGTCAAGTGCCCAAAGACGAACAAGCAGCCAACCAGGAGTCTAAGCGTGAGCAGTCAGCCAGAAGCCTGAAGACGGACCAGAAGAGTTCAAAAGAAGTTTAGCTCAAAACTCCCCCATTTAATGATGTATAGGTTTTCCCCTAGCATTCTTTTCTTTCTTGTCAATTTCTGAATAAACTGCATGTATAGGTTTATACATTCCCTCTGAATTTATTTAGATCAATGTGTATAGGGTTCCCCACTTCCTATTTTATTTGCGATTGACCGAGCGTCAAAATTCATTTTGAGAAAACCCACCACTTTGAAAACACATGTTTTCAAAATTGTTTTTCCAAACTTGGTTTCTTTTGGCATGCACGCCTCGTTTAAAAGAAAAGAACAAATATGACGACCCATCACAGTTATATGTCATTCATCAAATTTGCTTTATGGGGTGAAAATTCACGGTATCTACAGGAGGTATCCCCCGAATAAACTACACCAACAAATGCAATCGAGCACAAAGCAAAACACATGCATTGTATTCATGAGAAAAAAAATCAATCAAAAAATCACTTGCACTTCCAGTCATTTCAAATCCTTCAACCATTCACGAGTCCTGTCCACCTCAAAATTTGCACTGTCATGTGTTCCATTCTAACCTTGCCACACACCAACCTTCTTCCCAATGAAATGAAGCAGCCCATGTCATATCAGTGGGTCACCATGCGGGAGTTGTCACTCCCTAAAAAGTTCAAAAATCCAGGAGCCAATCACCAAGCCGCCCTCACTCGAGAATTTCTTCTTCGACAACAACCCCGGCAGTTAGATCATCTCCAGGACCAACAGTGATGGGATGAGCTTCATGAACCGCGAGCTGAATACGACTCAAGCGAGACTAGTCATAACCTTACCATTCATGCATTGCATCCAAAAACAAAACAATCACAAAAAAACATTTAGTCAATCATCTCCATTCATCATTTTCAGCATTTCATCCATCCTATACATAGTAATTCCATATTACCACAATACATCGCATGGTAGATAATCGCATTTGCATACTCCCATATCGAAATGACATCTTCGGGAAAATCATGAGAGATTGATTGAACAGAGTGCGTGAACCACTAAACTCTTGACCCGTCGATGAACACTTGGGTTTCATTAAAATCAGCACCAGAGACCAAGTGAGTAGTGTGCGAAGAGCGGTATTTTCCCTTGAATTCTGAATGAGGATATTGGACAATCCACCGAGCGATGAGGGCAGATAGAGCGAGTCCATAGAGGTAAAACCATGAGCGACTTGTGTATTCCTTTAGCACATGGAGAGGCACAATTCATAGCGAGATCAATGTCGATAAACAGAATACGAACTGTGATTCATGTAAAGATCCGAGAGTAGTAAGAAAGCGATCATTGATTAATGAGGATGACAAGGCACTTAGGAATAAAAACCTCCACAAAACCAAAAAGCTTTGACTGCCCTGTACATAATCCCTTAGTGACCCCGCCGAGCCTTTCACGATAAACCTTTTTCTGCGAACTCCACAACATGCCAACTCACATACACATACTTACTCACCCTTGCAATAGAGGATCTCAAAGGAGCCAGAGCTATAGTCTCTCCTCGCCATCTTTCATAAAAACGACAAATGAAATGTTTGAAGAAATCAGTGAGTCAATGCAACTCCGAAGCCAAACACCAAAAAAGAACACCAAAAATGTTCAAGAAGATTGATTAGTCAATGCAACTCCAAAGCGGAAAGCCAAAAGAGTAAGCAGAAAATGTCCAAGAAAGTTGATGAGCCAAATGCAATTTCAAAAAACCAAATGAGAAGAAAGTTCAAACCGTACACCAGAAGAGACAAGAAGGAGAAGTCCAAATTCAAAGGACCAATAAGGTCCCATAGAAACCAATAAAGGTTATCAAAACCAGTCTGATCATTCCACCCATGGCAAAGGCAAAACATATTCTCTGTTGCACAAAACCTCCACAACTCCCAAACAAATTCTTCAGTCCCACGTGACATACATCATACCCTTCAGCCCCGTTATAACCCAATAAAAGACCTCTGACTTGTTAGTTAAGGTGCGTTAACTGAAAGTATCAGATCTGAAACATGAATCATAAGTTTCGTACTTGTTATCAACATGTCCCACCTTATAACGTAGGGACCATGAGCGAATGAGTGTGACCTTATCTCACAAGGTCTTTAGAGCGCGAGTGACTCATCGATTAAACCACCAAATCATAAACAGCCTACCTCATTGCAGGTGTGGAATTTGTAAGGATTGGAAAGTCCAGAACCTCGAAAAGGAATTCTAAGGAAAATACTGCTCCGACCATCGAGAGTATCATCACAACATTGGCACACACGACCATACTCACAAGATATTGACCCATATTCCTTCATGAGAGGAAAATGATTCACGCATTCTAGTTCAACAATAACTCAAGATCGAACCGAAGATGTCTTATATTCGTAAACCTCATAGTAATAGAGATAGAACCGTACCTTCTCTAAAAAAAACCGCATATGCATCTAGCATTTAATATCTGCATACATCGTAATCACTTCATCTCCAACATCCGATCGGTAAGAACTATGCCTAGTCTCGCTAAAGGTCGACTTTAGTTGCAGTTGTTGAAGCGTAACTTTTGGTCAAAAGAAGTAAAGAATTGGAGCCATCTGGAGCCACACGAAGACTATTCTGGTGCCATCCACTGTCATACTCGAGCCTCATTGGCACCTCTCCCAAAGCCAAGCTAGGGCCGTACGGGAGCCATAATCCGACATTGAAACCATCCTTGAAATTACACAGGGGTCATCCTAACAGTCCGAGAACAATACGGGAGCCACCTCAAATCCACGTCAGAGCTATTTCATCACCGAGGTCTTTCCTATAGAATTTTGAACTACGTCAGGTCTGATCTCAATACAGAATTGAGTATGTAGGCAGCCCGCCTAGGGTGCGACCACCTCAACGGAAAAATTCCCCTTTTGTTCCCCACTATCATCAAATGGAGCCATCTTATAGCCTCCCCGGGGCCATCCCGAACTATCCCGGAGCCATTCGAGGAATCTGAAGTCATAACTGACCATACCAAAACCATTCATCCACAACCAAAAACTGTCAACCACATCAAGGTACACAAATCACATCGACCCGCCACTCGACTGAAAATCTCAATCCAAATCGAAACCCACCGACCATCCCAGAGCCGTTGCTCACAATGGGGTCATGAATCATGTCGGAGCCATCCGACCACACTGGAGCCACCCGACCGCACCGGAGCCACCCAACCGCACCGGAGCCATTCGATCATACCAGAGCCATTTGATCATATCGAAGCCATTCGGCCATATCAAAACCACCGAGTTCCTAAAGTTGCTCATTCACAAAAAACCATCCATTAAAAAACCAATCACAAAATCATAAAAATCATAAAAACTAAAAACTCGAGAGCCATACCGGAGCCATCTCGAACTCTGAAGCCAAGAGTCATACCAAATCCCGAAGCCATAGTGCACATCGGGCCAAGACCACCAAAAACAAAACCAAAACAAAAGTCCCACACTGACAAAGTCAAAGGCGACATCGACAGAAAGCATTCGACCATCACATCCCTTATAGAAGCAACCAAAAAACATCCAATCCCGAATCAATCCACGACCAAAGTCATCCTCAAATCAACCACTCAAAGCAGCGAGTTTCGTACAACTCCATAAAGTATTATAGGCTCATCATAAGTCCTATAGCTAGATATCAAGAGGTCTAGTTGAGGCACTCCTAAGTCCTCGTACTCTCAATCGCATTCTAGGCCCGTCATAAGCCCTAGGACTAGATATTAAGAGGTCCAGTTGAGGCACTCCTAAGCCCTCGTGCACCCTAAACCAAATCGGATTGTTAGTATTATAGGCTTGTCATAAGTCCTATAGCTAGATATCAAGAGGTCTAGTTGAGGCACTCCAAAGTCCTCGTACTCTCAAACGCATTCTAGGCCCGTCATAAGCCCTAGGACTGGATATCAAGAGGTCCAGTTGAGGCACTCCTAAGCCCTCGTGCACCCCAAATCAATCAAATGTTAGTATTATAGGCCCGTCATAAGTCCTATAGCTAGACGTCAAGAGGTTTAGTTGAGGCTCGTCATAAGTCCTCGTGCACCCAAATCAATCAATTGTTAGTATTATAGGCTCGTCATAAGTCCTATAGCTAGACATCAAGAGGTTTAGTTGAGGCTCGTCATAAGTCCTCGTACTTTCAATTTGCATTATAGGCTAGTCATAAGTCCTATAGCTAGACGTCAAGAGGTTTAGTTGAGGCTCGTCATAAGTCCTCGTGCATCCAAATCAATCAATTGTTAGTATTATAGGCTCGTCATAAGTCCTATAGCTAGACGTCAAGAGGTTTAGTTGAGGCTCATCATAAGTCCTCATACTTTCAATTTGCATTATAGGCTCGTCATAAGTCCTATAGCTAGACGTCAAGAGGTTTAGTTGGGGCCCGTCATAAGTCCCCGTGCACTTGCATCCATAAGAACAAATCATACACCACAGTGAGAATTTTTGGCGCCCCGTCAACCTTGATCCAATTCTGCAAGGGTTCGCAAAATTGAATCAAGGGGAGCCATCTGTAGACACCAAAAATTCTCACCCCATAAGGCAAATTCTAGAATAAGAAACACAATAAGAGGGGTCGTCGCCTTTTTTTGTCAAAACGTATTGGCGTGCGTGCCAAAACAAAAACCATCATTTTATAGTCTTTTCCAAAGCATTTCATAAAAACACAATTTTGCGAAAACGAATTTCCAACAACAATGCGGCTCTACACCCGTCCCTTTTGTTTTACTCACTTATCTTATTATTGCTTATTTGTTTAACTTTTATGTTATCCTTTATTTTCAGTTTGTTACGTATTTATTGCTACTTTTTATAGTCCTCTAGCATTTACTTTTTATCATCATCATTTTCATTGTTACTTATATCATTTTATATACTTTTTCACTATTATTTTCCATATTAGTATACTTCGTTTTGTTGTTTATTTGATTAAACTTTATCTTATTTCATTTTATTTTTATTACTGTTCATTCCATCATAGTTACAATCACTTGTACATATCTCATTCAGTTTCCTTTTTTACGACATTAACTTGTATATTATCATAGTAGTACTATTTCATTATTTCATGTACTTATTATTATGTTATTTCATTTATTTTATGTTTTTATTACGTTTTGTACTTTACTATTTACGTTCCATAGTTCATGCCTCTTAAGGAGAAAACAATTCATTTTATAAAATTAAGCTTTTTCATTTTACTGTATATTTCCATTTAAGATGATAGCGTTTTTAAAAGATCTCTTTCAGCTCGAATTGGAGCTCTACTTTTATTTTGTAACAATCACATATTGAGCTCTGTCTTAGCTTGACTGGTTAATTTGTACTTGTGGCGGGTGAACGACCAAGGTTCGAACCCGGGGGAGAGCAAGAGGATGTTTTATTTTTCAGTCGCTTGTGCACTTCGGCCAAACGCGGCCCTACCATGATCCGGGCCAAAATAGCCCTTTCCCTTAACTGGGTCCGATTTTTTGTGACCCAAAACCCCTAAATAAAGCCCATAATCAGTTAATAAGCCCACTATAAAATTAGTTAACTTTTCTTACCAAAAACCTTAGTTTTTTAATTATAAAAGGGAACAGTAGCCAGCTCTTTCTTCTCTCTCGATTCCTGGTCCGACTTGGAACGAAGAACTCCACCACCCCCATGAATTCGAAGAAATCAAACCCAGCAGCCGATCTCCTAGCTCCATCACATCCTTTGTCCTCCTTTTGATTTTCGAAACGAAAAACCCTAACTCTCCCTCTGCTCTCCTCTCCAAGCGGTCATCTCCTCCCCCTGAAATCGAAAAGAAAGCCCAGAAACACAACTCATGCTTAAAGGCTCTGTTTCTCTAAAAAAACCACCAAATGAACCTGAATAGGGGATGGATTATTCGAATACATGGCTTCGTCGGAATCAACCGATGCTAGTGCTATGCACTCCTCACTTTTATCATTACCTTGTTTTTTTTGCGCTCTTCTGTTCTCAGCATTACTTGTTATTTTCTCGTTTTGTTTGGATATACGCGTATACTCACAAAAACTGAACCCATCATGGGTCACGGGTTCGGAGAGTTACTTAAGTTGAAGTTTCAAAGCTTAAATCTCTGTAAAGTGCTCCCACCGTACTCTCTATTTTCACTGTCTGTCGGATCCGTCGGTAGAAGTTTATCTTCCTGAGATTACTTAGATTTTGTTAAGCGAAAGTAATGCAGTGTCGGTTGGTCACCTCATCTCCTCATCGTTGCTGGTTTACTCCATGTGTGTCAAGACCAAAGCCAAATTGGGTTATTCTTTTTTGTCTTCTCTGAATGATTTGTGTCGGGTTTGACTCGTTGCCACCTCCCTTGGACATCGTTGGTCGTATATATCCCAAAACAGGGGCACCCGTCTTAACTGCCGTGTGATAATCTTCAATAGTTTACCGGTATTTCGTTCCAACCAAAGTAGCTCTCAAATATGTTGTTTTGTTTCGCTGAACTGATGACTGATGACAGAGTATATCTCTATTTCAAGTTTTACTTACCATTTGTAATTGTACGCTCTGTCCTGTACATATTTAACGGTTCTAGAGTTCTCAGTGCAATGAAGATTTCTTCATATGTTACTAAACAGACAAATGAGGATTACATGAGTTTTCTCTAATGTTTCAATTCGTTTTCTGCCTAGAAGGGGTTTATGCCACTCGTTTTCATCCTGCCATGTTCGTTCATTTGACTCCAGTTTGAATCTGGCTTCGTCACTGACAGTTTTCTCTCTTTTCTTTTTGTGCATCTTGCAAATTAGACAGGTCTGAACAGAGGGTGATAGTTGCCTCTATGAGCTTCTGGTTTTGTTTTGCCTCTCTATATTCTCCTTGTACATTTATTTATGTTTGCTTCCTAATTCGTTTTATGCCCCTTGTGCTTTCTTAGTCTCTTGCAGGATGTCCCTGTCTACAAAATCAGTATTTACACTCATAACCGTGGACCCTTTGAATTAGTGTTGAGATGTTGCGTTTGAAACTGTCTTTGATGTATCGGTGGCATTTTAGTCTCCATTTTGTTCCTCTGCATAATCATTCTGGTGGAATACTTAGCCGCATGTTATTTCCTTTTGCACATTTCATCACTGGACTAGTGATTTTGAATCGGTTGCTTAATCTACTGCTATCTGATTAAAGAAAAGAGATGTGCCGGGAAATTGGATTTTGTGTGTTACTCTCATTTTTCTGCCTGACATCATCTTTGGCCATGTTGTTGTGTCCTCTTTATGATTTTAAGATTTCAGTTGCTTCATGACTACTTGCGCAATTATCATCTTGGAAATGGACAATCAGTTCAGTTACTGTTTGGCTTTGTATAACTTTAAACATGAAGGAATAGATTAGTACAATGATTTTCTTCTCTACTATTTTAATGTTTCGATTTGTATAAATAAGTGGTGGGATCCTTGACTTAATAGAGTGTTGAGATTATGCTGCTAGTTTAACCCCTTGTTTATCGGCTGGCATATGAGGAGGACTATAGGTCGTTTTACAGTATTGAAGTTAACAGACGGAGAAAAGGGTTAACTAATCTGTTTTGTTGTTGTTGCGTTTCACCAGTTAACCCCCTCCCCAAAAGAAAAAAGTGTGATCATAGTTTGCTTCACAACCGTGGACTATACTCGTGATATTCTGTGTCTGGATTCGATCCTAATTTAAAACTCTTAGTTGATTACCCTTTCGATTTAGTGACTAATTTGTTCATCACTGGAAAAAAAAAACGTAGCAATGCTTCCTAAAACTGTGCGCAATTTCTATCAATTTCGGCATGTATATTCACCAATATTTCTTGCTCTCTCGATTGGTTCCTTCATCATACATGTACATATTTTACATTTAGTTTTATTGTGATCTTCAATTTATTTCCTTGTACTTGCTTCATTATTAAGCCCTAGTTATTATCCCCTAGGACCCTTAAACTGACAGAAAAGTTTTAGAGGTATTATCGCTCCACATCTAATGGGTCTCTCACTCGTTTCGTGGGGCAATAATCTTCTATAACTTCAGAAAACACTCAAACCACCTTTATATGTATATAAGAACAAAAACTTCAAAAAAACAAGCCCTTAAGGCTATTTTAGGAGGGCTTAGGATGCGGAACCACCCCATTCCTAGCGGGTCTCTCATTCGTTTTATGTGGGTGGAATCCTCATTTGCCTTCAACACACCCATAATCAAGAGTTAATAAACAATCAATAAATTGATCCATCTCACTTGTTAATATCTTGCAATCTTGCCAAAAATCTAGGCCCAAATCAGGCCAACAAGTCAAAAAACTCACTTCAATCCAAAATCAAAAGCCTACTTTGGCCTAAATCAAAAATCCAAAATCCCATCTTTGGCCCATTTCTAAAAAATTTATTCAAACCATTTCAAATCAAAGGCCCAAGGCCTAAATTGAAATCAAAAGCCTAAGGCCCAATTTTCAACCTAATTTCAAACAAGGCCCATTTTCGGCCCAACTTCAAGCAAGGCCTATTTTTTTGGCCCAACTCCAAATAAGGCCCAATTTTCAACCCAATTCACTCCAAACCCAATTCGGGCCCAAATTGAATTCAGGCCCAAACCCACAACAGCCCATACCCACTTCGGTCCAAGCCTAGTTTGACCCAAACCCAACTCAGCCCATTAAGCCCAACTCGGCCCATATCCTATCTAGGCTCAAACTCAACCCTTTGCAATTTAAAATCCAAATCAAGCAGAAATCCAATCAAGTCAAAATCCAAATCAAGCCCTTGACCCAAACGTTGACCTTGACCCAAATGTTGACCTTGACCCAAATGTTAACCTTGACCCAAATGTTGACCTTGACCCAAACTTTGACCTTGACCCAAACGTTGACCTTGACCCAACTTTGACCTGGCCCGTTTTCCAAGCCTGGTTCAATTCAATCCAATTCAAACTCAATCCCATTCAAACCCAAATTGTAGATTCCATCCAAACTTCAAAAATCTAAAAACATTCCTCATTATTCAGCTTTAATTCAAAAATCCTGAAAATCTCTTTTCTCAAATTTTCAAACAATGAAGTTTTCAAAAGAAACCATTTTGTGGAATTTTAAAGGAAAAACTCTTCTCACATCACAGAATACTCTTCTCAAGAATTCCGAACTACTTCAAAAGTTTTCCAACTCAGTTTTCAAACTCAAAACTAAACTGTTTTCAGGGAACAGGAAATGTCTTAACACTTTCAAAACGTTTTCTCCCTAGTTAGACATCATTTGTCTCCCTTCCAAAATAAAAATCCAAGGCAGGGCGCTGGGGTCGTAACCTCCCTTGTCGCAGTCTGGATCTCTTTAGGCGGGGTGAAATACCCCAAACCTTAATGTGTTAATTAAATGTATAATTATAATTTTCTAAGGCTAATTAAGTCTTTAAGATTATTGGTGAAGAAATGAAAACCAAAAAGAAAAAGAAATTTCGTAAAAGTCACAAAACGTGAAAATACGTATTTAATTGTTTAGGAGGTACATAACCTTCGTTGGAGTTATAAATATATTTTTATACCTTAATTACACATTAAGAACATGTGGGAAAAATTCCGGAAGGAAACGGATCTAAACAAGGCGTTAAAACGCTGACGGAGTCTAAAGTGCGTTTTTCGAGAAAACCCGAAAACGTGACTTTAAACAGTTAAATGACCCCGTAAAAATAATAGTTGATTTTATAACAATAATTAAACATTAATGGGAGTTTAATAGCCATTAAAATTAAGGGAATGAGAAAATTCCGGTAAACAGTCCCGGTTAGTAAATAGTACTAAACCGGGCAAGTAAACGAGCGTTTTCTGTTAAAAAACGAAAAACGCTCCAGCGTGTATATAATAGTGGGCCGGTTTTATTAATGTAAACAGCTCACTCACATAAGACTAGTTAACTAATTAATAGAGTCAAAAATAGGGGGGACCACTTATACCTCTCTCTCCCTCTCTCTCCTCTCATTTCTCTCTTTTCTTTTCTCTTCCTCTCTTTCCTCTCTTTCTCTCCCAGCCGGTCTCCCTTCTCTCTCTCTCTCTGCCGATGGAACTTCCCAACCAAGCCAACAATGGCTTCCTCCATTCTTCTTCATCCCCAAGCTCCATTTGAGCTCCAATCACAAAAATAACTACATATTCTCCTTCCTCTCATCCTCCTCTATCATCCTCTCTTTTCAAAATTCCAAAAGGATGAAGTTGACCTCCATGGGTTTTCACCATTTGAGGAGAAAATGGCACCAATGAGAAGCTTGGAGTCTCCTCTTTCTTCTAAGGTAAAAATTTCCAAGAGAAAGTCATTTTTCCTCCATCTCTTGGTATAATCAATTTTTTTACCATTTTGATACCTTGTTTTTTTCTTCTTGTTCTTGAGCTCCAAATTGACCCTTCAATGGTGGAGTAGTTTCCTTCTTGATTCAAGGGAGAAAATCCCTCTTCAAAAGCTTCAAAAGGTAAACCCTAATTCTAGCCCTTTGATTAAATTGAGTTTCTAAGGGTTTAGATAATTAATTGTGTACGTTTTGTGTTCATGGATGTTGGGATGGAGTTTGGAAACTCCATACCCTCTAAATTGATTTTTGGAAGAGATGAGGAGCAAGAGGAGAATGTGAGAGACCTGTGAAATTAAGGTAAGGAATTCACCTTAAACCTTGCTATAATTGTTTTAGTGTTTGGGTTTGGGTAAACAATTTAATGAACCCAAATTGTGGATTGAAATATGTGTTGAAAATGTGTTTAGTTGGTGTGGAGAGATTTGTGAATTAATAGTTGAATTGAAGGCCTTAAGAGCCAAATGTTTTAAGGTGGAGATTGGTATTGTGTTTATGGAGTTATGGTGATATTGTTGATGTTGATGAGTTGAGGATTTGTGTGTGCTGTTTAGGACCCTTGAAAGGGTGTGGCTAGATTAGGAATGAAGAGGTTGTGTTTTGATAAAATGATGAGGAGGAATGTGTAGAGATTATGGGGAAGTTATGTCAAATTTTAATGGAAAATGAGTGCTTGATGATGGTTTAATGGTTGAGAGAATTAAGGTGTTTAAATGGGTTGCTTAGTGTTGAAATGAGTGAAGTTTTGGTTTTGTAATGGTGGACAAATAATGGAGTTAGGAGAGTGCAAGAATGATAGCAAAATGGTGCTAGATGACTTGGGATTTTAATGAGTGAGTATGGATTTTTGGAAGTGTAAGAATTGATGGAAGTTTGCCTCTGTTTACTGAAAATTTGGGCACGTCCGAACTTCCGTCCGGACTTGGAAGTTCGGACATGCCCCGTCGCGTTATATTTTTTTCGAGTTTTAAGTGGTGTCCGGACTTCTGTCCGACCTTTGAAGTCCGGACACTTGAAGAAAAATTTTCCAGAAATTTGTTCGACTTGTGTCCGACCTTAGATGTCCAGACACAAGTTCGGACGTGTTGAAAAGTTTTTCCAGAATTTCGCTTCGACTTGTGTCCGACCTTGGACGTCCGGACACAAGTTCGGACGCGTCAAAAATTTTCCCAGGTTTTGGTCTCGACTTGTGTCCGACCTTTGATGTCCGGACACAAGTTCGGACGTGTTGAAAATGTTCCCCAGAGTTTGCTTCGACTTGTGTCCGACCTTAGATGTCCGGACACAAGTCGGACATAGTGTAATTTTGAGCAAAAATTTTGTTAAAGGTAGGAATGATACCGAATGATGGGGATTAATATGTGATGATGTTATAAGGTTGTTAAGGATGTGTAAGTAAGTTGTAATGGTAATTAAGTGGTGAAGAGTTGTAATAAAAATGTGAAAATAACAAGCTAAAAATGTAAAGTTATAAAACTACCGAACGGGGTTAAAGGGGCGCATTAGACGTTAAAAAATTGTATTACCCCGATATTAATGAAGATAGTTATAATGTTACCAGTTTGTTCAAAGATTTTCAAGGAACATGTGATGGCACACTAGAGTGCACCTTCGATGACAGGTATGGTTTTCTTGCAACCTGTGTCCTACCGGATTACACCGGCTTGTATGCCAATGTGTTTTTCTGTGTGTTTGCCACCTTGCAAGATAAAGCATGAAATGAGTTTACAGTAATTCATTATTGTGGCGTATTTAATTCCGATACCGCGTAACCTTAGTTATGTGTTAAATAATAGTTAACCGACCTTAGGTTCACATAAGGAATCGGTATTCGGAATAAACGTCCCAACCCATGGGTACGTTCTAACTACGGCTATCCGTGCGTTAATATATGTTGTGATTATGTGTGATGTATGTGATTTGTTTGGTATGTTGTTGTTGTTATCGGATACAGATATCCATGTTTGTAAAAAAAAAGGGGGGATATTACTCCCCTTATGTGTCTAACCGAGTTAGTAACACTATGTGATGTATGTATGTGATAAGTTCCATAAGGGAACCTCTAACTAATAAGTATATGTTATGTATGGAGAGGAATCCGGTCTGTTCCGGTCGCGCGTGTTGTTTGGGAGTTAATATATATATGTGAATTAACTCCCATCCTGTTATGTTAGGGTTTTTTCCTTCATTGGATTTCGACCTCCCACTAGCTTAGCCAAAGCTTACCTACCCGACCTCCACATCGGGCTAGGAGGGAAATTATGTATAATGTTGGTAGGGTGTCGATGCCTAAGTTCGCTTCGACTCCCTCTGTGTTATGTTACTTGTTGTTTTTCCTCCTTGAATTACAACCACACAAGCTTAACCAAGGCTTACCTAGCTCATCATTATTGGAGCTAGGGGGAAATTATGTATGTTATGATCGGTCCTACATGAGGCCGCCACTCAAGTAAGGAAAATAAATGTATGTTGTGCTCGGGCCTATTCTACCCCGGCACATCCTAAATAAAGTGTAAGTTCTCTAAGAAGAGAGAAACTAAGTTATGTATGTTATAAAGTGAAGTGTGTGGTTATGTTGTGTGTGCTAACCTTGTGTTGTGCCCTATTAATGGATGTTTGCTTATAAGCATGTTATGTATGAGTTTGTGCATGTTTGAAATAAAATCAACCGCATGCTAAGACGACAAATAGTTGTGCGTGGCCCGGTAGCATGCGGGCTGCGGGATTACCATACCAGCAAAGGTGCTGACCCCCTTTGGGGGCCCCCATTACTTTTCAGGTACAATGAAGCTGGTAGCCGTTCGAGAGTAGGACGGGGTAGTTATTTGTATGTGGTGGTCATGAGATTTGTGGATGTATTGTAGGTGTAGTAAGACCGAAGTTGTATCGGCGTTAGTTAGAAGATACTCGGTACAGTTGTAATGTAAGTATATAACGGATGTTGAACATGGAACGGGATTTATGTGTAGTGCTCGGGAGTTCAGTCCATCAGACCGGTACGTTGTATGTATGTTAGCCTTGTTAGCCACGTGGGTGGCTAACGGCGTGTAACACCAAAGAATTAAGTGATGTTTTGGGTTATGAAATCCGCTGCGAGGTGTTAATAAGTATGTTGTTAGTAGTTGGGGTGTTACACGGGGCATTAGGGTGACAAACCTCCCCTAATTGCAGCCTAGTTTTTTTACAAGGCAGAGTGCTAGGGAAGTAACGACCTTCCTAGTTGCAGCCGGGATTTTAGAATCGTCTAACTCCCTTCTACTCAATTTTAATGTTTTTGGTTTTAACGTTTTAAAACCCGGGAGTTAGAGTCGTTATTAGGGTTTGACCGAGAGCATCTTATTCATGATGTTTTCTCTCTAAGCCCTATTCTTCGACATAAATTCATTGCCCCATCTTTCGAGCCTCAGCGCTTCCATTAATTGAGTGTCGTGTTCGAGGGGGTACATAGGGTTATCCCTCGGGATCATCTACCCTTTTTACAACAAAAAATGATTTTTCGGTATTAAAAACTTTAAGAGAGACGATTTTGACAATCATTCCTTTAAACATTTCAGTCCACCATCATCTCACTCTAAATTCGAAATATCCCAAAACATCAACCCTTTCAGAATCTCAAATTCAAAAAACCCGGGATCTCTACCCAAACTTCAATTGCCTCGCACACTCAAATCATTATCCAAACTCCAAATCACTCCAAACTGAAATCGTCTTCCAAATTTGACTCCTCTCTAACTTCTAATGTATCACAGGCCCGAGCGCCTCACAGACTCGAACATCTCAATTTCTCTACCATTTTAAGATTCAAGCGTCTCACAGACCAGAGCGTCTCACAGGCCTTGACATCCCATTACTCCCACTACATGAACATCTCAACCGTCTCATAGACCCGAGCGTCTCACAGACTAATCTCTCACACCCAAAACTTCAAACCCTTCAAAACTTCCAAAACCCAAAAACCTGAACTACGTAAGGCCTGATCTCAATAGGGAGTTGAGTACGTAGGCAGCCCATCTAGGGTGCGACCCCATTCCAATCCAAAAAACCCCTTCCCCCTATAAGGTGGCTCTCATATCTTTCAAAACGTTCAAACCTTCTCCGGCTCCCACAAACTTCAAACTATCAGACTCTAAGTCTTGTTCATTCACTCAACCTCAGATTTTTTCTATACTCATCCGAATTCATCAATCCTTTCATTTGGCGCTAGCTTGGCAGAAAAGCTCGCCTCACCCACTCGTTTTCTTCCTCCTGTCCTAATCATATCCTTGGATTTTAAATGAATCTCTCTAAAAAAGTTTTGAAAGAAGGCAATCCCGACAATTGGAGACTGAGGTTTCCTCGGGCACCAATCCGAAGTCGTGGTCGTTGCCACTTCTAAGGGGTGTAACCCAGTGTGAACCCACAATAGAATCTCTGACATGACCAGATAAGTCCTATCCATAGGCAACAATCTCAGAGTCAACTAAAGGTTCTTATAACCCTTCTCCTCCCTTCCTAGTTTCTTGTGTCAAACTAGGTGGCGACTCTAGTCAATTCCACCTTATAGAGGCATAAGTCCGCGTGGAGCCCATCGAGAGCGGGTGTAATGCACACTTGTACTCCCTTTATGCTTTCTGGGAAAGACGGACGATTTAGTAGGTATTTGAGGGATGCCAGAATACGGGTTTTCACCCTTCACAGAATGGCGTTTTAGGATCTAGGCTTTTCAGTCAAGAACCATATTTAGATAGACCCCCCTCATACCAAAAAATCACCCTCCACACAATGGTATCTCGAAACGTAAGCACATACATGTGGTTGAAACAACCATTGCCATGCTATCTCATTCCGGCTTACCCAACACCCTTTGGCCCCACCCCATGCTCTCTGTCGTCTATCTCATAAATCGTCTACCAACACCCACCCTTCGTATGGAATCCCCGTATGATCGTATCTTTAATACAGTTGTTGATTATGTTAATCTAAAAAGTTTTGGTTGTCTATGTTATCCTTGGCTCAAACCTTATACCGCTAAGAAACTTCAACCCAAGTTTGTAGAATGTGTCTTTGCAGGTTACTCCACATCTTAACACGCGTACTACTTGAAATACCCCTAACCATTAAATAATTAAATAATGGGAATTAAAGGTTTATTTGTAGGATTATGAAACCATAAGAAAGCAAAGAAACACTTAGGCGTTAAAAACACACCTAAACTCCTTAAGGTCCAAAATGTGCGTTAAGCCGGACCTTGGGTTAACCAAGTTATACAAGCTATAAAACTCATACAAAATCAACTAATGATCATGATACATCATTTAAAACAAAAGGCTTGGAGTAAATTTTCAATTAAACGAAAAGTGCCTGGAGGAACCCTTGTGGGCCCCATAAACCCTAGAATAGGCCCGGGAATGCCGAATGGCACGAAACCCTAAATAAATCATTCTTAGAATTCCTACCACCATTAATTAACATTATAAAGAGAATGCTCAAGTTAGATTTACAAGAATACAGAAAATGCCCGGGAGAACGCTTAAAGCACAAAAAGTCCCGAAAGTCCTGGGAATGTCTCGAAAATGTGTTTTGGGTCTATATAACCCAATGAAACACCTATAAATACCTAATAAATATATACTCATTAATATCACATTGGTAACTCTAAATCCAGAGATTTAAAATTTTCACAATTTTTACATTAAAATATTAATATAATAATAAAAAATGTAAATTAAGCCTTCCTTGACTAAATTGGTCAATGTTGACCATTGACCACGAAATGGACCCTCCATAGCCGATTTATTAAGGCTATTAACCAAGCCACCAGCTGTTCCCATGTGCTATTAAATATGGCTCACAAATTCTACTTTAATAAAGTAAAGTTAGGTATACTTTTAGCATAAATCAACTAAGCTTGTCTACCCACTTGACCACCCTGTGACCATTGCCGATTTGAAGGCTGCTTTCCCTTAATATGTGGCCGGTTTCCAAGCCATTCCAAGCATGGAAATGTGACTCACCTTTCTTAAATTGCTAAAGTAATGATAATTGTCTCTTATGGCATTAATGAAATACCCCGTAATTAAAAACAGTGATTAATTAGGCTAATAAGTAATTTAGAAGCTTAATTAAGTATAAATAATCATGAGGGAACAAATCCCGAAGAAAACGGATCCTTAAAACGGTTTAAAAACATTACCAAATCATTAAAGCGCGTTTTTCGAGGTAACCGGGAAAACGTGACTTTAAACGGGTCAAATAGACTCGTAACAATTTTGGTCAACTAAATATTCATTAATAAATATTAGTGAAGCTTTAGAACCAATAAAATCAATAAAACGAGAAAATAGTAAAAACTGTCAAAAACGGGAAGTTGTGGGGTAGAAACATAATTAACCAAGACTTATGTGTCCAATATTGTAAAAAGGATTTTTAAAACCCTTATGGGTTCTGTATGTGTCCGATTGCACATCCCCACTCACACCCTCTCTTTATTTCCTTTTTACTCACAAAAGACAAAAGCAATTACAATTCAAAAAGTAACATATTTTACTCTCACACTCTCTCTCTCCCATTCTCATTTCTTTCTCACGTGTAGCAGCCCTCACCCCCTCACTCTCTGTTCTTTCTTCCTCCTCCACTAAGCAATGGAGAACATGAAGAACCACTAAAGTCCTCACCTTCTCTCCTCTTGTAAACCCCTCAAATCTCTTCCAAAAATTATAAAAACTACACCATTGGAATCCTCTCATCAAGAGCTACACTTCTATCTTTCCAAAAATCGAAAAGGAGCATTTTCGTTTTCTGAACTCGTTCGCTCAGTCGAGTTTTCACTTCGCTCAGTCGGAAATTTAAAAAACTTTACCGATTTGCCCTTACCCTTAAATTCTCCTATATATACACCTTTACCCTCTATTATCTCTCCACAAAATTTCAAACTCTCAAACTCTTTATCTCTCTAGAATTCTCTCTGACTTCTCTCTAGAAGCGGTAACCGGAGCGGGAGCGGGAGCGGGAACGGGAGAAAATCCGGTGCTCAAGTCATCATTCTATTAGCTCGATCTGCAAAATCAGGTTCTTTTCTGTCATAATTTACAGTTTTTTAGCGTAGAATAGCAGTAAAAGTAGCAAAATTAGCAGAAAACAGTAGACGAATTCGGAAACGGGAGAGGAAGAACAGCCGGCGCAGGCGCCGGCAACATGTAGGGCGCGCGGGCGCGCGGGTTGGTGAGTGCGCGCAGGCGCCGGGGTGGGTGGGAGCGCGCTGGCGCGGCGGAGAAAGGCGGGACGCTGGCGCGGAGGAGACCAAGGCGGCGCTGGCGCGGAGGAAATGGAGGCGGCGCGGGCGCGGCGGAGCTGGAGACGGCGCTGGCGCCGGTGATTCTCGGTGGGCGCTGGCGCGCGCTGTCGGGACCGCTCCGGGCTCGTTTTTTGCTGTTTTGTTACGTTTTTTACATTGTGTACCTCTATTATGCGTGTTTTAATCAGTTATGCGTGTTTTAATCAGTTATGTGTTTAATCAGTTATGCGTGTTTAATCAGTTCTAGATAGAAAGTTTTTATTTTTGACGTTGAACTACTGAGATGCATGTATGACCGGTATTGAGTAACCTCGACCGGTCTTGACTAACTGTAAAAATAGTATGACTAAATTCTACGGTAAACAACAGATGGCGGGAGGAAAGGGCAAGGGTTTGCTTGGTAGGTTCGGTTTGGGTAAGGGTAAGTCGATTTCCGACCGAGGCGAGAGTTCATCACACCCTCGTGTGAGCGGGCCTGATGCTGCTGCTGCAGAGAGGAGGTGTACACAGTACGCTACAGCTTCGTCCAGGAAGCGTAGGGAGATTGAGTTTCTACGAGCCCGTGAGGAGAGGATGCGGGCGGAGTTTGAGCTGGAGCAGGGGAGGAGGAGGAGGAGGAGCAGCAGGCAGGAGGAGGAGCAGGAGGTGGACCAGATGCATAGTGTGGATCTGGACTCATTGATCGGCGATGGGACGCTGGTCGTGAGGTCTGATAGTCCTGATTGGCCTACTCCTGGACAGAGTGGGGCCGGAGACGCACGTCATCACGAGGCTGACGCTGATGACGAGGACATAGATGAGCCGGTTGCTGAGGTGGCCACACGGGTGCGCCGTCGTCGCCGGTCCCCAGTACATGGTCCGGCAGAGGGGGTGGCGCAGATGCCGGCTGCTGATGCTTGGTTGCTTGGGCAGACTCCAGTGCCCGGAGGCCCTCAGGATACGAGTTTGATCCCGAGTTTCGGTGGTCACGTCGCGCTTGACGTGTGGCGAGGAGTGGTATGTTTCCCGTCTGGTAATAGATTCCATAAAATTTAAGATTGTTTAGGAAATGGTTAATATAGTGTGAACTCAATCATAAATATTCAACAGGAGAAGGGATGTCTTAGCTTCAAGCCTAAGACGAAGTATTTGGAGGCGTGGACTCCGAGTACATTGAGGCACCCAGAGTCTCTAGCAGCGGTCGAGGATAGCGGACTTGCGCATCTTGTCGACATAGCGCATGGTTGTTTTGACCTCGCGCTCCTCTCAGCGTTCGTGGAGAGATGGCAGCCTGACACGAACTCCTTTCACATGCCATTCGGAGAGATGACTATTACTCTCCACGACGTCTACCACATTTTGGGTATCCCCATCACTGGCATGGCGATTTCGTACCAGCCCGAGGATGGCGCCCGGGTCGGCATAGCGGCCCCACCATTACATGTTCTCATCCCCCACTTCCTACGGCTGTTTGCCGCGGCGGACCAGCAGGAGCTGATAGACTGTAGGTTCCTGGAGAAGAGCCAGGTACGTTACCGAGCTCTTCATGATACTTGTGGCGGTCCATACTGTACCCCACTTCAGGAGACGACGGCGTTCCTCTGGTGGCTGGTGTCCCACTCATTGATCATCGACAAGGGCGGGGATCGTGTTATGCCCTCGTCCTACTGGCCGATCCGTGACCCTAGTAGGGTCCACTTGTATGCGTGGGGGACCGGGACACTGGCATACCTGTACCGACAGCTCGGCATCGCTTCCCGGGCGGATACACGTCAGCTGGCTGGTTGCCTGACGTTGTTTCAGGTGAGAACTTGATTGTGAGCTCACGAGTTAAGTATTGTAAACTTGTTGATTGACTATGTTGGCTAATGTTTTCGGATGATCACCGCAGTGCTGGATCTATGAGTACTTCCCCATGTTCAGACCGGAGCCCCTTTCAGACTGGGATGGTTGCTCCCCGGCGGCGGCGAGGTGGCCTCGTTACACGAGGAATTTGATGGACGATGAGAGGCTACGTTTCGTGAGGGGACGGCTGGACATGATGTCCTCTACTGAGGTACGAGTTGCTTAGCGATTGTAGTAATTAAAAGTTGACGGTTAACGTATCGTCAAACATTGTTTCTCATTTAAGTTGTTAATTGTTTTCCATTAAATGAAACGTAGGTTGTTTGGCTGCCATTTGAGGCAGAGGGTGCCCTCGTATCACAGGCGCGCTCCCGGTATTATGGCACCATACAGTTCTTGGATATTGCTGAGCCGTATATGCCCGAGCGGTGTCTGCGCCAGTTTGGATACATGCAGACTATCCCCCCTCAGCCTATCAGACCCGACAGCCATTATCGTCCCAGACATGGGAAGACGTACCTTGCTTCGTACGACTACGGGACAGCCGTGTGGGACAACACGACAGGGCCCAGCAGGTGGAGGTTTCCTCTGGCACGTGCGGATATGCCATGGGCCGTGGCCCCGGATTACATCCGGTGGTTCCAGCGCGTTTCTCATGTTCAGGTGCGTCCCCTGGGAGCGGACGGTGGCCCCAGTACACGACGAGAGGATCAGCTCCAGGTAAATACTTAGTCTTGTTAATTTTTTTTGTTTGTAATTGTTTTTAAATACTAACTTCACATTTATATCTTACTGCAGTATTGGGATGAGACAGCGCCGCTTATCATGAGACTCGCCCCGGAGAACAACCCGGGCTGGCCCACCGGCTTCCCCGCCTGGGCGGCTGATACGCTGGAGATGGCCTTTGAGTACTGCCGGCTTAATGTCCCGACCACCCCTGATTCGGCCACACGTCACAGGAACCCTAACCAGCCTCGTGCTGGCATGGAGTGGTACATCGCGGGGCATCGCACCAGAGGCCTTAGGCCTAGAGGGGAGGGTATGTACCGTAGGCACATGGAGCAGGCGCGTCGTGGTGGGGGTGATGGTGGGCGCGGTGATGATGCGAGGGGACCGGGTGATGGGAGGGGAGGACATGGTGATGGGAGGGGTGGGCGTGGTGATGGCAGGGGACGACATGCTGGTAGTGGTTCTGGGGCGGGTGGGTATGGTGGTGGTGAGTATGGTAGGGGTGGGTATAGTGGTGGTGGGTTTGGATATTAGTAGAGTTATTAGTTTATGTTGTTTTTGAACATTCTGTATTGATGCTTAAACTGATGTGGTTATTGTAATTTTAATTTATGTTTATTTCATTTTTAAATAATTCATTCTTGTTTATGTCATTAGGATGTCAATTCCCTTTGCAATTCACGTGAACCATTACACCGCACTCAATGAATACGGGGCACGGTTCCAACGTGCTCCGGGATGGGCAGTGATCAATACAGAAATTAGAACTCCGAGAAGTGTTAACCACCTAACAGCTTCATTAAATCAAATTGTCAGATCACATTTTGATAATCAGCAACTCAACGTCTTTTCCATTGTCTACCTTAGGATGGACCAAGATCTGTACAACGACTCTATCGTCGATTTACTAACCGATGCGGACGTATGCATGATGTTGCAGAACTTCTTAGACCTTGGAGAAATAATGGAAAGAGTTAGGATTCTTGTGAAGTATGAAGATGATTCAGACTTCGAAGACCTAGATGTAATACGAAGCAGGGCTGAGGCGGACCGTAGGGAACACAATTCACGGTACAGGGCTAGTACGAGGAGACGACCTCCTCCCGCTTGATCAGTGCATCCATATTTGGCTTTCATGTACTAGTAGTCATCACAACCGTTTTTTGTTTAAAGGTTTAAAATGATGTGTGTGTGGAATAAGTTGTAACATTATGAGAAATGATGTGTGAACAATGTTGATTGAAAATGAAACTCTAAAATATAATCGCTTTTGAAGTCTTAAAAATATGTTTCAAATATGTGTACAATTAATTAGTAAAAAAACATTTTTTTCAGCATCTTGTCCAGCGGTTAGAAACACAGATGGGCCAAAATTCGATCATTAGCAACAGATGAAATATTGTACAACTTTTTTTTTTGGTAAATTAGGTGTCATATGTGCTTCTTAAGATCAATGCCAATCTGGGTGGTCTAAATTCTTTGTAGGACGTTGAGTCGCTAACAGCAGTAGTGTTAGAACGCATTGTATCTACGATGAATTTGCTTTTATTAGATAAAGTATAATCCACTGTATCAACATGAGACACTAAAACACTCAAAATTTTCAATGTCCTTCTTCAATACATTAATCTTGCAAAACATCACAAAGTTGTTCACTAACGGGATAAAAGCATCCACTCAACATGAAGTCACTATACGTATTCACTATTAGTATGGTATTCAACCTACGATTACTGATGGCCAAAAAGCATTCATTACCAGTAACCTTGCTGATGTTGTGATCGAAGGTATACTTGAAAAGTTACCCTTGGTTGACCAAGTAAGGATCAGCATCTTGTCCAGCGGTTAGAAACACAGATGGGCCAAAATTCGATCATTAGCAACAGATGAAATATTGTACAACTTTTTTTTTGGTAAATTAGGTGTCATATGTGCTTCTTAAGATCAATGCCAATCTGGGTGGTCTAAATTCTTTGTAGGACGTTGAGTCGCTAACAGCAGTAGTGTTAGAACGCATTGTATCTACGATGAATTTGCTTTTATTAGATAAAGTATAATCCACTGTATCAACATGAGACACTAAAACACTCAAAATTTTCAATGTCCTTCTTCAATACATTAATCTTGCAAAACATCACAAAGTTGTTCACTAACGGGATAAAAGCATCCACTCAACATGAAGTCACTATACGTATTCACTATTAGTATGGTATTCAACCTACGATTACTGATGGCCAAAAAGCATTCATTACCAGTAACCTTGCTGATGTTGTGATCGAAGGTATACTTGAAAAGTTACCCTTGGTTGACCAAGTAAGGATCAGCATCTTGTCCAGCGGTTAGAAACACAGATGGGCCAAAATTCGATCATTAGCAACAGATGAAATATTGTACAACTTTTTTTTTGGTAAATTAGGTGTCATATGTGCTTCTTAAGATCAATGCCAATCTGGGTGGTCTAAATTCTTTGTAGGACGTTGAGTCGCTAACAGCAGTAGTTTAGAACGCATTGTATCTACGATGAATTTGCTTTTATTAGATAAAGTATAATCCACTGTATCAACATGAGACACTAAAACACTCAAAATTTTCAATGTCCTTCTTCAATACATTAATCTTGCAAAACATCACAATGCTTCTTGAATATACTAATGGCATACAAAGAATTCAACAAAATTTTACAAATTCTAATCTTCTATAATCAAGCGTCCTGGTTCACCAATTGGGGGAAACAATCTGTACCACTCTGCATTGCGCGGTAAGTACGGATCAATATAAGCTGTAACTGAGGGCTCATGCCAACGTCGCCACATCGGATTCAAGATTGGGACTGGACAATTTTCGACTGTTTGGAGTCTAATGAAATGAGACTGCTCAGCGACACATGCAAGAGTGACCTCTGCTGTTGGACGACCTAACCCCCGATCATCACGTAGCGGCAGTGCGACCAACCCAGTAGCCTTACCATCGTATCCTTTTGAAAAACTGATAAGCGCAATGTGGTATACAGTGCACAAGATGACACCAATATCTAGAATTTCAATCCAGTATTGTGATGGTGCAAATGTGTCTGCAAACCAATTCAGTCGATGGTACTGTCTATCGTACCAAACTCGTTCAACTTTATTTAACCACCAATCTCTTCTATCCTCCAGCTCATCCAAGCATGCACGTCTAACCTGTTTCCATAGGCTTTCATCGTTGTACACGGCATCAGCAATGGCTCGAAACCCACAGTTTCCATCACCCACTATCTCCCTGTAACCTATAATATAATTACCTAATTGCGGATCGAGGTCAGTCCAATACGACGAGTATTTCCAGGGGCTCCAGTATGTCGGATATGGTGCATGTTGTTGAGGTGGATTGTGTTGCATTGTCGGTCCTTCTCCAGTTTGACTCATTCGCTCAGATGACCAACGCTGTGATTGACTGTGTTGCATTGACGGCCCATGATCACTTGTACTTTGGGGTGCTGTCGAGCGTCGCTGAGACTGCGAACGTCGTAGGGGCGGACCACGGTTTCCAAGACCTAAATGCTCGTGCTCGGACTTGTCCCTAGTGTTTGGCCTCTTCTTTTTTTTGGTAGTGGGCCTTCCCTTAGGCACCTTCACCTCTGGTGGCTGTAAACCAGTGTGATCATCCTCGGGCTCCCATATTGGCTTCCACGCGTTGAACGCTTGTTCAATCGTCGTAGGATCATACCGCTGAGACAGATCATCATACCATAAACCTACACATGAGAGTTGTTCCTCTGTGCTATACGACTCATCGTATGTTTGGCGTTGTGCTTCAAATTCTTGTTGTGCGTCGTATCTGAGTGTTCGCCAGAAGATATGCACTTCTTCAACTGGTATATTCAGACCGGCTTGAATGTACTGAAACATACGAAACGCGCACGGTAATCCCATGGTCGAAGTAAACGCACAAACATCTTCGTACGATGTTGTGTGGTCAATATCGCACCTCCCGCTTCTCAGCTGATCCTGGAGTATTTCCAAACATTTGAGGCTCACTTGATTGACCAGAAATAAAAATGGGACTTGCTGGTCTTCCGAAACCCTTCTGTCAATGGAGAACTCGAAGTCTTGTTTAATGTGAAAATGTTGCCCTTCGACGAATCTATGTATGCTGTCGAAGCATGTGTCTAGAGATCCGGTGGATGTATGAAGCCAACACTTTAGAGCTGAGTGGGCGCTCTCCGCCCTACACATTGGAAGTCAATTAGTATCAGATAAATGGGAAACATACCAATACAAACAACAGAACATGTTGACAATTAAAGTTAAGCTAACCTGTTGGTAGATGTGTTGCCGAAATGCCTGAATCTCTTAACCCATACCTCACAAAATTTCTCACGCTGACATAGCCATGTGTTGTTCAAGTACACAACGAAAGGATTGTTGGCGCCGTAGGAGTGTACTAATTTCCCGTACTGTTCATCGTACTTCGCAATAGTTGAGGCGTAAACTAGTCGCTTCCACCGATGCACTACTAAATTGACTCTGTCACGGTCAATATGCATTATCTTAAGCGCATTGGCAGCCACATTCTTGCATATATGCCAACGACATAGAAGATGTGGTACAGAAGGATATACCACTGAAAGTGCTTTCACTAGCGCCTTTTCATTGTCAGTGACAAACACATTTGGAGGATAGATCAACACCTTCGTCAGCTGATTAAGCATCCACGTGTATGCAGACTCATCCTCTCTGACCGCAAAACAGAACGCTATGCAGAAGTTCTTGCCGCACGACGTGACTCCGACGAACTCCACTAGAGGCACCTTGTACATGTTCGTCTTGTAAGTGCTATCAATGAGCACTACATAAGGAAACATCTTAACGAGCGTCAGCGAAAAAGGGTGCGCAAACAAGACAAGACCCAGCCTAGATGGATTCCCTGCAAAATGGACATTTAATTAGAACTAACATTTAAAGTGATTAACAGACAAATAAACCAACACTGAACAGATGTGCCGACACTTACTTGCATCTTTCTCGGACCACCAACTATAATTACGTTCATCTAGCGAGTGCATGAAGGACGCTACATCTGTACGTCCGCCACGATCTTCTTTTCTGAATTTCGAAACTAGGTTATGAATCGATGTCTTGTCTGCAGTACTTTCAGGGTTCTTGTCATGTAAATGGGCCCACATCTGCCTAGGCGCAACACCACTCCTGTACAAACTTTTCATGCTTGCCCTTTCGTCGACGCTAAAGCGAGGCCGGACGAAGTGAGATTGCGGGTTCCTCGCTAACGCGTGGTTGTGCGTCGGGACCATTACCAAGACAGACCAGCCCGTCTGAACCCCACCCCTGATGCTTAGGCGGAAAGGGCAGTTGCATTTCTTCGTGGCACGCCGTGGCCTTTGACTCGACGATGACGATTCTCCTGTGCTAACCCGTGGCCTATGCTTGCCGTACCTCTCACACGTTAGTATTACTTCACCGTCGTCTCTCTTAGTCTGTCTGATTAGATAAATATTATTAGCCTCTCCGGTGCGAACGCATAACCAACCGCCTCCTCTGCATCGCCAAAGACTAGGCTACTATTAAATACATGACTTGTGTCTACGTTCGCATCATCGAATTCATCATCGTTATCACCCTAAGCAGAAAAACGTCGTTATTCATCAAGTGCTACTCGTAAACCCTAATACTACGTACTTTAGAATAAATCACACATAAGCCATCAAAATAATCAACAAAGTATATCATCGTAAAGTACACGAAAAGACAAACGCAACGGCGCAAACGGATCGAAAAACGGAGCAATAACGAAGAAGATACAGCGATTTGAAAAACGGGCACCGGCGCAGGCGCCGACCTAAAGACGCCGGCGCCGGCGTCCGCAGCAAGGGAGGCGCGCAGGCGCGCGTTTGAAAGGCCGGGCGCTGGCGCGCGGTTGGAAACAGGGGCGCGGGCGCGCGGTTCGATACGGGGGCGCGGGCGCGGTTGGAGGCGTGGGCGCGGGCGCCCGGTTGACTGGAACGGCGCTGGCGCGCGCTTAATGACGTGGGCGCGGGCGCCCAGTTTCCCGGCGTCTTTTTTTGCTTTTTTCGTTCAGTTTTGTATATATTCTAGCTACATTTGTACATAAATTGCTAAAATAACAGAAAGTACCTCAGATTGAGCTCCTCGTGAATACTCCTCGCTCCTATCATCTGCATTCTCGTCTTGTATTTCTGGAACACCACCTTCAGCATTTCCTCCATCTTTTTTACTCTTACCGAACAGTTTTTTTTCAAACTTCCGAAAGAAACCATTTCCTCTCTTTATCTCTCTAACTTTATCTCTCTAACTTTAGGATTTCTGAATTTGAATATGATTTCATATCATATTCAATCCCTTTATATAATGAAATTTGGGGTCACCTTGTAATATATCAAAAATTGTGGGTAAATATAAAAATAATTGAAAATTATTATAGTAGGGGCAAAATAGTCTTTTTCCGACTGAGCGAAGTGAAAACCCGACTGAGCGTAGTGACCCTCTTCGTTTTCATGGGTATACCCCATTTGGAGCTTCAAGACTACCATTAGAACCACCTCTTTCTCCTTGTCATTTTGAGGTAAAAATCTTCATGAAACTCCATCTTTTTCTAGCCCTTGTGGGCAAAACGAAATTTAGAAACTAAGCTCTTGTTACCCCTTGTGTTCTAGCCGATTTTGGCCTCATTGGTGGAGTTGGAATCTTGTTCTTGAGCCACTCCAAGCTTTGTTTACACCCTTGGAAGGTAAAGGAAATTCTAAACCCTAAACCTTACATTAAAACTTGAATAATGTTAGGGTTAGTTTTTAGTATTGAAGTGTGTATATATATGTGAGCTGTAGTGTTAGAATTTTGGTTACTAAACCGGTGGGAAGAGGAAGAGGAAGGAAAGAGAGAAGGAAGAAGCAAGAAGGAGAAAGAGAAATCTAGAAGAGAGGCAAGGTAAATTATACTCTTTTGTGTAGCCTTGTATATATATATGTATGTAATAGATTTTTAGAAGTTGAAATGAGTAATGGAAAAGGTAAGGTATTGATAGTGTAATGTGTAAAAGAAGACAAATGTTTTGAAACCTTAAAAGACATTGAAAACTTGTCAAAACAGATTTGGGAATGAGAGGTTATGTGCAGGAATTTTTAAGAGTGTTTAGTAGTGGTATTGGTGTATGAGAGCTTGTACGTTATTGCTGTTTTGAAACAGGTGAAATGGGTAACAAATTGTGAATACATGATGTGGTGAGAATGTAAGATTTTAGGGGAGGTTATGTCAAAATTTATCTAGAATTAGAACACTTAGTGAATTAGAAACTAGGTGACTAAATTGTGCTTGTAAAGATTTTGATTTAGTTAGTTAGAGGGGATTAGGAGAGATAGTTAATATAGTTGTAATGTACTAGAGGGGTTAAAAATGACATTAGAAAAGGGAGCTATTGTTGGGAGAGAGCTAGAATAAAATCTGTAGCAAAAGGCATTAAGGAAGAAAGCAATGTGAGTGTTGAAAAGAAACTTAGAGAATTGTGGGTATAAATTAGTATAGAATTGTGATGAATTAGGAAATGAATTAGCATGATTTAGGGTGTTTAAATTGTACCAAAACATGTTAGGATGTATGTAGGAAGATTGGGGAAGCAATGGGTGAAATTGGGAAAGAAAAATAAAATCTGTAGCAAGGTTCTGACTTCGTCCGACCCAGACGGTGAGTCGGACGTGGGTCGGACGGGGCTTGAGAAACGAAAATCAAACATTCTGGAATGGTCTGACCCAGGGCCGTGAGTCGGACATGGGTCGGACAGGCAAAATTTTCCGTCGTCAAAGTTTCTGACTCCGTCCGACCCAGAGGGTGAGTCGGACGTGGGTCGGACAGGACTTGGACGACGGAACTGAAACCTTCTGGAATGGTCCGACCCAGAGGGTATGGGTCGGACGGAATAGTGCTGGGTCGGACAGGGTGAATTTCAGAGGACGAACTCTACTGGAATGGTCCGACCCAGGGCTTGGGTCGGACGTGGGTCGGACGGCCCAATACTTACAAAAAAATAAAAAAACAGTAAGCTTATAACTAGTATATATATATATATATGTATACCCACCTATACATATGTATATATATATATATATGTATGTAGACCATGGACAAGTAATGGGAAGAAAGTAAAATGAAATATAAGTGTAAGAAATGTAAAGACTTAGTAAACACAAAGTAGTTGAGTTAAGATTAATAATAGTTAGATTGATCATTCAATTGTATGTATATCATAGGATTTGAATTGTGACACCGGAAGACGTTTGGAAACACGTATGACGGTGAACAGTATGGATTCCTCATGCCCCGTATGCTATCTTGGTTACTCTGATTTGTGTGTTATGTGCTAATTGATCACCAAATAAGATAAATGCACGAATCGGAGTTATCATGTTTACTTGTGAATATGTAGTGTTGTATATGGTTGTATATTGTCTTCAAATTTAGTTTGTATAATTCATGAAATGTTTGGATGAATATGAATGTGTTGTATGATGTATTGTATTGTGACCGATTGTGATGTGTTTGGACTTCTAACTTATTCCTAACAAGCTAACCATCCTAACTTAAATTGGTAATTAAATTGGAATGAGTAGAAGTCCGATATAGTTTCGGCCACGCGTGAGGATGCGGAGTCACGAGAGGTTGGCTCCAATTCCTGACTCTTAAACTGGTCCGCGGCCCAAATCCCTTAAGTGGGTAGCATCCCGGATTGGTGAGTCAAGTAAATCCCGGAGGTGGGACGGCGTAGTCCCCAGGGCCGGAGGTCCCGACGACTTAACTTGAGTATGAGTAAGTAAAATGAATGTAAGTAAGAAAAAGTAAGTAATGAGTAAAAGAGGAAAAGCATTCCGATTAACCCGGATGCATAATTTGGCTAACCTTGTGAAGGTAAGTATTGTGAGCATCATTGTATTGTTGCCTTGGAATGAATAATGTATTGTGAATGAATGTATGTTGTATGCAAGCATGTATGTATGTAATTAATGAACAGCATGTTTAGTGGACGTCAAATAGTCGGCGTGCCCTAGCTAGCACGCGGTATATGCGGAGTTTATACGCAGCGTTTGCTGAGCCCCTTGGGGCACCATTTTTACTACACGCATGTACTCGTGAAGGATGAAGACTAGGAGAGTTGAAGTTTAATTTCCTTGTCTATCTTTTTGGATTGTAAACAATGAATTTATGATTGGTGTACTGAGTAGTACACGGCTGTAAGTTTTTGTTAGCCGGTGTACCATGGGGTACACCTTTTTGGATAGTGGAGGTATTGGATTGGGGTATAGATGAGTAGCTTGTAGGAACTCATTCTTTTGGGAAGTTTGAATTGGGATGTAAACAAATGCACTTAAATACTCGGTGATCCATTGATGTAAGTATTTGGTATATGGTATTTTGGTAAGTAATTTAGTAGCTCGGTACACTATGTGCAGACCGTGACTGTAAGTAAGGTAAGCCTAGCTAGCCGTATGGGCGGTTAGCGGCGTTGTACCACCCGCCGTAGTAAGTAGTAATATTTCCGCTGCGAACTCGTAGGATTAACAGGACGATTAGACGATAAGCATGGGATTAACGGTTGGGGTGTTACAATTAAATAATTAAGACCCATTCTCCTTACCTAGCCATTGTTGCCACCTGCCTACAAGCTTTATTCCCACCCTTTAAGAAACTTAAAATATTCACTAATGAGTCATCAAGCATTGAATGCATTAAACTAATGTTAAAATGTGATTTAAGGCAAATTAGACTACCTTTCTCACAAGACCCCTTCCAGCCGTGAACTCACCAGCAAAATCCTCTCTTTGGCTCCTCCTTGACCGTAAGGAGACACCAAACTCAGATGGTGTGAGCTCTTGCTCTAGGTAAGCTTCTAAGGCAAGTTTAAGTCCATTTTCTTCATCTTTCTTTCCTCTTTCCATTGAGTTAAGCTCCAGCCATTTCCATCCATGTATGTAGTGTGATTTGGAGGTTAAAATAAGGGGAAATTTTGGCTGTAGCAAGGGAAGAAGGAGGGAAGTTCTAAGCTTGATCATTTAAGGTAAAAATGTGCTTTAAGCACATATCTCTTCTTCCTCTTCATTTCCGGTTGTATTCCTTAGTTTTCCTAGCTCCTTATCTTGTTCTATTCATATAAAATCAGTGGAGTAGCCCACATCTTGAAGGAGGAGCTAGATCTAAGCCAAAGACCACATCTTGGCTAGTTTCGGTAATGGAAAAATACACCTTGTTCCCCCTTGTTATTATTGGTTTTCTTCCTTACTTTGGACGGTGTTTTAACACCTTTCTTTTGCTTCAGTTTGGAGGCGTAAACAGCCTTGGTACCCTTACATTTGCTAAGGTAAATTTACCTTGAATTTAAGTGCTAAAACATTTCCCATGGTTAGCTCATGTTTGGATTTTAATCATGTCTTGTTTTCTGTATGAAGACAAATAAATCAAGCTGTGAAAAAATCTTCCCTGAGGTGCCGTGGCTAAACAAGGTCTTAACCTTGCTAAATCAAGGTATAAATCACTTAAACCTTAACTTTGATGCATTAATACATGTTTAAACTTATGTACATGTACTGCCGTGAGTGAACCCATCTCATATGGTCTGATTTTGACCATAGGAGGTTAAGGAAATGACTTAGTAAATTTATCTAAGTAATTAAGTAACATAAATGTCAAAATTAAGACTTTATGTGGAAGATTGGTAATTAATGGAAAATATATGGTGAGGCCGTGAGCTTATATGTATTTTGGGGCATTTATTGTAATATTTTTAACAATGTTTGTAATAAGGCCATGTACTTTAGGCCATTTCAATTATGTATATTTAGTTTAAACTAGGTTTTAGGTAATAAATAAGTGTTACCGCAAATTATAAGGGGTTAAACTATAATTAAATCAAATTTGGGGGCTAGATATTAATAAAGCCGAAAATTTGGTGTTAAAAGGATTTAAAATAAAAATTAGAGTAAATTACTCGGAACCCCCTTGAGGATAGGACATAATACAGTTAACCCCCTTGTGTTTATCATAATTATTGGTAACCATCTTGAGGTTACGGTATCTCTGACTATGAACCCCGAACTATAACTCTGTTATCAAAACGTTAACTACGTGCTCACCCATTAGCTTAATCACATTATTAATGACATGTTGGATAAAAAAACACTCCTTAGTCAGCATTTTTATTGTCCAAAAAACGTCAACCCTACCTCAAAAATGCATCTGAATTGGGATGAGGGATGGTTAGACGATGTTGATTAAGCAGTTTTGTCATCTAGGCTCACATTTATAATGTGATTAAGCTAATGGGTCAGCATATAGTTAACGTTTTGATAACAGAGTTATAGTTCGGGGGCTCATAGTCAGAGATACTGTAACCTCAAGGTGGTTACCAATAATT
Source organism: Limonium bicolor (assembly GCA_023374045.1). Classification (NCBI taxonomy): domain Eukaryota; kingdom Viridiplantae; phylum Streptophyta; class Magnoliopsida; order Caryophyllales; family Plumbaginaceae; genus Limonium; species Limonium bicolor. The sequence continues at coordinate 16,620,739 of CM041783.1, read as the reverse complement.
ATCATATACACAAAGGGGTTAGCAGTATTATGCCCAATCCCCAAGGGGGTTCCGAGTAATTTACTCTAAAAATTATAAGATTTTATAAAGTTTTGGGGTTAATTGGTAAATTCTAGAAAAATTAGGGGTTAAAACCGTAAATTAGGGAAAGTAATGGTCAAGGAAGTATTAAGGAGGTCAACCTTGACCATAGGATAGGTTTTGACCAAATTAGATAAGTTAAAGAACTTATTTAAGGTTATATAATAAGATAAGTATTTAATTGTAACATTTTTATAATATATGGGGTATGTATGGAGATTACCGAAACTTAAGGGTGTACAATGGTATTTTAAACACCCATGGGCTATTAGGAACTTTTAGGATTTTATTGGGTTGAATTTGGAATTAAAATAGCTATATATGTATAATATATGTTATAATGTCATTGTTATACCTTGGAAAAGAAAATGGGGTGGAAATGTAAATACCGAGAGTTTATGGGTTAGGAATGATATTTATAACCTTTTGGTATAGTTTGGTGATTTTTAGAATAATATAAGGTGTTTTAATAAGATAAGTGTATAATATATAGTTTTGATGATATTATAAAACTATATGTTATAAATTGGGTCAAATTATAATTATAAAAAGTTGGTGGGTTAATAAATGAATTAGAACAGAATTTAGGTCCTGTTCGGATATTTGGAATATATCCATAGGTTATATTTAAATTAAGGTTTAAAATGTTATATATGGTATATATAACATGGTATAAATTATGGGGTGATTTTGTAATAAACATAAAGATATGGTAAGTTAATAAGATTGGTTTAAATGGATATGCCTTTTCGGTAATTAACAATAGTTTTGTGTAAAAACTATATGTTATTAATTTCATAAGATAAAGATGTCAATTATATGATATTAATATATGGTATACATTAATAATGTTATGTGGTCAAATGAAATTAAAATAAAGTATAGTGCTGTACCGAATTTATAAGGTTGGAAAATGAATTTTAGACTATGGTCTACAATGTTATAATGTTATAACAGTTAATGGTATTAATGTGGTTTAAATGGAGTTAATATAAACAAGGGTATTCACATTAAATAATGACAAACTAAATAAATGAGACTTATAAACTAAGGTAAATATTGGATAAAACCTTAGGAGTTGGAATTATACAACATGAAATGTTATATATTATTAAGATAATGATCTTAATATGAGTTATGGCAATATAACACAACTAATGGGAATAATCATCTCACATAAGATGATAAAACGTGACATATGATATAAGAGTTTTATAACTCATGAAACTTACCTATATTGGTAAATATATACGTATGCGAGAAATATGTATATAAGGATGGATATATATTACAGTTGGAAACCATATAATATAATGGTGAAGGTTATTACATGGAAATGGTTTATAAACTGTAAGTTATAAGTTTTGAATTCAAATGTAGCTCATTACAAGATTAATGGATTACATAAATACAATGGATGGTGGGATAGTAATGCTATACGATAAATAATGCATGTATACATGCAACCATAGGTTATATAATATATTATGCATGCAACTGTAGGTTACAATACGTGCCTAATGCCTATGCATGTGATGAAACAGTTGAATTAAATGTACGAGAACAAACGAACTAATGCAAAAGCGTAACGCTTATAAACTACTACGAGTTGGAAAAATATAAATTCTTACGTTCGAAAACGTTAACTACGACGTTCTTATTAAACCAACTCCATTGTTAAACCGGGTATTAATACGTACTACGAGTAAGGAGTTTGAAGGATAACGGTAACTTAAATAGTAACAGTTGAAATCCGAGGATGTAATACTGGGGTTACTGACATTATTCGGAAATACCGAGTCAATTTGTCATGTGGATTGACACCTAGCGTTCCTCGTATTTTTAGATCACATTTCAGACGTGCGCGCTCGAGAAGCTTAGTGGACTACACTGCGCATCCTTGGTCTAAGGTGTACGGTATGTGAAGAAGGGTTTGATCCGGGTTGACCTGAGAAAGGGCCCGGAATTGTTTGATAACTTGTATGTTATGTGTGTGGATATGTGCATATGATGATGTGTGTTAATGCGTTACTTAATTATGCGAGCGTCCTACGGGACTAACACTACGTCGACTATAGATCGACTTATATAAACATACATATGCGTTTAATGTGATGACACGATGGTTACTTAATATAATACCCTTAGTATTAATATTAAGTATATAATAACCTAAGTAAAACACTTAGGTACGGGATACGACAATGTCGATCTCTAGAGCATGGATCTCGAACATGAATATGACCTAGATTACTTCCAGGTATGCGTGAGACCCATCGGGCAGCAAATTAATAAAATGTATTCTCCATAAAACTAAGAGTTTATCTTAATACTATGAGAGAAATTGTATGAGAAAAGGGGAGGAATCCCGGTAGTTTACGAACTACCTGGTTGCGCATTTGTGATCACTGAGGGGTACCCGATCGGGTTCCGCTCCAGGAAATTTCCCAACGAGCCCTATTTGGATCATGGGTCAGATGGTACCTGCTGTTGGTACACGGCTACGGCCTTTATATGGACGCCTTACGAGGCAAAGTGAATAGCCAGGGGCCTCCGGACCTCTGGCGAAATGAGCACCTTTGTGTGTACGGGAGGACTACTGTCCATTGGTAAGGTTAACCGGGTTGTCCCAACATGACACCCATCTGGTAAATAATTAAACATGGTTTGGATGGATGGGGCCTTGAAGGCCAAATAATATTAAATATGGAAACCGTTCGCTAAGACGATTATACACAGTATTGTAATTATTCGATACGTTCGTTTATACAACTGTTGTTTGTAATATGTAATGACTGTATTGGTTGGATGGATGATTATGTGTTTATGCATGATTATTACAGTATTAATTATATCTGTAAAATGGTAAAGCATGAAATCAATCTAATATCAAGATGACTAAAATGACAAGTGACCAATAGGGTCTAGGCCCGCATACTCAGCGTTTATCGCTGAGCCTTTATGGCATGTTGCAGGTTGCTGATCATCGTCGAAGCCGGAGTGCGGGATCAGGGTAGCTAGGGTGTTACTTTGTTTACCGTACAGGGAATTCAAAGGTATAACAATACCAGTCTGTGGATTGTGCGATGGTATTGTAATATTTGGGATTGGGTAGATGCTAACTTGTCGACGGTTATGGCTTTTTGGACTTAGTATGATGTATAGGATTTATCTCGTTGTCACAGCGGTACGGTAGTGCTGTTTATTTTGGTTGTTGGATTTAGTTTCTGCTTCGTTACTCGCATGGGCGAGTAATGGCAGGTGACACCCGTGTGAGAGTTAATGTTGCTTATTCTTCCGCTGTAAGACGTCTTTTAATTGTGCTACGTGAGGGATTATTACGTGTTTATCGAGTGGGGTGTTACACTACTGCTTAGATACTGTGACCCACCGTGTGTACGTCTCGCGTCATGTTCAATTTGTTGATCACGTCTTCCCTTACAAGCACCTAACTCAAACCACCGCCTTTCAACCCGACTCCTTCACCAATGCCTGGACGGATCTCCAACTTCACACTACACATCCCACCCATGCCCTCCCCCACCAGTTCCTCCTTTATCCGGAACATCGACCCCCTCCCCCACACACACACCAACCACCTCCCCTGCCACCCTGTCTCCTTCACCTCCCACACACCTGCACAACCCCTCCACACCCTCACCATCTCCTCCACCAACCACCTATCCTCCATCACCCAAACAATACCACCCAAAACTGTTGTAACCATATCACAGAGTGGCATCACCAAACCAATTCAAAAATTCAACTTGTCGGTCTCCACCACCACCCCGACCGATCCCCGCTCAATCACCCAAGCCTTCAAACATCCCTCTTGGCACACTGCTATGCAGTAAGAGTTTGATGCTCTCCATCACAATAACTCCTAGACCCTTGTCCCCCCTTCTCCTTCTCATAACCCGGTCGATACAAAATGGATATACCGCATCAAATACCACCCTGACGGTTCCGTTGATCGACTCAAAGCTCGACTCGTCACCAAAGGCTTCACTCAGCGACCTTACTAGGACTACCACGACACCTACAGTCCGATGGTCAAACCTGTCACTATTCATGTCGTCCTTACCCTGATAGTCTCCAATGGTTGGCCACCTTGCCAACTCGATATCAATAACGCCTTTCTTCAGGGCACTCTTCACGAAGAAGTTTACGTCCGCCAACCACCCTGTTTCATTGACCCCAACTGTAACACCCCTCTCCTTAAACACGTAATAATCTCTCTCGTAACAATAAATAAAACGTCTTACAGCGGAAGAAATAATAACAACAATAATACTCACTCGGGTGTCACCGGCCATTACTCGCCCATGCGAGTAATGAAGCCAAACTATATCCAACAACCAACATAAACAAACTGCTAACCGCTGTGATAACGAGATAACTCCTATACATCATACTAAGTCCATACTCAAAAAATCGACAAGTGAGCGTCTACCCAATCCCGAATATACATAACCGTACCATAATACAATTCCCAGTCTGACATCGTTATACAAATAAACTCCATGTGCGGTAATTAAAATAAACTCTAACTACCCTGTTCCCGCACTTCAGCTTCGGCGATAATCAACAACCTGCGCAATGAGTGTAGTCTCAGCGATAAACGCTGAGTATGCCGGGCCTGGACCCTAATGGTCACTTAGTCATTTTAACCATCTTATTATTAGATTGGTTTCATGCTTTACCATTTTACAGTTATAATCAATATTGTAATATACATGCATAATATACATAATCATCCATCCAGACATTCATAAACCTTATCCATCCATCCAATCAAACATTCACCAAATATCACAAATAACAACTGTATATCGAACATATCGAATAATAACACTGAATAAACGCCGTAGCGAACACCATCCTTAGTTAATTAAATTTGGCCTTCAAGGCCCTATCCATCCAAACCATATTAATTAAAAACCGGTTGGGCGTCATGTTAGGACAACCCGATAACCTCACCATGGACAGTAGTCCTCCCGTACACACAAAGGTGCTCATCTCGCCAGAGGTCCGGAGGCCCCTGACTATTCACTTTGCCTCGTAAGGCGTCCACATAAAGGCCGTAGCCACCTGACCCACGATCCAAATAGGGCTCGTTGGGTATAAAGCTGGAGCGGAACCCGATCGGGAACCCCTCAGTGATCACAAATGCATAACCAGGTAGTTCATAAACTACACTGGATTCCTCACCTCAACTCACTCCATCTCTCTCTCATAATGTTTAAGATATGCTCTTTGTCTTATGGAGAATAATTATTAGTTAGCTGCCCAATGGGTCTCGCGCATACCTAGAAGTAATCTAGGTTATATTCATGTTCGAGATCCATGCTCTAGAGACCGACAATGTCGTGACTCGTTCCCTAAGTGTTTTACTTAGGTTGCCATATACTTAATATTAATACTATGGTATTATATCAAGTAACCGTCATGTCATCACAATAACGTATATGTATGTTTATATAAGTCGATCTATAGTCGACGTAGTGTTAGTCCCGTAGGACGCTCGTGCATAAATAATTAATGCGGTAACACACATAACACACAAGTTATATCTACCAAATCCGAGCCCAAGGAATTCCTTAGGACAACTCGGATCAAACCCCTTCACATACCATACACCTTAGACCAAGGATGCGCAGTGTAGACCACTAGCTCGTCAAGCGCCTTCGTCTGAAGTATGATCTAAACGGTAATAAATTATAAGTCAGTCTCCATGACTAACTACATCCGGTATTTCCGAATAACAAGTAACCCCGACAGTTCATCCCCGGATTTCTACAGTTAATTGTTACGGGTTTCTCTAAACCGGTCGGCTTTGTTACTAAAACTTGTATGTCGAAATATTTCGACTGCTAAGTTTAATCCGTTCTATTTCTTTAATCTTATCCATCATTTAATTTAGGTATATAACCTATAGTTGCATGTATGCATGCACTACTTATCATATTGTATTATTTTTCCTCCATCCATTATAATACATTGTATTATATAATCCATTATCTTTAGTAAATTATATTTCCATTCAAAAACTTATAACTTATTGTGTTGTAACTATTTTTCATGTAATATCCTCCACCATTATATTATATGGTTTCCAACCATAATATATATCCATCCTTATATACATTATTCTTGTATATGTATATATTTACCATATAGGTAAGTTTCATGAGTTATAAAACCCTTATATTACATGTTACATTTTATCATCTTATATTAGATGATTATTCCCATTAGTTGTATTATATTATACAACTTATATTAAGATTATTATCCTAATATTATGTAACAATTTATGTTGTATAATTACAACTCCTAAGGTTTAATCAATAAATACCTTAGTTTATAAATCTTATTTATTTATAGTTTTTCACATTATTAAATGTGAATATCCTTACTTATATTAATTCCATTTAAACCACCTTAATACCATATAATTGTTATAACATTTATAACATTGTAGACCATAGTCTAAAATTCATTTTCCAACTCTTTGTAATTCGGTACAGCCCTTTATTTCATTTAAATTTCATTTTGACCACATAACATGATGTAATGTTATACCATATATTAATATCATATAATAAGATATTTTTATTTCCTTTAAACTTATAACCTATAGTTTTTATACAAAACTATTTAATATTGCCGAGAAGGCAACATCGTTATATCCATATTTCTTTTCATATCCCATAGTTTTATTTATTTACAAAATCACCCCATTATTTATACCATGTTATATATACCATATAATATAACATTTTTAACTTATAAAAGGGTATAACCTATGGTTTTATTTTTATAAAATACCAAACAGACCTTGGCTATTTTGAATTTATTACCAACCCCTTTAACTTTCCAAATTTATAATTTGACCACATATATAATGTTATGTAATATATATCATATATTATAACATTTTAAACCTTAATATAAATATAACCTATGGTTATATATGCTATAAATTTCCGAACAGACCCCATGTCTATTCTAATTTATTTTTCAACCCTTCCACTTTCTATAATTGCCATTTGGCCCAACTTATAACATATAGTTTTGTAATAACATTAAAACTATATATTATACATATATCTTATTAAATACTCTTATATAATTCTAAAAATCACCAAATTTTACCCAAGGGTTATAATTTACATTACTAACCCATATATTCTCGGTTATTACTATTTCACCACACATATTTATCCAAAGTATCACAATGACATAATAACTATATATTATACATATATAGTTTATTTTAAATTCCAAAATCAACCCAATAAATTCCTAAAAATTCCTAATAGCCCATGGGTGTTTATAATACCATTTTACACCCTTAACTTTCGGTAATAACATATTTACCACATATGTTATAAAATTGTTACAATTAAATACTTATCTAATTTGGTCAAAACCTACCATATGGTCAAGGTTGACCTCCTTAATATTGCCTTGACCATTAATTTCCTTATAATACGGTTTATACCCATATTTTCCAGAAATTACCATTTAACCCCAAAACTTTATAAAATCTTATAAGTTTTATTTAAACTCATTTAAACCTCTAATTTTCGGCTTTATTATTATATAGCTCCCAAATTTAATTTAATTACACTTTAAACCCCTATACCTTGCGGTAATATATTTTTATCACCTAAACTTAATTAAAACCTTATAAATACATAAATAAAATGGCCTAAAGTACATGGCCTTATTACAAACATTAGCTTATAAAATAAATTACACATAAATGCTCAAACATGCATTAAACTCTCGGCCTCTCCCATAAGTTTCCATTAATTACCAATTTTCCACATAATGTCTTAAATTTGTCAATTATGTTAATTAATTAGTTATAAAATTTACTAAACCATTCCTTAATCACCTAAGGTCAAAATGAGACCTTAATAACCTTGTTCACTCATGGCATATATATACACATATGTATAAACACATATTAATATACCAAGTGAAGGTTTAAATGATTTATACCTTATTTTTGCCAAGTTAAGGCCTTGTTTGGCCACAGAAATTTAAAGGAGAATTTCCACAACTTCTTAGATGAGTTCTAACAGCAATATAATGATATGGTTAGGTCCCAAACATGAACTAACCATAAGAGTAATTTAAGTCATGAAAAACATGAACTTTTACCTTTAAAAATCAAGGATCTCCCAAGCTGCTCTCGGCCTAAATTTCCAACAGAAAGAAGGCATCAAAACATTCTTTAAACTCAGCTATATAACAGCCAATGATCTAGGTAGAAGAAAGCTAGGGTTTACCTTGATTAAAATGGCTTAAAATGGAGTTTAAGCTTGGAATCAGCCACCAAATGATGTGGTTGCAATTGCTAGTGATCAAGCATGATAAATGGAAGATTATAAGCCAAGGGAAACAGGTTTTACAACCGGAATTGAAGAGGATCAAGAGATAAGTGCTTAAAGCACATTTTTATACCTTAAGAACAAGATTAGAATTCTCCACCTTCTTCCCTTGTTACAGCCGAGAATCACCCTTCTTTTAACCTCCAAAACAACCTAGAACCATGGATGGAAATGGTTGATGCTTAGCTCCATGGAAAGAGGAAAGAAATGTGAAGAGAATGAACATAAAATGGCTTAATAAGCTTACCTATGTCAATTGGTGTTCTCTTCTGAATTTGGTATGCTCTTACGGTTTTGGAGAAGCAAAAGAGAGGATGGAGCTGCTTGGTGTCGGCTGGGAAGAAAGGTAATGAGGTAAGAAAGCTAATTTGCTTTTTATGTCATTTAATGTTACTTTATGAAATAGTAAATGGTGATTCATTAGATTGGCTAGATATTTATGTTGCTAATGAGTAAGGATGACAGCTAATGGGGGCGGCAATGGATGGCTTGGTCAATGGATGACATTTGACCATAGTTTAAGTTAAGTAATTAAATGTTATTTTTGGGTACTATTCATCCAAAATTACCCATTTTGATTTTATTTTTAAACTTTGATTTAGACTTTATAATATAGTCTATCCTGTCACATTAATGTTATAAAGAATGTAATCTAGTCTTTAAAGTGACAAAAAGTCATTATCTTAGAGCTCATACACAAAAACGTGCTTTAAGGTGTTTTAGTGCACATTTTGTGTCACAAGGTGTTTCTGAGCTTAGTTTTCTTTGAGAACAGTTTTGTTGTGTTCCTTACATGATAACTGATCTTAGGAATCCAATTTTATATCAAATAGAGGTCATAAGACCTTTAAGGTTTTCTTAGAGCACATTTTTGCCCTACTTGACCTTAAAGCATGTAAATGCTTGTTCTTTGTGTTGGAGTGTTGTCCAACAATTATAATATGTTCCTCTATGTGTTATAATGCTTAGGACAAAGTTTTAGGTCCTAAGAAGTTCATTTGGGTATGTATTTACCCTAAACAGTCAAAGGGTGCAATATCTTGCTTTGTGTTGACCGTTGTTGTTCTCAATTGACTTTTAAGGCATGTTTAGGCCTTAATTAATGTGATTAGATGTTTAATCCATGTTTTATTAGTTTGGGGTATTTCAGTCTACCGTCCCCATCATGTATGCCGTCTCAACAAGGCTCTCTATGGTCTTCGTCAGGCACTACGGGCCTGGTACACTGAATTGAAAACTTTCCTTCAACAACACGGCTTCACACATTCCGAATCCGATGCCTCCTTGTTCATTTACAGCAGCGGCACAACACTCCTCCTCCTCGTGTACGTCGATGACATTATCGTCACTGGCAACATCACCACTGCCGTAAACACACTGCTTCACCAACTTGCCACCCGCTTCTCTTAAAGATCTCGACCCCATATCATATTTCCTAGGTGTTGAAGTCATACCCAACTCTGGTGGCCTTTTTCTATCTCAACGCAAATACATTGCGGATATTCTCCAAAAGGCTGGTATGGATGGCTGCAATTCCTCCCTAACTCCACTCTCCGCCTCCACTCCACTCCTAAAGGGCACTGACGATCCATTTCCCCAGCCCACAAAGTATCGTACCATTGTCGGCAGCCTCCAATACCTAGGCTTTACTCACCCAGATATTGCGTACACTATCAACCGATTGTCTTAGTTCATGCAACATCCCACAACCCATCATTGGACCTCTCTCAAACGTCTCCTTCGCTATCTCACCGGCACAATCACCCACGGTATCTATCCGTCCTACCACCGCCACCACCCTTACTGCTTACTCAGACGCTGACTAGACTGGCGACCACGATGATTTCATTTCTACCACGGGATACATCATATATCTTGACAAGACCCCTATATCATGGAGCTCCCGCAAACAACATGTTGTCGCCCGTTCTTCCACAGAGGCCGAGTATGAAGTTCTGTGGCTCCTCTCTCTGTTCACCGAACTTCATCACCGAGTTAGCCAGCCCGTTATTTACTGCAATAACATGGGTGCATGGTTCTTATCCTCCAACCCAATCTTCCACTTCCGAATGAAACATGTACCAATCACATATCACTTCGTTCGCCAGAAGATTCAAGAAGGTACTCTTCGTGTCGGATATATCAATTGAGCAACTGATGGACGTCTTAACAAAAGCACTACATCGGCCTGAGTTTGATCACAATGTGACCAAGCAAGGACTCTTTCAACCTCTCATCCAGCTTGCGGGGGCGGGTTGAGGAAATTAATATTTCTGATAATACGTAATTAAAATTTCCTAATACAATTACAAATATAATTGTAAATATCCATACAATATCTCACCCACCAAACTACCCACTACTCTCCTTCCTAGATTATAGAATCTGTAGCTACATTAACGTTCAACTCTCTAAGCAATTTCAATGAACTTACAATCATCTACGGCATTTGATTTGATTATGTATCAATAATTTATCGTTTGTGGGCTATACAAAAATCCAAATCAATTTCAAGCAACAGACGTGGGGATATTCTTATACTTTGCTACCCTCCCTGCACCATGTAAACAAACACATGGAGCTCTCTTTTCCAAGATTCTATACAAAATTACATAATTTAGATGGCCTTGCATGATTCATGACCAATGACAGGAGACTGAAAGAAAGATTACGACACGATCTGTACTGTTATTGTTACCAAACAAGCAATGCCCTCAGTTCCACCTTTTTGCATTTTTTGAAGCCTTAGACTTGGCTTTTGCTTGCTGAAACGAGATCATTTTCTGCTTCTTACGAGCTTCCTTTTCGGCCTGCAAAAAACTCATATACGTTTACTGGTATACGACTGTAAGTGATCCCCATGATTCAAAGCTTCTTATACATGGCATGACAGACTGCCAACTTACCTTAGACATCTTGGCTTTCGCTTTTGTTTTAGTGCTCTTTTCCTCCAGCTCTGCCTCTCTTTCCAGCGCCCTCTCCCGAGCTTCTAGATTCTTCTCTAGATAATACTGTGAAAGCAGCTCCAATAGTTAGAATTGTAGGTTACATGAAACTAATGTAGTTCCCTAGTTTATGGCAATAAATAGTTTCCAATGCAGTAAAAAGTGCACACAATCCAAGTTTACCCACATTATAGTCACCAGCATAGTCTTGTAAGAGACCATCCTTGACTTCAATCACTCGGTTAACAATCTGCTTTTAAAATACCGATCGTGGGAAACAGTTATCACTGTGCCTTGGTAGTCTGATATTGCTTCCTAGAAGTAGAAAGATGACAAAGAAAAAAGGATTCATTTGTTAAGAATAAGAAACAAAAGTAAATCCTCTTATTTGACCATAAGGCAGCGAGAAAACGAGTGAGAGCTCAACCTCGAGCATTTCCTTTGAAGGTATATCCAAATGATTGGTTGGCTCATCAAGGATCAGCAACGTAGAAGGTTTGACCATAAATTTGCAAAATGCAAGACGAGCCTAACCAAGACAAGAACAAACGAGTGAGAGACACTCTGTATCAGACCATTGTTGTATTGAAGATCAAAAGGAGAGAGTTCTGACAGAAACAGCAACTTCAGGCAATGCAATAAACTAAAATGAGCATCACCTTCTCACCACCGCTCAAGAGGTCAACCTTCCTATCAAGCATGTCAGATTTGAAGTTGCAGCGACCAAGAAGACCCTTTATATCATCGATTCTCCAGTCCTCTGCTACTTCTTCAACTGTTCCGAGAACTGTTTTATCCAAATTTAGTGCTTCAGCCTGGAAAGCAGATAAAGCAAATCTCATACATCTAATGTGCCAGAAGTGGACCCGGTAATCAATCACATGGAAAGAACACAGGAAAACATGGAATAAAAGGATAACTCTTACTTGATTCTGCTCAAAATAGTTTGGAAGAATATTATGTTCACCAAGTATAACTTCACCACTTCTTGGCTCTTCTAAGCCCATGATAAGTTTGAGAAGACTACTTTTTCCACACCCGTTAGGACCAATTATAGCAATTTTCTCCCCCCTTTGGATTGTGAGATTGGCTTTTCGAAATAATAGCTGACCAACATCAATACACAAATGGTTAGGCAGGTTGTCACCATATCAAGGATACAAATCTCGATTGCATCTCGAGTATACAGACAACTGACAATAACTCACCTTTTCTCCATACCCAAATTCCAGATTTTTGATAGTCACAACTGACTTTCCACTCCTTCCTCGCTCAGGGAATCTGATCTTAAGTTGCTTCCGTATGAATGGCTTCTCAACCCGCTCCTCAGTTTCAAGCTTATCCAGTTTCTGATTGAAACAATATAACATATTAAGAGGGAAAATGGAGGGAGAGCGATGTCACTCAAATGGTGCTTTGTTCAAATAAAAGTGCGCATAGCATTAAGTGGGAGGCTATTTTCTAACTTTGCTGTCAAACTGTATAATGAAAAAGCACAAAAGGAAAACAACACAACAACATCCAGACCAATCCTTCTGAAGATTGAAGAAAATGGGAAACCCCACTTCCTTTGGCATGAATTCATATCATCACTTCACAGGAAGAGTATTCCAAGATACACAAAACTAACTGGTAACTACCTTTTCAGCAGTTGATGCCCGGCCAGAGTTGGCTCCAGCGCCTAGCCGATGAATAATGTCCCTTGTCTGTTCAATTTCCTTTTGCTGCTTTCCCATGCAGCAAACTGAGCTTCAATCCATGTAGCCTTTGAAATAATATAGTCTGAATAGTTTCCTATGAATGTCCTAGAGATACCCATTTCTGTTTCAACAATTTTGGTACACAGCTGATCAAGGAAAGCTCTATCGTGAGATATGATAACCATGGGAACATCTTGCATGTTGAGATACTCTTCCAGCCACTCAATCGTGTCTAGATCAAGGTGGTTTGTAGGCTCATCCAACAGCAGTAGGTCAGGATCCTGAAAATTGGAGAGGTTAATAAACACTATTATGTTAGAAACAATAGGATTCTCCCAAGAATTATCAAAGCCTGATTCTGAGATCTGAATCAAATCTCAATTGTACCAAAAATTTCTCCAATTTGTATCTCTACTTCCCTTCAACTACAAAATCCCATGAAGCTTTTTTGTGCGGGAACAATTATTGATTTGTCATCCAATTTGCTGAAAAGCGTCTCAGTTTTTATTTATCGCTTTGGTATCTCTAAGTATACAAAAGCTGTCTAAAACGGTCAAACAAGGCCCAACTACTTACGATCATCGAAAATGTGTGTAGTTGTAAATTGTATTAAGCTTCATATGGTTTATAGTAGTAACTCCACAAGTGAAACATAACCAGAAACCCATCATAAAAATAATCATAGGAAACCCATTGAAATAGTACCTGAAGTAGAATCTTGCCGAGCGACATTCTCATTTGCCAACCACTGCTAAATGAAGCCACTAGCCTATCTGAATCCTCGGGTGCAAACCCAAGCTCAGGCATCAATTTACTCACTTTTGCATCCACCCCGTCCAAATCAACAGCCTGAGCTTTGCTCTGCAGAGAATCAAATTCATCCAACAACCTACCCATCAACTCCAGATCCTCCACAGCCCCTTCAATCGCCTTCTGGATCTTCTCAAGCTTCTCAGCAATCGCCATCTGCTCCTTAAAAGCGCTAAGGAACTCCTCCCTGACAGTCTTGCGCATTGAAACCTCAAATTCTTGACTTAGAAACGCAATTTTCATGTTATCCTTGGCTTTGATCACATTACCCGATTCGGGTACCTCTTCACCCATTATAATTTTAAACTGGTCGTCTTACCCGCCCCATTTACCCCCACCAAACCCACTTTCTCCCCCTTCTTGACTTCCCAGCTCACATCCTTCAACACGGTGACGCCACCGAAGGACTTGCTCACGTTTTCCAGCCTAACGCCAGAAGAGACACTCGAAGCGCCAGAATTGGAGCGTCTGTTGGGTTTCTTCCGGTCGGATTCGGCCGAGTTCCCGCTGGAAAGGAGAGATTCAATCTCTTCATTTGATAGCGTCGTCGTGGGTTCAGGTGATCCAACAGCAAGGGCAGCTAATTTGGAGGATAAGTGAGATAGCTTAATATCGTCGGAGTTTGAGTATTTTGAGGGCTTGAGAGAGTTCTGGGAAGCTCTAATTAGCGGGAATGAAGTATGAGAGGATATACATATAGACGAAGAAGATGAAGGGCGCGGTAAGAGGGAAGCTTTATGGGTGTCAAGCAGAGTTGAACCAGTGATGAAGGTGGAGCGGAGATCGAAGTGGAGCTTCGAAGCTAAATCCATGGCTGATAGTTTCTGCCTGACACACAAGTCAAGAACGGACCCAATAGGAAAACGGGTGGCGAAGAGAAACTCTCAGCAGTCACGGCTATGCTTCATGGATGAGCCATATAGCAAGTGAAATTTGTACCGGCGTGTGTGGGGGGAGATAGAGAGGGAGAGGTTGTGGATGAGAATTCGAGGGAGGGAATAAGTGGCGACTCTTGTCACGTGCCTCCTTCAGCAGAGAGTCCGACCGACTCACCAGATCTGTCCAAATTAATGTTTTAAAATGTTAGATTTTGGGGCTTTCTTCCTCATTCATTACCACCTATGACAACAAACAGAAAGAAGAGAGAGTGAGACGAAAATAAGGGAGAAAAGAAGGAAAAAAGAAGAGAAGGAAGAAGAGATTGAAGATTTTACCTCCATTGAAGCTTGGAAGCTCTCTAATGGCTATTTCTCTCTCTTTCCTTCTCTTTTTTCCTCTAATGGGTTGTAGACTTATTTGTATCCTAGGATGGGGCTTGACCCTATTTTTGCTCATTGAATGGAAGAAACCTAACTCATTTAATACTCTTGTTTAATTCCCTTCAATATCAATTAATGCTTTAATTTGATCTCTTATTGCATTTATGGTGGTTTCATTCAATAATTGAGCTTGAGTTTGGAACTAGACCAAATGGGGGATAAACCCTAACTTTTGCTCTCTTGATTTTGGGGGTAAAATCTTAGGGCTATTTTTTAAGAGTGTTTGCTTACTGCTACTTAGTGACTTAAACCTTTAATTAAGGGTTTGACTAATTAGGTAAGAATGGATTTCCCATGATTTGGGGATTCATGAGTTAAGCTCTAATGGACAATGAGTTAATGAGTTAAGGTTTTAAGATTCTTTGGGTGATTTAGGTGATTCCCCGCTATCCTAGGGTACTCTTCCACCCATTCTATCAAACAAACAATTTACTGTTTTATTATTTTTCCATTGACAAACAACCAAACTTGCCTCCGGCTAAACCCCTGTTTACTATTTTTATTCGCATTTCACTAGAGTACCGAAGCTTGGGATTTAGAAACCAATTTCCTTGTGGATATGACACTTGTTATATTGCAACGAATTGGGTGCACTTGCCCGTTTAGCTAGGTTTAATTACTTATGTTAGTAATTTTCCCAACAACTACCCCGAGTGATTTCCAGATTGTAACAAGTTGAAACCTGATTTAACTGAATAGCAAAAGTCTTTTGTATGATGTCATATCCATCGATCATTTAGTGATAGGTTTAAAGGAAGGGACAAAATATAGTTACTTTCTGAGGAGTCGAGGGATTGATCAAGTTTTTGAATATTCCAAGAACATTGGTCAGCATTAATATAATTTGATACCATTTCATCGGGTAGAGCTAAGGGAAAATTGAGGAGAGGATGTGAAAGGCATCATTTTGGGAACCTAAGGGAAGTTCTAGAAGGGGGTAGAAGTACCGTCACCAATTTGCCTCCTAATAACAGTTTTAAGGAGACTGATATTTGGCTACAAGGATTTCCAAATATGACTAGCTTTTGAGGGAAGAGAGGCTTATGTAACATTATATTTTGGAAAGTAGATGACTTAAGAGTCATAGCCATAAGGGAGTTAGGGTAGAGATAATCTCCAATAGTTGAAATACCCCTAACCTTTAGATATAATTAAATATTGGTAAATAATATATTTGGGGGATTATGAAACCCTTTCACATAAACACTTAGGCGTTTAAAACGCACCTAAACTCCTTAAGGTCATAAACGAGCGTTAAGCCGAACCTTAAGCTAACCAAGTTATATAAGCTATAAAACTCATACCAAGTCAACTAAGGATCATTATATGACCATTACAACACAGGACCTCATCTAAAACTGAGTAAAAATGCAAAATGCTCGGGAGTTCCCTTAAGGGCCCGAAAGTCCCGAAAGTGTAACACCCCTAATCCTAAACCTGTAATAACGTTTCAACTCGTAGCATGGTAATTAATAATTCGCAGCGGAAAATAAAACTATCTATCCTTGGTGTTACACGCCGTTACTCACCCTTGTGAGTAATAAGGCATCCTTACTCTTCCAACAAACCAACTCCTCACGCTGTGATGAACAAATACCGAGCACTCTAATTATTACTGACCAAATCCAAACTAAATGAGCAACTAACTGAATACATCAAACTCCTTATTACAATACCAAATAAAACTTAAGAGTGTTTGTTAAAACACAGCAGCTACCCTGTTCCCCGCACTCCGGCTTGTGTCTTCTTCAGTAACCTGAAATGTTTTGCCCATTGAAGGGCTCAACAATCGAAATGCTGGTATGCTAAATGTAGTCATAAGTCATCTAGATTCCTTAAGTCGTTTTAGCCATCTTGATATTAGATTCATTACATAGTATACCGGTTTACAACAATAACAGTGATAACTGTAAGCATTAAACAATTACATAACAGGCAAACATCAGTGCATAGTAGTAAACAATAACCAATAATTAAACACCAAAGAGCCATAACAACAATCAAACAAGATACGCGTATTAAACTATACTTGTTAGTTGGCCACCCGGTCCTTATCCTTTAAACCAATCACTTAATCTTTTCCAATTAAATTCCACCTCAGGCGTCATGTCAAGACAACCCTTAATAACTTATTAATGGACGATAGTCCCCTGGGTTCCAATGGAACTGTTACCAGCTGACCCTATGGCCCTGGATAATGACCGATCCGGTCGAACCTGTGCACCAACGGTAGTGCCCTCCGCCATCGTCGAATGTGGACAATGGATTCCTTGAGTGACTCCCCATTGAAGTCTCTCGTAGTGATCACGATGCGCAACCAGAAAGTCGAAACAGTCTGGATTCCTCTCTTTATAAGTTAGCCCTTTAGTCAATGATACAATATCCAATCCTTGAGTTAAGACTATAACAGTTGACCATCAGTTAGGTTCAATAATACCTAAAGGTCAATTAGTCTTGTTCCAGTTTAGATGTATAAACTTTCAGTCATAAGACGTTCGCGTATAAATAAAATGCAACAGTGTTGAGCAATACAGTATACAAAATAATATACATAAAATCACAGATATCGCTCTTAACAATTAAACACACACGTCTGGACCTTAGGAAAATCCTTAGGACATTCAGACCACACAATTAACATACCGTTCACCGGGATAATAGCTAGCTTGACAATTCACGCTCTAGTAATTCTTTCTCGTACGCTGTTATTTATACATGTAATAACGGGTAATATTAATATGACTGTCCACTAAATATTACAGTACTGTCACTGTAGAGTTTATACTCTTGTATACTAACTCTGTATGTTCTTGGTTTCTAGGTAGTTTAGCAGTTCATTATTTTATGTAGTATTCACATGTGATAATGAATTCCCATTGTGTTGTATATCTTTATTCCATTAATCATATATCCATGATTACTTTCACTTATTCCATATATCATTATCATTTGCTTATTTTTATTATAACCACAATTATTTCATAAACTTTATACCATACTCCATAATATACCATAATACATTATATCCCTTAGTTTTAATTCCTTTCTTTGTTAAATCACAAAACTAACCATTTTAATTTCGGTAATTATATTTTGTACCCACTAACTTTTATAAATTACCAAATAACCATATAACTTTATAATTTACCAAATATCCATATTAACTTTCGGTAATTACCAATTAAATACACTAGCCTTTATAAATTACAAAATATTCACATAACTTTCGGTTTTGACATTAACTTTCACATAATTACATTTTAACCCTTAAAACTTTATATAAGTTACATATTAACTTATAAACTATAGTTTTAATATTTAATTTTCTAAAATACTGAATAGAGCCCATATACTTTTATAAATTACATTTCCGCCCCTTAATCAATTCGGTCTTACCATTAAACTTCCATAAATTACATATTCACCCCAAAACCTTTATAAACTTAATATTTTATGTCATAAATCATTTTAACCCAAAGTTTTTGGTCAACACTTTGACCAAGACTTAATTTCATAGTTAATACTTTAACATACCCATAAATTCATATGTACTCTCGGTTTCATTTCCAAACTTTCCAATAATTACAAAATAGCCCCAAAACTTTATAAAATGTTATTTTAACACTTAAACACTTATTTAAATTCACCAAAATTCATAATATTAATTCCTACCTTATATTATACCATAATTATACCAATTAACCTCTTTAGTTCTTGGCAATCATATATAACACATTATACTTTTCAAAAATTACATTTTAGCCACATAACTTTATAAACTAGCCATTTAAATATTTGTAGCTATTTTTACTACTCCCAAAATTTATAATATAAGTTAATATACTTATACACTTCAAAAATCCCCAAATAACCCATTAAGCTCTCGGCTTTAAACATTTACTATATAGTTTTAAAACTTGATTTAAACTTTATAATATGTACATATAAATGTATATAAGCCATATAACACTTCTAAAATTATGCTTAGAATGACTCAAAATAGAACATCTTATCCCTAGAGCATTCGGTTCAATTATATGTGTAACATAATTAATTTTTGTGACACAAATATATACCTTAAGGTAATAATCTTACCTTATATGTTATAAATTATTTTCTTGGTATTATAACCTAATGTTTTCGGCCTTAATTTATCTAAAGGTTATACATAATTTTTATACCAAAGTTTGAAGCTTAAATCAAACTTAAACTTAATAATCCTTAATTATAGAAACTTACTCCTTAAATCAAGACAATTCTTGTACTTGATTTCTCCTTGAACTCCAAGCTCTTCCAATGCTATTTTCTTGAAGAACTTTCGGCCTCCTTGGATATATTAGGAGATCCAATTGTTAGACTTCTAACAAGGATTTATAAATAAGATTTGGAGTAGTTTTACAAGAGTTTACCTTAGAAATTTTTCAAGGAATTTTCGGTAGACCTTGAGATGGTTGTAGATCTAAATTTCCTTCATGAAATAATGAAGAGAACCTTAGCTTAGAAGTTCATAATTTTCGGTAATAACCTTAGGGTATTTTACCAAGATTTTCAACATGAACATATACCTTAACTTAATCTTGTTGTTCCTTGTGTTGTTGTTGAATCTAGGAACCTCCTTGGAACACTTATGCTTGGCGAAAATAGTGTAACACCCCGAACAAACATCCACCCACACAACGTCGCGCCTAAACAATATCACGGTTAATTACGCAGCAGTATAAACTCCATCCGGGTGTCACAGACGCCAACCACCCACGTGACTGACACAACCATACTACCAATACCAAGTTACGGTCTGCATGACTGGAAACAGCCCTCAATCAAACTCATATACATCTTAAAATACAATTCCCAAATACCGAGTGTCTACAACAAAATTTCCAAATCATAAACTGAAAATTCATCTCGGGTTTAGTAACAACCCATATATTAAACATACTACTACAACTCAAAATTTTTGCTTTGATGGACTACCCCCATGGTAGCCATCCCGCCTACGCTCCGTTACCGTCCGGCTCAATACCTGAAAAATTTGGGTTGTAAAGGACTCAGCAAACTACGCTGAGTATGAACGTGGGTAGCCCGTATGTTGCCGGGCTACACGACTACTTGGTCGAATATTATTAAGTCAATTTACATGCTATAATAAAGCAGTAAAGCAGGCCACAATACATCATGGTTTCATACACACTCAAAGGTTGAAAATCATTAACAACAAGCAACCAAGCATAACATGTTGGCGTCATAGCAACATCAAACACGCAACCAAGCACAACAAGCTGCTAGTATAGCAACAGCAATCATGGAAATGGTAAAAGGTGTACGTAGGTATGTTATACCCATGATCCTCACTATGGGATCATTCGAGCGTTGTGTGTTTTCGTTTCTTTTATTTTGTTCCCATAATGTGTATTTTCTTTCTTTTTCCTTGCACCAGGTCTGGGGATATAGTTAGATCCCGTGACCATATCATGTAGGTGCCAATCTTTCCTTGTTTCTTTAAGGATTATTTGTGAATTCTTTTATCATCGCACGTTGGAGGACGTCTCCTCCATAGCAAATTCCTCCATTCCCGGCGTCACCCGTCGAGAAAGCGGAGTCGCCTCTAGACTCCAGGATAAATGCTCCACCAAATGCCAATCCTCCATTCCCGATGCCAAGGGGTCAAGAAAGCGGAGTCACCTCTAGACTCTAGAATGTGCTGAGAAAGCGGGGTCACCCAGGGACCCCTAAAATATGTTCCACCATAGACGGTCGAAGGATCTGATGCAGATGCCAATTCCCGATCATCCATAACGCGTGGCCCGAGCTGTTGTCTTCCCGGGTTATCCTCGTGTTTCACCAGTTGGTATTTTACTTTTCATTATCATTATAATCTCGACACCATAGTGGGTGTCATTAGCGGTCCTCTATAGTTAGAGAGGAGTTTTCTCTTTGTATAGTTCTTTTGTTTTGTTTACGTAGTTCATCATGTTCCATCTCAAAGTTCCATAATCGAGAAGGGACTAAACTACTGTGTGCGCGCAAATAATATGCAACAAAGATATAGCAATCATATAAGCAAGATAAGCGACAATCCGAATTTCATGCTTTGATCTTATGGTCATTTTCACACAAGGCACACAACAAACAAGCCGTGTAACACGACAACATACGAACCACACATGTCCATACCTCTTATCAGTCGATGTACAAGCTCGCACTAGGGCTACCCGCCTCCCGAGTGATACAATCCTATATCGGTTATACGGACGGGTTAGTAAATCTGTTTCACACGTCATTGTTCGTAACACTTCTTATAGTACTCACTAAGCGATATAAGTGACATTATTAGTCCTACTTCCTAAGTGGAATTCAGGATCTATGTTTGAAGTAGTTTTCATGTCTAGTCATTTAAACTTTGCCCCACCTTGGTTCTCAAGTAAACTCTTGGACCATTTCTAGACTCCTTTCGCCCTTCTATAATTTGTAACATTTCTAATTAAGCCATAACTTGTTATCTTCGTCATTTAACTCATTAAACTCTTGAACCTTTACTAGTGCTTACTATTTCGGTTTTGGTTCCTCTCCACTTTAGGTTCACATTCATCTCTTCTTTTTTTCACGTACAATCTTACAATACCTCTAAAACTTGTTTATACATAAGCCTAAGAGTTTCAAAATCTGAAACACAACTCTGTGTGTAACCTCATCTAACCTCACTCTTAATGTATCAAACCGATGTCAACCCCTTTCAAAATGTTTCACTAATCTAACTGAACGTTTTAGACATGATTTGGGTTCACAAAATAACTAACATCACACTCTTAACAAATCTATAACCCAGTTATACAGAAACTGGTGAAACAAAAAAAAAACTGCAACACAGAACCTAGTATCTTCTCTTCTATCTTTTTGTTCATTCACTAATCTGACTTTCAATGTTTCCCAAATTGCTTACCCAGTTAGTTAAGTGTATTAGGCAAGTCTTAAACTAAAAACCAACTCAAGGCAACCCTGTTAACACCTCTGGAAGTTCATTATATAGAAACAACCAAGTACTGAAAATCTGAACCCAAAATCTGTGTACCTCTTCATTCTTTCTTTTAGTTAGTTAAGCAGAGTTCTAATTCCCCCCTAAGTATTTACCCACTTATTTTAGCATGTTGGCAATGTTGTGGATTCATTAACAGGCCACTACAACGTCTTTACCACCTCTGTAATTCGTTTATACAGATAGCAACGTTACGGAAAGCTGAAACACCATTCCTGTGTGCCTTCCTATTTAGCTTCGGTTTTTAGTTCACTTAAACAGATTTAAAATCTTCCTAGCATGTATACCAACCTAGGTACATATGTTAGCCATGATTCAGGTACATTATTAAACCAACATCACTCACTCACTACCCCTGAACCCAGCCATACTGAAACAACACCCTGTGCATACTTTTACTTGAATCTTCCTTTTTGTTCCTAAATATGTTTTCTAATTCCACCCAAAGTTTTTTAACAGATTTAATTAGGTGCATTATCTAGGTTTTGGGTTCATTAGCAAGCTAGTATAACACTCTTATACCACTTGTATTTCAGTCATACAGAGGCAATGATTATAGATGAAACCCGAAACAGAAACTGTGTACTTCTGTTGCTTCTTGCTTGTAGTTAGTTAAACTGACCTCTACTTTTTCCCTAGGTACTTATAAACTTTCACAAGAGTGTTAGAGATGTTTTTGATTCATTAGCAGCCCAGTACAACCCTTTCTAACCCCCTTAAAGTTGGTTATACCGAACCGGTATTATATGTAGAAAACTGCAACATAGAACTAGTATCTCCACTTCTATCTTTCTTTTCTGTTCCTCACTTTGGTTTCCGTTCCCCAAGTTGTTTACCTCTTTAGTTATGTGGTTTACCACGATTTTGAATTCAAGAACAGACCCAAGAACAATATAGATTTAGCTACCGCAACTGAAATGGAACAGAAGATATGACTGATGCATCTGTTTTCTATTCTTTGAGGTTGTTTTCTGTTTTTTTTTTGTTTCTCATTCATTGATCTGGTGTCTTTCAATCCCCCCAAGGTGTTTAACCTCTTAGTCAAGGGTTTTAACAAGATTGTGAACTTAAAAACAACCCTGTTTAATCCTCTGAATTTTCCTCATGCAGAACCGGTATTTACTACAGAACTGAAATACAACTTCAGTGTTTTCAGCACACATTTATTCAGTCATCTTTCGGTTATGTCTAGCTAGTTTTCCCTAGTAGCTTAATGATATATTTTTCCCAAGTCTCTTATTAATATCCCTTGACAAAACACTCAGATTTCTTTCTAGGAGTACATCAGCAGATTTTCGGTATCTACTTAACCAAATCTGTCACACAAATCCTTAGCCATTGTCTATATTTCCTAATCAGTTTCCTCCTAGTCATTTAATGACATTATTACCTAAGTTAATCAACAAGTTTTCCCATAACATATCAGCCCAACCCTTCCTGAATGACAACACACCATTTCAGTAGAAAAACACCCCAGATTTTTAATCCAATACATTAGTTTTTCCTTGTTGTTCTCCTAGCACACTTTTAAACAGATTTCACAAGTGATCACTAATTTATGTAAGCATGCTTTCCCCCAGGTTTTTCTACGCGACTGCCATAGCATTACCAGCCCAGATTGTCCAGAACCTCACACAATTTGTCGACACACAGAAAACATAAGATTGCAGCTCCAACAAATCGATCACTTTGCTGGTTACTAATGCAGTTATTAACCAGATTTTCCTAGGAGGTAACTAGACCATTTTCCTTGGAATAAACCTAGGTGTTTTCGGTATTGATCTAGTATGACTTATACGTTTGAAACCTGTCATTTATTTTACTAACCCACCAACAACACAACCTTACAGCACAGAGATTTTCTAGCTTATTGTTAGCTGTTTACAGTCAGTTATCAAACACACATTAACCATGAGTTTTGGACACAACCTTAGGGCGGTTCACACAGGGGTTTCCGTGCTGGTTTTCTTTGATACACTTGGGCACTTTCGGTCCTATTTACAAGGAGGCCAAGGATTAGTTTCTGTATCAAAGTTTTAAAGCAAATCTGAAAGTAAACTCTTAAGGCTCTCAGTAAACCCATTACCTTGAGTCAAGGGGTGGTTTCTCCTAGCTCTCCCTTGGGGTTTCCAGGCGAACAGGTTGAAATTTTAGAAGCTTCACTTGCCCACGCATTTAAGACAAGAAAAGGAGTGAGATCATGATGAGGGGAAAAAACAAAACAGGAGCAAAACCAGCAGGAAACTGAACTGGTTTAGTGTTCTAACCTTGGGATGATTTCAAAACAGATTGGGCTAGTCTCCTTGAAGAGTTTCGGTGAAATCTTGTGAAGGCTTTCCCAAGTTGTTCATGCATGCACACAGAGGAGTGAAGAGAGAGGTCAGATTCTAGAATTTTTTTTCCAGACAAGAACAGAGGGAAGGAAGAAGGTTGATCAGACAGATTCCGGTTGTTGCCCTTACCTCCAGGAACTCTCGGAAATGTCTTCCTCCCAGGGATTTTCCAGGAGTACCACCGGGGATTTGCATGCATGGTTCACACTTAACAAACGCATAAGATTAGAGAGGTTAGGCAGGGGTCGGGCACCACTGAGCAAGGCAGAAAAAAAACACGATGAAAAACAACAACAACAAAAGCGTTTACCTTGGGCCAGAATTTCAGAAGGTTGGCGTGGGTTTTCCTTGGGGGTTCTCAACACGTTTTGTATGGGTATTCCAGAAGGTTGCATGCTTGATCGATTTAGAGAAAAGGAAGTCAGAGGCTAAAGATTTTTGGACAGCCGATAAACGAAGAAAGAAAAGAACGCAAGTGAAGAGGACCGTCGGGAACGTTACCTCTCGCTGGGACTTGTGAAGGAAGTGGGAAGGAGAAGCTGTTATCGATTTACCGTGTCGGTCTTGCGAGTTTCCTTCTGAACATGCGCAACCGTGAATCAGTGGAAGAACCGTATGAGCAACTTCAATCGAGAAAAAAAAACATGGGGACTCGGCGAGCGCATTGGGAGAAGGCAAAAGATGGGTTTCTCAACGGGACACACAACCATGCGAGGACAGGGGAATAATTTCTTGGAAAGCAGTGAAGGTCATATGCTAGTGGAGATGGAAGGAATCGAATGGTCTGTTGAGTGGGGCTGTAGACACACGCGAGAAGAAGACAGGGGCAACGGTTAAAACAGGGAAATAATTAACATGTAAAGAGTTAGAGAGATTACGGGTGTTTTAGTATATCAAAGTAATACATGGGGATCGGTGGAGTTTCGGACACCTCCAGAGTGGGGGCCGATTACTTACTAATCCATTTATATTATACCTATAAGTAATGTAGTGAGGCAATAGAGTTAAGTAGTACATAGGTAGTTAGTTTAACATTTAAGTCAAGGAATATAAAACGGTGAGCACAAATACTTTATGTTATAATGTTACTTGTACATGTTTGTAACAGGTAACGTAGCTCGTATATTATACCCCCGTAACATGTGTTATTTAGTACAGTCGTTATATGTCAACGAGTACTTCATATATTTCAGTTGGCATAATGCATTACACCCGTTTCGTGTACAAAGGTCCTAACATGGACTAATTTAGTTTACTCAATTGTATTTATTAATTCCGAAACCGAAGAGCACCGATACTTATATTACAATGTGACTTACTATCACATTCACAGATAAATGTATGTCCCTTAGTATCTTAGGGTATAAGGGTACATCTATACATTAATGTGACCGGTAAATTAAACATACCACACGTATTCATAATTTCATGTGTTTTGATTACTAGGGGTGTTTCAACCTACCCCCCTTAAAGAGACTTCGACCCGAAGTCTTGTCTCGTTAATTAATGTTCGTATTCTAGTCACTTACAGGGATCAAGTCCCGAATTCGTTCTCACTAACCAAGGGGTTATGTCCCGCAAATTCTACAGTTTTACTTCACCATTTGTGCTTATAAGCACCATGCCACATCTGTGGCTTCACCAAGTTCTCAACAATATCTCAGTGTACTAGTAATGTTCATATACTGTACTCATGTGCAATCCGATGAACAAGTCATTCACACATAACCAAGGTACCTCACTAAACATCTAAATACTATCCAAACACAATTCAAACACGCATAGCATCCCAAAAACAACACATCAAACGAACAACAACACAGCAAAAACACAACGCGCCTACCCCCCTTAAAAATGGATTACGCCCTCGCAATCCCCACTGTATCATCCTTGAATCATTGGTTCAAGATGTTTAAATCTCATGAAGCATTTCAGTTTTCATGCAATGTAGCTCTCACTATAATCCCATTGAAGGCCTTAACAATGTTAATGGCTTAGTTTCTGTATCAAAAGACTTTTATCGGTATTCATACCGATCTACAAACGGGTTCAGGTTTAGCCTCTCTGGATTTAAGGTATTGGGAGATAAGTTATTTGTTAATCAACCGGAAAATGTGAGAAACGGTCCACCAGCTTTTGCTGTGCGACTCTGATTACTTTAGGGTTTAGTTTTCCCTTTCTATTATTTATAGTGTATATCTAGCTCTTTTGAACTCTTAGAATTTAGGCGTAAAAAGGGCTCTCCATTGACACTTGGTATTCTAATCTGTAAACGGTCTCGGTGGGTTGTAATTTGTTTATCCTTTTTCTCTGGAGGTCAGATGTTCATGGTTTTAGTGCGCTTTAAGCGTCTGAATTGTTCCTTCTGACTGACCTTTAGGCTTATATTTGTGTATGCTCTACAATAACGATTTGGAGCTTAGTATTCTTCAATGTTACATACGTGTCGTGGTTACAACATCCTGTTTAGTTTATGTTACGGATTATAATTATATGTAGTTAGTTAGTTTACTCTTTTAGCATTATCACCCATTTTAGACCCTAACGGGTACAGCCGAATTAGACCTTTCCTCGTCTTTTGGTAACCTTTATTTTCCAGCTCTAACTCAAAGGTAACCCTGGCCTTGACATAGCCGGTTGACCTCAATTAGTTTCCGTAAAAGGGTTACCGATTTATACTTGTTATAAGTTTTTACGAATGTAAACCATTTAACGTTGGATGTTTAGTTTTCTTATCCTTGTTATTGTGATTGTATCAAGCAGCAGCTTACTGACTAGCTCTGCTTGGTCACGCAGCCTAATGTCATTATTATGTTACACAGGAAACTAAAGTAATTGACTACTACCGGTTAAATGTTGCATTTGATTGCGATAGGATATACTTCATGTAGTAGCTATTAGGCTATTAGTAACATCGCCTCATTTCAAGTCTTCACATATCTGTATACCCATGGGTTTACCCTGCAAGTTTCGAATCATGTATCAATGTATTTACACTCTTGTATTATCTGACATCAACCTCGCTTCCTTGGCAACTTTCTATTCCAGCTCATAAAATTTTCCACCTATTTGTAGTTTATGTGACCACTTGAAGGGGGTTTCGAGAATCATCAAACACTGACGTGATCAGCGTGAGTGTTGGACTACCCCTTCACCCCAATTTGTGCTCAGTGTCACTTGACCTGGCCAGGGTCGAGCTCAACCTTGCACGTCCGGTTTAAACGACTAATCACTTAAACCAATTTAAGTCCTTATCCCACCTGTTGCTAGTCGTCTAGTAATCAATTCGTGGGTTAGTATTAAAATCTAATCCTCTATATTGATTCTTTAAATTCTCCAACTATATATACATTTAAATGTGTACATATATATATTATATATGTATATATATTATATATATATATATTATATATATATATATTAATATGTTATATATATATATTCGCTCATTCTTGTATATAATACATATACTTATGCGTTATAAGTTTCAAGGTCGTATTAACGATTGTATACTTCCATGTTCTCACATTATTACTATTTCCTCGACGCTGACAAATTATCTTAGCCCCTCAATTGATTTTGTTGACCATTTCCAACTTCCAATACCCAATTATTCATAAATATTCGATTGAGTTGGGACTATTCCTCGTTGGAGTGCCTAGTTAATTTGGCTGGTTTCATTTTGTTTGACCGTTTAGGTCCACTTCAATCCGAGTTCATATCACCAATTTTAATTCTTTGAATGGACCATCCATAAAGTCCAATTCTATATGTATATGTACACATTTTTTTGTTATTATAATTTTGTTAAATTTAATTTGTTTATTCGGATTCCCAACTTAATCTTTTCTGGGTCATGTAACCCTTCTATTCCCTCCTCATTATTATTTCTTGTGTGTATCCACCAACTGGTGGTAACTATTTAGGGGTTATCACCACTGAGATCCCAATATTCATTTTCAGTTGTTAAGTTATAACATTAACTTAAGTCGGGTGTGTTTGATTTACTAATCGTGACCTTCTCTAATCGGATTTCATTTACTCCTTGGGTTTTATTGATATCCAGTCTTTCCTGATATGTATGTATATACGTTTGTATGTTTAGTTTGCTAAATCACGTTTAGAGTTTCTCGTGTTTATTTATTTACGTTTTACTCGGTGTAGTTTGCCCTTGGTTAAAAGTCCATTAGTCTTACTTATCGAAGTTCACCTTGATTCAGTCACCGCCTCTATATTTGTCTGAGTTGTATCTGCTACATTATAAATCTTACCAGATGTCCCCCCTTGGTCTTTTGATTATAATTGTGACCGTCGTAGACTCTCCTAAATTAATGGGGCCGCTCTTCAGACTCCATTTAGGAACCTTTGTCCTTCGAATGTAGTGTGTTCGGAAGGATTATACCATAATAGCGGCTTTGCACATTGCCCTTTTTATATTTACAAGGGAGGTCAGTTTATGGGGTGCTGTGGGTGCGTGCCATAATACCGCGCACTGATTTCAAAATATATGAAATAAATATAGGTTTAAGAATTTTAGACACTTGCTAATTGTCACCTAAGCCTGGTGTTTCCGAAGCTGACTTCTTTGTTGTCATGGTTGTTGTTTATTGGTTGCAGTTGAGAGAGGGTATTAGTCATAAACATCGTGACAATTTTAACTGAGGTTATAGTAAGGCTTAGACCAAAAAGAAATCCATTGATAGGTCTTGTATTGGACTGTTGCTAGATTCACAACGAAATAAATTGTAAGTTTATAACATACACTTCTCACGGCACGAGTCTTATGCATGTCTTGGCAGAGCTTGTGAGTATACCGATTATTGGAACTAGAGTTTTCAATTTCGTGTTTTCACTGTATTAATTAGTGAGGCTTCGTTTTAGTTCTCTCATAGTCACGGTGAAAGGTAACAGACCATGTAAAGGGTTTATTTACTATAACCGAATTTTTCAGCCATCAGCGACATTGCTTGCTGGTATTCTAACAATTCCTCTTTTGGAATGTGTTCATCCATGATTGAAACTTAACTTTATGTTGTACAATTCTTCCTTTATTTGATCTTCGTGACCATTATACTCATTAAATATTTGAGGGATTTGTTTATGATCCTTATACAAGTGCGTTTTTGGTTTCAGGAAATTGCAAATAATGTTTGAGAATAACTATTTAGATATTGTACATACTTCCAGAATTTGATTTGCACATTTATATTGTGAAACTTGTTACTCGTTTAAATGGTGTGGTATTATATCGTTGTAGAGAAAAGGGTAACAAGCAGAATTTGTCCTTTGTGGGACGATCACTGGGTTCTTAAGGAATAAAACAGTTCGAACAAGAAAAGGGCGAAGGAGATGTTGTTGAGTATGTTCCTCGCTCGCCGGTGGTAGAAGCAGGAGAGAAACCCAGTAAGGGCCACCGGCTTCATTTGTTTGAGATTGGGAAATATAGAAGAATAATTGAATATAAAGAAGGAGAAAGGAGGCGGTGACGATGCACACCGTCCGCCAGTTGGGGCGTTGTGCCTTTCCGGCAATCCAGAGCATGAAGATGAACGTAAGAAGGAGCAGAGAATTTATTGAACTCCGTAATATTATAATTTAGTGTGTAAAATTGCGTCATGCTTCGTTAAGCATTATAGGTTGTACCAATTTTATGGTGTAATTTTGTCTTGAACTATATTCTTTGATTTCATTGTTTTACGAGAGGTTTTCTTAAGTTACCCTCTCAAGTGTTTGAATTGCAGAATTTATCTCAATCCCAATCTTGGCTTAATTAATTGCTTATTTGAGCTTTATTTATTTCATAAATTTTGGGGTATTTCTGTCCTCTTTGCCTGTGAGGTAGGGTCTTATCGACTGCTAAGCATGTCGACCCAAGTTGCCGCTAAAAATGGGTCCCTCTACGGGTATTATCCTTTTGGCAACGTCTATTGTATAGTATAGTCTTTTCTTCTCGGGTTGATAGTCTAACATTAAGTAGATGCCAGATCGGGTTTCCCCGAGTAAGAGGAGGCTTTCTACCTCTCCGGCGTTCTTTCTCTGAATTTAAGAGACAATTAAGGATGTGAAGGTTGGGTGTAGGTGTTTGTTAGGCATCCAGTATTACTGGGGAAGAACCCTAACTAACGCGCCTCACATACTACCCACAATCCTTAACCCGCTATCAGAATTCCTAATTTCAGGTTTTCCTATACTCGGTACTTCCTTGTTCCAGTCATCAGAGCGTAACTACGCTCTGATACCACTTTCTGTAACACCCCCGAACAAACATCCAGCCACACAACGTCACGCCTAAACAACATAACGGTTAATTACGCAGCAGTATAAACTCCATCCGGGTGTCACAAACGCCAACCACCCACGTGACTGACACAACCATACTACCAATACCAAGTTACGGTCTGCATGACTGGAAACAACCCTCAATCAAACTCATATACATCTTAAAATATAATTCCCAAATACCGAGTGTCTACAACAAAATTTCCAAATCATAAACTGAAAATTCATCTCGGGTTTAGTAACAACCCATATATTAAACATACTACTACAACTCAAAAATTTTACTTTGATGGACTACCCCCATGGTAGCCATCTCGCCTACGCTCCGTTACCGTCCGGCTCAATACCTAAAAAAATTTGGGTTGTAAAGGACTCAGCAAACTATGCTGAGTATGAACGTGTGTAGCCCGTATGTTGCCGGGCTACACGACTACTTGGTCGAATATTATTAAGTCAATTTACATGCTATAATAAAGCAGTAAAGCATGCCACAATACATCATGGTTTCATACACACTCAAAGGTTGAAAATCATTAACAACAAGCAACCAAGCATAACATGTTGGCGTCATAGCAACATCAAACACGTAACCAAGCACAACAAGCTGCTAGTATAGCAACAACAATCATGCAAATGGTAAAAGGTGTACGTAGGTATGTTATACCCATGATCCTCACTATGGGATCATTCGAGCGTTGTGTGTTTTCATTTCTTTTCTCTTGTTCCCATAATGTGTATTTTCTTTCTCTTTCCTTGCACCAAGTCTGGGGATATAGTTAGATCCCGTGACCATATCATGTAGGTGCCAATCTTTCCTTGTTTCTTTAAGGATTATTTGTGAATTCTTTTATCACCGCACATTGGAGGACGTCTCCTCCATAGCAAATTCCTCCATTCCCGGCGTCACCCGTCGAGAAAGTGGAGTCGCCTCTAGACTCCAGGATAAATGCTCCACCAAATGCCAATCCTCCATTCCCGACGCCAAGGGGTCGAGAAAGCGGAGTCACCTCTAGACTCCAGGATGTGCTGAGAAAGCGGGGTCACCCAGGGACCCCCAAAATATGTTCCACCATAGACGGTCGAAGGATCTGATGAAGATGCCAACTCCCGATCATCCATACCGCGCGGCCCGAGCTGTTGTCTTCCCGGGTTATCCTCGTGTTTCACCAGTTGGTATTTTACTTTTCATTATCATTATAATCTCGACACCATAGTGGGTGTCATTAGCGGTCCTCTATAGTTAGAGAGGAGTTTTCTCTTTGTATAGTTCTTTTGTTTTGTTTATGTAGTTCATCATGTTCCATCTCAAAGTTCCATAAACGAGAAGGGACTAAACTACTGTGTGCGCGCAAATAATATGCAACAAAATATAGCAATCATATAAGCAAGATAAGCGACAATCTGAATTTCATGCTTTGATCTTATGGTCATTTTCACACAAGGCACACAACAAACAAGCCGTGTAACACAACAACATACAAACCACACATGCCCATACCTCTTATCAGTCGATGTACAAGCTCGCACTAGGGTTACCCGCCTCCCGAGTGATACAATCCTATATCGGTTATACGGACGGGTTAGTAAATCTGTTTCACATGTCATTGTTCGTAACACTTCTTATAGTACTCACTAAGCGATATAAGTGACATTATTAGTCCTACTTCCTAAGTGGAATTCGGGATCTATGTTTGAAGTAGTTTTCATGTCTAGTCATTTAAACTTTGCCCCACCTTGGTTCTCAAGTAAACTCTTGGACCATTTCTAGACTCCTTTCGCCCTTATATAATTTGTAACATTTCTAATTAAGCCATAACTTGTTATCTTCGTCATTTAACTCATTAAACTCTTAAACCTTTACTAGTGCTTACTATTTCGGTTTTGGTTCCTCTCCACTTTAGGTTCACATTCATCTCTTCTTTTTTTCACGTACAATCTTACAATACCTCTAAAACGTGTTTATACATAAGCCCAAGAGTTTCAAAATCTGAAACACAACTCTGTGTGTAACCTCATCTAACCTCACTCTTAATGTATCAAACCGATGTCAACCCCTCTCAAAATGTTTCACTAATCTAACTGAACGTTTTAGACATGATTTGGGTTCACAAAATTACTAACATCACACTCTTAACAAATCTGTAACCCAGTTATACAGAAACTGGTGAAACTGAAAAAAACTGCAACACAGAACCTAGTATCTTCTCTTCTATCTTTTTGTTCATTCACTAATCTGACTTTCAATGTTTCCCAAATTGCTTACCCAGTTAGTTAAGTGTATTAGGAAAGTCTCAAACTAAAAACCAACTCAAGGCAACCCTGTTAACACCTCTGGAAGTTCATTATACTGAAACAACCAAGTACTGAAAATCTGAACCCAAAATCTGTGTACCTCTTCATTCTTTCTTTTAGTTAGTTAAGCAGAGTTCAAATTCCCCCCCCCCTAAGTATTTACCCACTTATTTTAGCATGTTGGCAATGTTATGGATTCATTAATAGGCCACTACAACTTCTTTACCACCTCTGTAATTCTTTTATACAGAGAGCAACGTTACAGAAAGCTGAAACACCATTCCTGTGTGCCTTCCTATTTAGCTTCGGTTTTTAGTTCACTTAAACAGATTTATAATCTTCCTAGCGTGTATACCAACCTAGGTACGTATGTTAGCCATGATTCAGGTACATTATTAAACCAACATCACTCACTCACTACCCCTGAACCCAGCCATACTGAAATGTAAGTTTCAGGAACTGAAACAACACCCTGTGCATACTTTTACTTGAATCTTCCTTTTTGTTCCTAAATATGTTTTCTAATTCCACCCAAAGTTTTTTTACAGATTTAATTAGGTGCATTATCTAGGTTTTGGGTTCATTAACGAGCTAGCATAACACTCTTATACCACTTGTATTTCAGTCATACAGAGGCAATGATTATAGATGAAACCCGAAACAGAAACTGTGTACTTCTGTTGCTTCTTGCTTGTAGTTAGTTAAACTGACCTCTACTTTTTCCCTAGGTACTTATAAACTTTCACAAGAGTGTAAGAGATGTTTTTGATTCATTAGCAGCCCAGTACAACCCTTTCTAACCCCTTTAAAGTTGGTTATACAGAACCGGTATTATATGTAGAAAACTGCAACATAGAACTAGTATCTCCACTTCTATCTTTCTTTTCTGTTCCTCACTTTGGTTTCCGTTCCCCCAAGTTGTTTACCTCTTTAGTTATGTGGTTTACCACGATTTTGAATTCAAGAACAGACCCAAGAACAATATAGATTTAGCTACCGCAACTGAAATGGAACAGAAGATATGACTGATGCATCTGTTTTCTATTCTTTGAGGTTGTTTTCTGTTTTTTTTGTTTCTCATTTATTGATCTGGTGTCTTCTAATTTCCCCCAAGGTGTTTAACCTCTTAGTCAAGGGTTTTAACAAGATTGTGAACTTAAAAACAACCCAAAACAACCCTGTTTACTCCTCTGAATTTTCCTCATGCAGAACCGATATTTACTGCAGAACTGAAATACAACTTCAGTGTTTTCAGCACACATTTATTCAGCCATCTTTCGGTTATGTCTAGCTAGTTTTCCCTAGTAGCTTAATGATATATTTTTCCCAAGTCTCTTATTAATATCCCTTGACAAAACACTCTGATTTCTTTCTAGGAGTACAGCAGCAGATTTTCGGTATCTACTTAATCAAATCTGTCACACAAATCCTTAGCCATTGTCTATATTTCCTAATCAGTTTCCTCCTAGTCATTTAATGACATTATTACCTAAGTTAATCCAACAAGTTTTCCCATAACATATCAGCCCAACCCTTCCTGAATGACAACACACCATTTCAGCAGAAAAGCACCCCAGATTTTTAATCCAATACATTAGTTTTTCCTTGCTGTTCTCCTAGCACACTTTTAAACAGATTTCACAAGTGATCTCTAATTTATGTAAGCATGCTTTCCCCCAGGTTTTTCTACGTGACTGCCATAGCATTACCAGCCCCAGATTGTCCAGAACCTCACACAATTTTTCAACACACAGAAAACACAAGATTGCAGCTCCAACAAATCGATCACTTTGCTGGTTACTAATGCAGTTATTAACCATATTTTCCTAGGAGGTAACTAGACCATTTCCCTGGAATAAACCTAGGTGTTTTCGGTATTGATCTAGTATGACTTATACGTTTGAAACCTGTCATTTATTTTACTAACTCACCAACAACACAACCTTACAGCATAGAGATTTTCTAGCTTATTGTTAGCTGTTTACAGTCAGTTATCAAACACACATTAACCATGAGTTTTGGACACAACCTTAGGGCGGTTCACACAGGGGTTTCCGTGCTGGTTTTCTTTGATACACTTGGGCACTTTCGGTCCTATTTACAAGGAGGCCAAGGATTAGTTTCTGTATCAAAGTTTTAAAGCAAATCTGAAAGTAAACTCTTAAGGCTCTCGGTAAACCCATTACCTTGAGTCAAGGGGTGGTTTCTCCTAGCTCTCCCTTGGGGTTTCCAGGCAAACAGTGAAATACCCCTACTTAATTAAACATGATTTAAACATATAATAATCACATTAAGGCCTAAACAATTAAGCATGTAAAAACCTTATGGCATAAGGCTACATTAAAGAGAATGTGTTACATTATTATGAGTATGTAACAACTTGCGAACAAACGAACAATTAGATTTAGTACGGGCATATACATGTCCGAAAACATGACAACGTGGCATACTAATACAGTCGCATATATATATATATACATACATGAAAAATACTTATACACAACGTTACAATATTATAACGTTGTATGTATAACTAAAACACGATAAATAAAATAGTCGTATCCATATAAGGGTATAATCAACAACGTGCTCTAGCCGGGATTCGAACCCGAGACCTTTCATACCATTCCCGAAGCCTTAACCGGTTGAGCTTTGCTCAAATTCGGTAGTAGATACCAACGAATATTAATTAGTAGCTCACTACTAAAGTTACAGAAAAGAAAGAGAGGAGAAACACTCAACACTCTCCACTGAATCGATACTTCAGAAACAAACTGATTCAAACTTCCATAACGAGAGTGTATCATTCTCCAGATTGCCATGTACTCCATGCAACAAGGGAATTGTTTTTTCAAAATGCCCATCCCTCTTGAGGATTCCCAAGCGACACTACCATCGACCAACGACCCCATACCTATCTCATTATAATCGGTTTCCTCCTCCTCCTCTCTCAGTACCTTCATCTTCTCCAACTTCCACCGAGAGCTGCCCACCATCTCCATGGCTACTGCTCAGTAGTTAGGTAAGTTCCCAAGATTAAACCATGCTCACCCTTCTCCTATGATTTCCTACCTTCAAGAGCTAAACCGTGATCATGTACACCCAGCAGTAAAGACCGAATTGGGAGCTAGAGCAGTGGGAAGTTTCGGTTGGAAAATAGAGAAGGAAGGGAAGCTAGCACCTTCGTCTTCTCAAGGTAAAACCACACGAAACCCAGCTTGAACTCCTCCTCTATTTCAGTAACAAAGCCAGCATGCACTAAGCCTTCTGTTCTCTGTTTTCTTACGTGAGCTTCACCACATTTTACCCAATGTTGTACCAGTGATAGCCATAGCTAATCCTGGGCTCTTTTTCTTCCTTTCTGCTCTCTCCTCATGCAGGAGACAGTAGATAGTACTCAGCTTGGTGAAGGAGCAAGACCAAGCCAACCTCCCTTGCTTACTATCCTCAGTGAAGGAGAAAAAAAAAACAAGGTACGGGACATACCTGTTTCAGTTTGCTCCAAACCATGTCCTTTTCTCTAAGACATCACGGGTTAACCTCTGTGTAATCTGTTTCAGTATAGTCAAACCGACTAAGATGCTGTGAGTTCGAGATTTCCATCAAAGGTGTAACTAAGGAGTGGTCAAGTCACTAGACTGGTGAGTAACTTCTAAACTGATGTAGAATCAGAGAAACAGAAAGAAGGCTAGATCTATCGAAACTGATAATCATGCAAACCTGTAGCATGTAGCCTCGATATTAAGTATCTTTGAGTTGCTAACACATTTATCATCTTATGAGTACACCTGGTCAAGTCTATAAACGTGAGGGGGTTGGAGAAAAACAATAAAAACAGATCACAACAAAAAGAAAAAGAAAAGACACAGAACAGATGTAACAGCTTATGCTTCTGTTTCTGATAAAATTTGCAACTGCGGTGAAGTTTGAGTGTGTGTGTACTTACATTGCAGAAGTAGTGTGAGGATAGTAAGGGCTAGATTAGAAACTTAAAACCCAGTAATACACATAACTATCTAGGTTAGTAATGAAGGGAAACTGAAAAGAAAACCAGAATGGAGAATTCTCAGAAATCAGGAGGAAGTTATCAGTTTTGAGGTTTTTGTATTTCTGTATAACTGGCTTGTGATGTGGGTTAATGAACCTAAAACATCCTAACACAATCAAGTGAGGGTAAGAACATCTTGAGAAATTAAAACCTAACCTGATGCAAACCATGTAACGGAAAAGAAATTTCATCTGTTGCAGAAGTTTCTGCTGCAGTTTTAGTTTTGTGTACTCAAACTTTTAGTGGCACTAAAGGGGTTACTTTAGGTTGTTCTTGAGTCTGAAATCTCAATGAATTACTAGCTAAATAGGTAAGTAGTTGGAAGGAGGTGTAGGTCGATTTAGAAAACCGACAGAGAAAAAAACAGTAAGAACACATATAGCAGTTTCTGTTTTAGTTCAGTTTCAGGAACTTCCTGTTGCTGTATAATAATGTTACAGAGAGTTTAAGGTATGGCATAGGATAGTTCAAGAACTTAAAACATTACCAACCCACTCAACTAAGTATGTAAGCACTCTGGGAGGAAAAAGAAAACCGAAGAGCAACTCGTGAATAAAAATAGAAAGGAAATAGAGGAGGAAGGACAGAAAAATATATGTAACAGATCCCAATTTGTAAACTCTCCTTCTGTTTCAGTACAGTAAGATGCCTTGGTGTTGGTGGGACTGTCTAAACAGTTTTGGATGAAGAACTCTTAGAAACCAGAAAGAGAATCAACTAGTCTTATAATGCTGCTTCTATAACAACAACAATTCAGATCTCAGTTTTCTTTCTTTTCTTCAGTTTCAGATTCTTTCCAGTCAGTGTTGGGTTACTTAGGTATCTGTAACAAGTTGTTTTGGGACTTAGTTGGTTCAGAAGCTTAATAGAATACTTAAGTAACTGGGTAATAATGTTGAAGGGAAGAATCGAAATGCCAACTCATGAATAACGAAAAGACTGAAGAAGAATAACAGAATGTTTCTGTTTCAGTCCCTGCATTCTATCAGTTTCTAAATTCCTAGACTTCTTGTGGAGTAAGAGGTCTTGGTAGATCTAACTCAGTACCTTGGGCTGTTCAAAATTAAAACTGTACTGAGACTCCTAACTAAGAGTAAATAAACTAGAAAGAAATCAAGGAATCAGGTGGCACGATAAAGAGAGAAATTAACCAGTTTCACACCTTTTTGTTTTTCTGTAACAACATAGTCCAGTTCTGTGTGAAGAATTTTAGAGAAGTGTCCTAGGTGATTGAAGATCTGTTATGAAGTTAAAACCAGAGTAGACAATTAGCTAATTGGATAAACAATTCGTGAGAAGGAAGGAGGTTAATTGAGTGAACACAGAAAGGCAAACAGGAGGATAATGAAACACAGTTTTGATTTCAGATTTTGTTTCAGTATCAGTTTTCTTACCAGAGTAGTGTCTGGCTGTCTTTTGTATTTGTAACAAGCTGTCTTGGGTTTAGGTTGGGTCTAGAAACCTGATAGCACACCTACCTAACTGGGACAACAGTTTGGAGAGGACTGAAAGTCAACCACGTGAACTAACAGAGAGTAAGAAATGAAAAAAAACTGCAGTCTAGTTTATGTTTTTGATTTCAGTCTCAGAACTTCCTGTCTCTGTATAACTAGGCTGCAGGGAGTATAAGTGAATGGCATTGAGTGATTAAAGAGCTTAAAACCTAGCTAAACCACATAACTAAGTATGTAGGCACATCGATAAGAAAGAGAACCAAACTGTAAACCAACTGTGAATAAAACAGAAGGAAAAACAGAAAGGAGCACTTATCAGTTTGGAATTCAGACCTGTCATTCTGATTTTTCTATATATTAACCTGTCAAGAGTTTAAACATTGTAGTGGTGAATCTGTGTTGAGGATTAGAACTGTACTCCAGTACCTATTTAGAGAGCTAATCAACCTAAGGGAAACTCAAATCAGGATCGTGAGTAAACTGCAAATTACAAGGGAAGTTATCAGGTTATGGTTTTCAGTTTTTACAGTGTTGACAGTTCTAATTGGTTTCTGTTAGATGAGTTTTCAGAGATGTTAGCTTCATTGTCTTGAGTGGTTTTTAAGTTTAAATCATTCCTAACACCATCATCTAGTAGTGTAGAAGCTTTGAGAAGTTTGGGAACCGATCAGAAAACTAAGCAAAGACTTGAAGGAGAGATACATGAACAAGGTTTTTAGTTTTCAGGAACTAAAATGTCTCTGCATAAGAGTAGAACAGATTGTTTGAAAGTGTTGGAGAGGGTTAAATAAAGAACCCAAGATACTTCAGAGAGAGTGAAATAGGCTGGTACAATTGTGGAAGTTAGAAATCGATGAACTACCCAAACAGAAACAAAATATAACGCACCAGCATGGTCTCAGAATTTCGATAACTTGTTCCTCCTGTTAAACTGAATTACAGAAGGGGGTTAAGCTGTAATACAGTCCTAAGTTTTATAATCAATAATAAATATGGGGGATGGTGATTTTGGGAAGTGAAAGAAATGGAATCTGACATGTATGTGTTACCGGTAACTAGTGCAGGATGTTGTCAAACTTTGGACTATAGTTTACTACAAAGTTCTGATGTTACTACATTAGATACTTACAACATGTTATAAGTTAGGAGGTTATATTAGGATTAAGGAGAATTATGTAATCAGGAGACTCAAATACATCAAAGGTGTATACCATTTTCGGTACACACTTAAAGCTACCGAAACTATATGTTATATGCCTAAAGACATATAAAACATTATACTATATAGCATCATGAAATGAATGTAACACAAATGATATTATGTGGTCAAGAAAAAAAAATTATTCAAACTGTTATGCTAAACGCATACCTATATATATAAAAACGTATCAAGAAAAAAGATATACACTATAGTTACTACGACATAAAAATACTAAGGTTAGTATATGACTTTGGTATGATAAATAAACCCCGAGTGAAGTATCATAAGTGTACAACGTAAGGTTTCATGCTCTATTATAAACCGAGTATTAACTCATACAACGAGTAAGGGGTTTATAAAATAACGGTACTTTAACTAGTAACAAATGTTAAGTCTGGGGGCATAGTACTGGGATTTCTAATGTTATTCGGAAATACCGAATTGTACTGTCATATGGATTGACGCTTAGCGTTCCTTGTATTTCTAGATCGCACTTCCGACGTACGCGCTCGAAAGCTCTAGTGGTCTGCACTGCACGAATCTAGACACGGTGTACGGTATGTAAAGGGGTTTGATCCGAGTTGTCCTGAGGAATTCCTCGGGCTCGGATTTGTTTGATAAGTAACTTGTGTGAATGTATGTATGTGATTTATGTGTGTGATGAGTAGCTATGTTTACTGCATTATTTATTTATGCACGAACGTCCTACGGGACTAATACTACGTCGACTATAGATCGACTTATACAAAACTATGTATGCGAAATGTGTGATTGTGACCACCGTTATCTGACCTAATACGCTAAGTATTACAAGTATGTAGTTAAAACCTAAGTAAAACACTTAGGAATGGGACACGACATTGTCGGTCTCTAGAGCTTTGACTCGAACGTGAATACTACCTAGAATAATTCTAGGCATGTGTAAGACCCATAGGGCAGCCAACAAATTAAGTGATGTACTCCATAACTAAAACTGTAACTGACTATCTAACTAACGAAGTTAACAGTGGAGTGTGAATGAATGTGATGATGTACCTTAATCCAGACAGTCACTGGCTGCTGGTCGCGCGTAGAGATCTCTTGGGTTATCACGTATCGGGTTTACCCTAGTTAATCCTGAACAAGCCTAGATAGATCGTCAGGCGGAGTGTGCTACCGTTGCCACCAGGCCCTTGGCCACCTAAATGGACGCCTTTACAAAGGCAAAGTGAAATAGTCCCAAAGTCTTCGGATGATCAGGGCAGTGAGCACCTTGTGTGTACGTGGGACTACTGTCCAAGTGAGTATATTTCGGGTTGTCCTAATTGACGCCCGACAGTGCTAACCAAAACAAGTGATATGTGAGGGCCCGGGGGGCCGAATGTTGTAATACATGATGATGATAAAATACAACGTATGAATTCCTAATGTTGACGCATTGTATGATGTGTGATTGTGATGTGTATATTTATAAGTGACTGTTTGGATTGGATGAGTGGTTATATAATCATGCATGTTGTTACAGTATTTATTATATCTGTAAAATGGTAAAGCATGAAATCAATCTAATATCAAGACGGTTAAAAATGACAAGTGACCAATAGGGTCCAGATCCGGCATACTCAGCGTCTATCGCTGAGACTACACTTATTGTGCAGGTTGCTGATCAACGTTGAAGCTGAAGTGCGGGCACCGGGTAGTCAAGGTTAATTTAATTACCGTACACAAAAATTTATTGTATAACACTATCAGTTATGGATGTAGGACGATTTGGATGTAATTACTTAGGACTTGGGTAGATGCTCTCTTGTCTACTGTTATGGCTGTGGACTTAGTATGATGTATAGGATATCTCGTTGTCACAGCGGTTTTGTAGTGTTGTTGTTTAGTGTTGGATCTAGTTTCTGCTTCGTTACTCGCATGGGCGAGTGACGGCAAGTGACACCCGAGTGAGTTTTAAAGTTGATGAGTGTCCTTCCGCTGTAAGACGTTTTATTTTTCTGTTAACGTGAGTGACTATTACGTATTTGTTTATGAGGGGTGTTACAAACAGGTTGAAATTTTAGAAGCTTCACTTGTCCACGCATTTAAGACAAGAAAAGGAGTGAGATCGTGATGAGGAAAAAAAACAAAACAGGAGAAAAACCAGCAGGAAACTGAACTGGTTTAGTGTTCTAACCTTGGGATGATTTCTAAACAGATTGGGCTAGTCTCCTTGAAGAGTTTCGGTGAAATCTTGTGAAGGCTTTCCCAAGTTGTTCATGCATGCACACAGAGGAGTGAAGAGAGAGGTCAGATTCTAGAATTTTTTTCCAGACAAGAACAGAGGGAAGGAAGAAGGTTGATCAGACAGATTCCGGTTGTTGCCCTTACCTCCAGGAACTCTCGGAAATGTCTTCCTCCCAGGGATTTTCCAGGAGTACCACAGGGGATTTGCATGCATGGTTCACGCTTAACAAACGCAGAAGATTAGAGAGTTTAGGCAGGGGTCGGGCACCACTGAGCAAGGCCAGAAAAAAAACGCGATGAAAAACAACAACCAAAAGCGTTTACCTTGGGCCATAATTTCAGAAGGTTGGCGTGGGTTTTCCTTGGGGGTTCTCGACACGTTTTGTATGGGTATTCCAGAAGGTTGCATGCTTGATCGATTTAGAGAAAAGGAAGTCAGAGGCTAAAGATTTTCGGGCAGCCGATAAACGAAGAAAGAAAAGAACGCAAGTGAAGAGGACCGTTGGGAACGTTACCTCTCGCTGGGACTTGTGAAGGAAGTGGGGAAGGAGAAGCTGTTATCGATTTACCGTGTCGGTCTTGCGAGTTTCCTTCTGAACATGCGCAACCGTGAATCAGTGGAAGAACCGTATGAGCAACTTCAATCGAGAAAAAAAAAACATGGGGACTCGGCGAGCGCATTGGGAGAAGGCAAAAGATGGGTTTCTCAACGGGACACACAACCATGCGAGGAACAGGGGAATAATTTCTTGGAAAGCAGTGAAGGTCATATGCCTAGTGGAGATGGAAGGAATCGAATGGTCTGTTGAGTGGGGCTGCAGACACATGCGAGAAGAAGACAGGGGCAACGGTTAAAACAGGGAAATAATTAACATGTAAAGAGTTAGAGAGATTAACGGGTGTCTTAGTATATCAAAGTAATACATGGGCTGATCGGGTGGAGTTTCGGACACCTCCAGAGTGGGGGCCGATTACTTACTAATCCATTTATATTACCTATAAGTAATGTAGTGAGGCAATAGAGTTAAGTAGTACATAGGTAGTTAGTTTAACATTTAAGTCAAGGAATATAAAACGGTGAGCACAAATACTTTATGTTATAATGTTACTTGTACATGTTTGTAACAGGTAACGTAGCTCGTATATTATACCCCCGTAACATGTGTTATTTAGTACAGTCGTTATATGTCAACGAGTACTTCATATATTTCAGTTGGCATAATGCATTACACCCGGTTCGTGTACAAAGGTCCTAACATGGACTAATTTAGTTTACTCAATTATATTTATTAATTCCGAAACCGAAGAGCACCAATGCTTATATTACAATGTGACTTACTATCACATTCACGGATAAATGTATGTCCCTTAGTATCTTAGGGTATAAGGGTACAACTATACATTAATGTGATCGGTAAATTAAACATACCACATGTATTCATAATTTCATGTGTTTTGATTACTAGGGGTGTTTCAAATAGCAAGGGTTGCTAGGATGATTTCTTGCTTCAAGACTTAGGAGATTTAACTAGGAAATTACATAGAAATGGTGTTAGAACTTAGAACACCATTAATGGAGCTTTGAAGCTCTAAGGAATTAACTATCAAATGAAGAAGAAAATAGAGGGTAGAAGGACTTACACAATCGGCTGGGTGTGAGCAAATGAGAGCCTAGCTCACGTAAGGTTTAAGGAAGGAATGAAAGGAATCAAATTGGAAATAATTGGCATGTCACATGGCATTATTTTATGACTTATTTTTGATTATTTTGACTTCATTATTTGGCTCCAAAGTCTCTCAATTAGAAAAGTTTTCGG
Organism: Limonium bicolor; assembly: GCA_023374045.1. Taxonomy (NCBI): domain Eukaryota; kingdom Viridiplantae; phylum Streptophyta; class Magnoliopsida; order Caryophyllales; family Plumbaginaceae; genus Limonium; species Limonium bicolor. The sequence continues at coordinate 16,576,814 of CM041783.1, read as the reverse complement.
CTGATTGATAAGGAGGTAGGATAGCTTTGTTGACAACTTGAAAGAAGAAGACAAGGACAAATGTAGGTAGGTGTCTTCTTTGAATTTTCTATATTGATTGTCCTTGTTCTTCTTTGTATCTTACGGTATTATATGTGCATATAGGAGACTGATTTCTTTGACAATTGAAGACATTAGAACATGGCTAGGTAGGTAGGTATTCTACTTTGATTTTTATAAGGCAATTAAGCCTCATTTTTCCTACATGAAATCGGCTATAGTGCTGTACAAGGACTTTGATTTTTGTTTGTTTTAAGACAAGAGAACACGCTAGTTAGGTAAGTGTATTATTTGAATAATTAAGAGGAAATCAACCTCTCCTTTTCCCACATGAAATCGGCAGCCACAAGGTAGCACATGGGCTGTTTACTTGTTTATTTCTTTTGTCAAAAGCTAGATCTAGTTAGGTTCTTTTAGGTGTTTTAATTTCATTGTTTTTACATAGGCTAATCTTCTTTGTTTTCTTGCAGGAAATCGGTGGTGAGGAGCTCCATTGACTGAATTTCATTTGACATTATCACATGGCACATGTAGGGATGAGTCACCATTCCATAAGACAAAATTTTCAAACTAAACTAGTCAATTGACACCCTAAATGGCGCCCAACATGGACGTCAAATGGGACTGATTTTTAATTTAATTCCTGTCACACTATACTGTATTAGGACCATATTATAACATGTTACAAGTCACAACATTTAATTGGTACATTTATACCAAGGTAAAAGATGAAAGTTCTAAGGTAAAAATGCTGATTTTAGGTACCTTTTTGATGATAAAATCGGCCCTGTTTGTTCTATGAGTTTAGCACTGAAATTAATTGATTTAGATGGTCAATTTATCCCCTTTTAATATTATCAACTCGTGGCTCCTCAAAAACTTCAAGGCAATTGCGTAGAACGCATTTTTGTGATACCCGAAGGTGCGTTTTTTTGCTTTAAGGATTTCCTGGAAAATAAGTAGTCGCTATGAAATCCAAGTGTTTATAAACATTGTTTATAGTCAATAATAATATGTTAAGGTGTTACATTGAGTTATATGGGGTTATATCAACTCATAACTCAATTTCTAGACTACCGGGACACTCCCGGGGCAAAATAGGAGCGTTAAGAAATTCGTCCGAGCACTTTGTTTATTTTTGATTAAGTAGCTTGAGCATTATCTCTAGAATGATGAATAATGATGTTAGGAACTATAATAATGAATTTTATAGGAGTTCGTGCCACCTCGGCACTCCTCCGGGGCATTCCCGAGGGTTTATGGGTCCCCCATAAGGCATCTCCTAGCACTTTGCGTTTAACTGAGAATTTAGCTTGAGGACTTCATCTTATATATTTAATAAAGTGTTATGGTGCATTTGGAATGAAGTGTAATGCTTTACTTCATCCTATAATGTATTTCCGGGACATTCGGATCTTAAGGGCCTTTAAGGGAACTCCGGGCATATTGTATTTTTACTCAGTTTTAGATGCGGTCCTGTGTTCCAAAGGTCATATAATGATCCTTATTAACTTCATATGAAGTTTATAGCTTGTATAACTTATTTAGCTTAAGGTCCGGCTTAACGCCCGTTTATGACCTTAAGGAGTTTTGGTGCGTTTTAACGCCTAAGTGTTTATATATTTTCTTTAGGGTTTAATAATTCCCTAAATAATATATATTTACCATAATTTAATTATTTAAATGTTAGGGGTATTTCAGTCTACCCCCCTTAAAAGGACTTCGTCCCGAAGTCATAACTTATACTTATTCATCAGTAATCTGAGTGTATGCAATTAGTACATGCACATAACCTTGCTCATGGCAAACAATGTATTCATTGCATAAGTAACTTGATAGATGCTGTAAAGTAAATAAGTGTTCCAACTTCCTAGCTATCCCACTAGGTCATCACTGCACAAGTGCAATACCAAAATACTCAGTCCTACAGAGTGCAGAGGCGTAAACTCTTGGTAGTAAATCTCTTGTGTGATTGCAATAGGAATGAATATACTGTAAAGTAAATGAGTGTACTTTTATTAACCATCCAAGTGTTACATAGAACACATCCAAAATCAACCAAGTGTTACATAGAACACATCCACAACCATTCAAGTGTTACATAGAACACAACCATAATCATCCAACCAATTGCACACTTGCGCAACAATCAAACACAATTAACCAAACACAAACCAAGGTAGACTGCAGATATGCAAGTCGCATGTGGTGCTCTACCCCCCTTAAAAAGGGTTACGCCCACGTACCCCCACAAGTATACACAAAACTAAGAAAAGTGCTGGATACTTGTCTCGCATGGAGTCCTCTAACTCCCATGTCGCCTCCTCAATGTCGTGGTTTGACCAAGAACCTTAACCATTCTAATGGTCTTGTTCCTGGTCTCCCTAGTCTTGGAGTCCAAAATGCGAACTGGGGTCTCCTCATATCTAAGTGTAGGATCTAGCTCGAGTGTCTCGGGCTCTAAGATATGTGATGGGTGAGGCACATACTGCTTTAGCTGAGAAATGTGAAACACATTGTGCACTCTCCCAAGCTCAACAGTAAATCTAATCTGTAAGCTAATGGGCCCACTCGCTCCGTGATAAGGTACGGTCTTACATACTTCGGGCTAAGCTTGCCCTTCTGCCCAAATCTGAAAACTCCCTTCATAGGTGAAACTCTAAGGAAGACTCAATCGCCTACTACGAACTCGAGGTCTCTCCTACGAACATCAGCATATGATTTCTGTCTTTCCTGGGCTATCTTCATGTTCTTGCGTATTTGCACTATATCCTCTTTCATCTGGTCTAGGTATTCTGGCCCTAAGATAGTTCTCACTGGCCTCGTCCCAACATAGTGGTGTTCTGCATGGCCTGCCGTACAATGCCTAAAATGGTGGCATCTAAATGGATGCATGATAGCTGTTGTTGTATGCGAACTCGATCAATGTAGTCGATCTATCCAGCTTTCCTGGAAATCTAAGGCACAAGCTCTAAGCATGTCCTCTAATGTCTGAATTGTTCTTTCACTCTGGCCATCTGTCTGTGGATGAAAGGCTGTACTTAGCTTCAGCTTCGTACCCAATGCCTCCTGAACCTGTTGCCAAAATCTGGAAACAAATCTGGAATCTCTATCAGACACAATAGACTTCGGTACGCCGTGGTGTCTAATGATCTCTCTCTGGAAAAGGTCCGTTGGGAACTTTCCAAGTGTCCTTGATAGGAATAAACTTTGCTACCTTTGTCAGTCTGTCGACGATGACCATATCATGTTAGCACCTCCTCTAGTCGGTGGAAGGCCTACTACAAAATCCATGGATATATCCTCGAACTTCCAATATGGAATGGGCATCGGTTGTACTAAACCGCCCGGTCTCCGGTGCTCAAACTTCACTTTCTGACACGTCATACATCTGGCCACAAACTCTGCAACATCTTTCTTCATACCACTCCACCAGAAATGTAATTTCAATCCTTGTACATCTTCGATGACCCTGGGTGTACTGATAAGGATGAGCAATGAGCTTCCTGCAATATCTTTTCCTTCAAGTCTGGGCTGACTCTGGATGCACAAACGACCATTTATTCTGATTAACCGTCTTCACTGAGAACAAAGTCATACTTCTGTCTCTCAAAGATACCGTCAATCAACTGCTGCCTGATAGTCTTCATGTACTGGTCATTTTCCTGGCACAACGTACCTCCTCGATGAGGCCGTTGTCTCCTGTCATGGCAAATAAAGAATGAGCTCTACGGCTTAGGGCGTCAGCAACTACATTTGCCTTGCCCTCCTTGTACCTGAGGTCGATTGTAGTCCTTCAGAAACTCGACCCATCGCCTCTGTCTCATGTTAAGCTCCTTCTAAGTGAATAAATGCTGAAGGCTCTTATGATCTGAATAAACTATCACTGTCACTCCATATAAGTAGTGGCGCCAGATCTTCAGTGCAAACACAACTGCTCCCAATTCCAAATCATGTGTCGGGTAGTTCTCTTCGTGTTTCTTCAGCTGTCATGATGCATAAGCAACAACCTTTCCATTCTGCATAAGTACACACCCTATCCCTGTGCCTGAGGCATCGCAATATACTTCAAATCCGTCGGTCCCCTCTGGAATGGTAAGTGTTGGTGCCGACGTCAGTAGGTCCTTCAGTGTCTGAAAGGAACGCTCGAATCTGCTGTCCATACAAATGAAGAATCTTTCTTCATCAGGCTCGTCATTGGTTTTGCCAGTTTGGAGAAGTCTTGAACAAATCTGCATAGTAACCAGCTAATCCCAAGAAACTACGGATATCTGTCACTGTCTTCGGTCTCGGCCAAGTCTTAACTGCCTCAATCTTCGCAGGGTCTACAGATATACCAGGGTGATATTACATGCCCTAGAAAAGATACGCTGTCTAGCCAGAAATCACACTTTGAAAGCTTGGCATACAATTGATTCTCCCTCATGGTCTGCAAAACTTGCCTCAGATACACCTCGTGCTCGTCCTTAGTCTTATATACTAGAATATCATCGATGAATACAACCACTGATGTGTCTAACTGCTCTCTGAATAACCGGTTCATAAGATCCACGAATATTGCTGGGGCGTTCGACAAGCCAAATGGCATAACTGTGAACTCGTAGTGCCCATAGCGCGCGAAAAGCTGTCTTCTCTATGTCTTCATCAGCTATCCGTATCTGGTGGTATCCTGATCTCAGGTCAATCTTCGAGAAAACTGTAGCGCCTCTTAGTTGGTCAACTAGATCGTCAATCCATGGTAAAAGGGTTTGTTCTTCACTGTGACTGCATTAAGCTCCCTGTAGTCGATGCATAGTCGCATGCTACCATCCTTCGTCTTCACGAATAACACTGGTGCTCCCCATGGTGATGCACTCGGTCTGATATAACCTTTATCAAGTAGATCTTCTAACTGGATTTTCAGCTCTTTCATCTCTGCAGGTGCCATCCTGTAAGGTGCTTTAGCAATAGGCCCTATGCCTGGTACTAAGTCGATGGAGAACTCCACATCTCTCTTGGGTGGCATCCCTGGTAACTCTTCTGGAAATAGGTCGGGAAAATCTGAAATGACTGGTATGTCTGACTGTGTCTGATCCTCCTGCCTCATATCCTGGACATAACACAAATAGACTAGCTGTCCCTTCTTCACCTTCTTCATCAATGTGATGGCAGATACTAACTTAAAAGTAGGCTCTTTTGGTGTACTGCGATATGAAAATGTCTTGCCCTTAGGGCTCTTCAGTAGCAATCTATGCTCTGCGCAATGTAGTCGTCCCTTGTACTTCTGCAGCCAATCCTTGCCCATGATGATATCAAATCCTAAATTATCAACTCGATCAAATCCGCTTGAAACTCTTCATCCATGATGTTAATCTGAACTCCCTTATGTAGTTTCGTGCACCTCACTCTCTCCTTCATCGGTAATGTGACTAGGAAATCTGAGAGAGGCTCAGGGTTGTCTCTAACTTCCTTACTAATGTAGAGGATATAAAGGAATGAGACGCTCCTGAATCGAACAGTATTGATGCACTCACGCCATTTACTGTGAAGGTTCCCATGATAACATTCCCCTTATCCTTGGCCTCGGTCTTGTCCAACACATTCAGCCCTGCTCCTCCGTTAGACTCGAGGTCTGGGGTTAACAATTCGTAAGATAGTGCATGTCTCAAATTAAAATGCCATTCATTAATCCAATGATTCTCACATACAAGCTCCATAATTACATCAATATTGCCTAAACATTAAATTTAAACCGTCCGGGTTTCAAATGGGTAGTATTTACTAAGATTTATGGGGTAGTATTCAACTTAATACTCTTAATCCCATGGTACACTAATCTAGATTCTCCACCAAATATCAATACATCTCTTGACTTCAAGATAATCTTACTCGCCTTGTCCATCCTCTTCTGGTCACCGTATAAAAATTCAGCATCATCTCCAATGGAGAATGATACAACTGGTATCCCTTTAGTGATTGACTCTAATGTCTCATCTCGGTCCTGGTGTATTCCAAGTTTTTCCCCTTTTTCATAGAAGTTTGCAACGCAATATTGCTCTCATGTCTGGAATGGGGTTGGTTTCTAATTGTTGTGCAATCTTGACCGCTTCTGTCACTAAAATTTGAAAAATATTGGGTATCCTAGGAACTCGTGTTCCATCTATTTTTCTAACTTCACTATACAACCTAGTTTGTGGATCCCAATCCTTGCCCATACACATCATATATAATTTAAGTTTTGATCCACTATCATATCCTAGAGTGTAAAATCCTCCAAGGCCTATTCCCAAAGTTCTACATTCATTTACAATAGCTACTTGTTCATCTAGAGTTAAATATTGCTTGAGTAGGATCATGCCGGGTCGAAGTACTTGGCATTCTCCCTCTGGATATTCCCGACCTTCGCTCATTGGCTCAGGTGATCTCGGTCTCATAGGTATGGGAAAACAAATGTCGAAGCATCCTATTAGGTGAGAGGTTTCCTAAGTTAGGCCTCTCTAAATTTTATTTCACACAAAACACATACAAGTTTCATCGACTGGATGACTATAAACACACATGCATAGCATCATGCTTGATTTAAGTCCTAGGCTTACCGGTTTCGCGCTGAGCGCTAGCCTCAGCGCCTGAAGTTCCCACTGAGTACAGGGTGTTTCTTCCTGGAACTATCTCCTTCCCCTTCTGACTCCCGGATGAGGATGGCTGTCCTCCCGGTCCCCTAGTGTAGGTGTTAGTCTGTGGTGCTGACCTCCTCTGGGTCCTCCAGTCTCTGTAGCTGGTGTCCTCTGTGAACATCTAGACCCTTTGTATACTCTGCTTGCTGGGTTGGAGAAGCATTAATACTCCCGATGGCCTTCCTTTTTGCAGTAGCGGCACTCCACCATCCTGCCTGTGCAGTCTACTCCTGGGTGTCATTCCCACAGCGCTTACAGTAGTAGTGGCGCTGGGTTGGCTTATTGCCTATTGTTTATACAATATGGTTTAGTAAAGGTATAGCTAATAAATATCTTGATTAAGTAAGAGGTGGGTATCCTTACCCCTAGGTGGTGCCGATCTAAGTGGCTTAGCGTCAATAGCTGGGCCGGTCAGATGAGGGACCTACTCCTTCGTCTTCTGACCATGGAAATCCTTCCGCCCCTTCTTCTTATCAAAGAATCTCCTGTTGAAGGTTTAGGTTAGTGACCAAACTAAGTGTAGGAAATATATGGGTACTCCTTCTCAAGTAAAGGTTTCTTACTTCCCCTTCTTGTAGTAACCGCCAGAGGTTGCTCCACCATTATCTCCTTCAGTACTCTTTCTCTTCTTTCCCTGCGCCTCCTCCCTGGATTGAAGCATTAGTTCTGTTGCCGATGCTGCATCATAACATTCTTGTAAGGTAGTGAAACGTATTGCTCCATAGCCCCCTGGATGCGAAATTACAAACCTCCCCTAAACTTTTGAATCTTCACAGTGTTGGAGTAGACGACTCCTGTTATGTAATCTAGCAGGCTGATAAATCGTGTATAGTACTGGTCGATCGTTTGGCTCCCCTGGATTAAGGTTTCGAACTCTTGCCTTTTTCTCTGTTTTAAGTGTTCGGGGTAGTATTTCTCTCACAACACCTCCACAAACGCTGTCCATCCAAAGTCCGGTGTAGCTCTATGGTGGCCCTCCACAGACCGCCACCAAATATCAGCTGCGTCCTTCAGGTTGTATGCGGCGATGTCGACCTTCTGGTTTTCTGGAACTCTCACAGCTCTGAAGGCCTTCTGGTGTTCCACTATGAATTTCTCAAGTGCGGTGGGGTCTGGTTCCCCTGAATATGTTGGAACCCTTGCGTCTGCAACGCTCTTCAACCAATTGGTTTCCCTGGGCTGCGGCGGGTGGGGTATGGCTCCCGTAAGCTGAGCTCACAGTTGCTGCGTGAAGGCTGCCATGGCCGCTGCTAGGCCTGGTACTTCTGGAACATCTGTTGGTGCTTCTCCACCGCGTCCACTTCTGCCTCCACGTGGTCTTCCTCTTGTCGACATCTATAAGATAGTATATTATTATTTCTACTCGATTGCTACACCGTTTTACACACACAATCACAACATGTAAGAAAGCTAACTACTAGCAAATAAGATATTCCTAGAATTTTTTTCTAGGCCACGAATCCTCACAGACGTTTCCCGTATCCCAATATTCCTATGCTCATGTTCTTGACTCAATATCCTTCATCAGAGCGTAACTACGCTCTGATACCACTTTTTGTAACACCCCTAATCCTAAACCTGTAATAACATTGCAAGTCGTAGCATGGTAATTAATAATTTGCAGCGGAAAATAACACTATCTATCCTTGGTGTTACACGCCGCTACTCACCCTTGTGAGTAACAAGGCATCCTTACTCTTCAAACAAACCAACTCCTCACGCTGTGATGAACAGATACTGAGCACTCTAATTATTACAGACCAAATCCAAACTAAATGAGCAACTAACTGAATACAACAAACTCCTTATTACAATACCAAATAAAACTTAAGAGTGTTTGTTAAAACACAGCAGCTACCCTGTTCCCCGCACTTCGACTTGTGTCTTCTTCAGTAACCTGAAATGTTTTGCCCATTGAAGGGCTTAGCAATCGAAATGCTGGTATGCTAAATGTAGTCCTAAGTCGTCTAGATTCCTTAAGTCGTTTTAGCCATCTTGATATTAGATTCATTACTTAGTATACCGGTTTACAATAATAACAGTGATAACTGTAAGCATTAAACAATTACATAACAGTTCACCTGCAAACATCAGTGCATAGTAGTAAACAATAACCAATAATTAAACACCAAAGAGCCATAACAACAATCAAACAAGATACGCGTATTAAACTGTACTTGTTAGTTGGCCACCCGGTCCTTATCCTTTAAACTAATCATTTAATCTTTTCCAATTAAATTCCACCTCAGGCGTCATGTCAAGACAACCCTTAATAACTTATTAATGGACGATAGTCCCCTGGGTTCCAATGGAACCGTTACCAGCTGACCCTATGGCCCTGGATAATGACCGATCCGGTCGAACCTGTGCACCAATGGTAGTGCCCTCCGCCATCGTCGAATGTGGACAATGGATTCCTTGAGTGACTCCCCATTGAAGTCTCTAGTAGTGATCACGATGCGCAACCAGAAAGTCGAAACAGTCTGGATTCCTCTCTTTATAAGTTAGCCCTTTAGTCAATGATACAATATCCAATCCTTGAGTTAAGACTATAACAGTTGACCATCAGTTAGGTTCTATAATACCTAAAGGTCAGTTAGTCTTGTTCCAGTTTAGATGTATAAATTTTCAGTCATAAGACGTTCGCGTATAAATAAAATGCAACAGTGTTAAGCAATACAGTATACAAAATAATATACATAAAATCACAGATATCGCTCTTAACAATTAAACACACACGTCTGGACCTTAGGAAAATCCTTAGGACATTCAGACCACACAATTAACATACCGTTCACCGGGATAATAGCTAGCTTGACAATTCACGCTCTAGTAATTCTTTCCCGTACGCTGTTATACATGCAATAACGGGTAATATTAATATGACTGTCCACTAAATATTACAGTACTGTCACTGTAGAGTTTATACTCTTGTATACTAACTCTGTATGTTCTTTATTTCCCCCTGTTATTTAACAGTGGTTTCTAGGTAGTTTAACAGTTCATTATTTTATGTAGTATTCACATGTGATAATGAATTTCCATTGTGTTGTATATCTTTATTCCATTAATCATATATCCATGATTACTTTCACTTATTCCATATATCATTATCATTTGCTTATTTTTATTAGAGTAAATTACTCAGAACCCCCTTGAGGATTTAGAATATTACAGTTAACTCCCTTGTGTTTATCATAATTACTAGTAACCACCTCGAGGTTAAGGTGTATTTGACTACGTGCCCCCGAACTATAACTCTGTTATCAGGAAGTTAACTACGTATTAACCTATTAGCTTAATCATATTAATAAGGTCATGCTCGATAAAAAACACTACTTAATATGCATTGTTATTTTCCTAAAAATGTCACCCCTTCCTCGAAAATGCATCTAAAGTGGGATGAGAGAGAGTTAGATGATGTTGATTAAGCAGTTTTGTTGTCCAACCTGACATTGTTAATGTGATTAAGCTGATAGGTCAACACATAGTTAACTTTTTTATCATAGAATTATAGTTCAGGGGCTCGTAGTCAAAGATACCTTAACCTTGAGGTGGTTACCAATAATTATGATAAATACAAGGGGGTTAACTATAATATCCCAAATCCTCAAGGGGGTTCTGAGTAATTTACTCTTTTTATTATAACCACAATTATTTCATAAACTTTATACCATACTCCATAATATACCATAATACATTATATCCCTTAGTTTTAATTCCTTTCTTTGTTAAATCACAAAACTAACCATTTTAATTTCGGTAATTATATTTTGTACCCACTAACTTTTATAAATTACCAAATAACCATATAACTTTATAATTTACCAAATATCCATATTAACTTTCGGTAATTACCAATTAAATACACTAGCCTTTATAAATTACAAAATATTCACATTTTTTTTGATAAGTGATTACAAAATATTCACATAACTTTCGGTTTTGACATTAACTTTCACATAATTACATTTTAACCCTTAAAACTTTATATAAGTTACATATTAACTTATAAACTATAGTTTTAATATTTAATTTTCTAAAATTCCGAAAAGAACCCATATACTTTTATAAATTACATTTCCGCCCCTTAATCAATTTGGTCTTACCATTAAACTTTCATAAATTACATATTCACCCCAAGACCTTTATAAACTTAATATTTTATGTCATAAATCATTTTAACTCAAAGTTTTTGGTCAACACTTTGACCAAGACTTAATTTCATAGTTAATACTTTAACATACCCATAAATCTTTAACATACCCATAAATTCATATGTACTCTCGGTTTTATTTCCAAACTTTCTAATAATTACAAAATAGCCCCAAAACTTTATAAAATGTTATTTTAACACTTAAACACTTATTTAAATTCACCTAAATTCATAATATTAATTCCTACCTTATATTATACCATAATTATACCAATTAACCTCTTTAGTTCTCGGCAATCATATATAACACATTATACTTTTCAAAAATTACATTTTAGCCACATAACTATATAAACTAGCCATTAATACTTGTAGCTATTTTTACTACTCCCAAAATTTATAATATAAGTTAATATACTTATACACTTCAAAAATCCCCAAATAACCCATTAAGCTCTCGGCTTTAATAAACATTTACTATATAGTTTTAAAACTTGATTTAAACTTTATAATATGTACATATAAATGTATATAAGCCATATAACACTTCTAAAATTTATGCTAATGACTTAGAATGATTATAAACTCAAAATACAACATCTTATCCCTAGACCATTCGGTTCAATTATATGTGTAACATAATTAATTTTTGTGACACAAATATATACCTTAAGGTAATAATCTTACCTTATATGTTATAAATTATTTTCTTGGTATTATAACCCAATGTTTTTGGCCTTAATTTATCTAAAGGTTATACATAATTTTTATACCAAAGTTTGAAGCTTAAATCAAGCTTAAACTTAATAATCCTTAATTATAGAAACTTACTCCTTAAATCAAGACAATTCTTGTACTTGATTTCTCCTTGAACTCCAAGCTCTTCCAATGCTATTTTCTTGAAGAACTTTCGACCTCCTTGAATATATTAGGAGATCCAATTGTTAGACTTCTAACAAGGATTTATAAATAAGATTTGGAGTAGTTTTACAAGAGTTTACCTTAGGAATTTTTCAAGGAATTTTTGGAAGACCTAGAGATGGTTGTAGATCTAAATTTCCTTCATGAAATAATGAAGAGAACCTTAGCTTAGAAGTTCATAATTTTCGGTAATAACCTTAGGGTATTTTACCAAGATTTTCAACATGAAAATATACCTTAACTTAATCTTGTTGTTCCTTGTGTTGTTGTTGAATCTAGGAACCTCCTTGGAACACTTATGCTTGGTGAAAATAGCAAGGGTTGCTAGAATGATTTCTTGCATCAAGACTTAGGAGATTTAACTAGGAAATTACATATAAATGGTGTTAGAACTTAGAACACCATTAATGGAGCTTTGAAGCTCTAAGGAATTAACTATCAAATGAAGAAGAAAAGAGAGGGTAGAAGGACTTACACAATCGGCTGGGTGTGAGCAAATGAGAGCCTAGCTCACGTTAGGTTTAAGGAAGGAATGAAAGGAATCAAATTGGAAATAATTGGCATGTCACATGGCATTATTTTATGACTTGTTTTTGATTATTTTGACTTCATTATTTGGCTCCAAAGTCTCTCAATTAGACAAGTTTTCGGCTGATTGATAAGGAGGTAGGATAGCTTTGTTGACAACTTGAAAGAAGAAGACGAGGACAAATGTAGGTAGGTGTCTTCTTTGATTTTCTATATTGATTGTCCTTGTTCTTCTTTGTATCTTACGGTATTATATGTGCATATAGGAGACTGATTTTTTTTGACAATTGAAGACATTAGAACATGGCTAGGTAGGTAGGTATTCTACTTTGATTTTTATAAGGCAATTAAGCCTCATTTTTCCTACATGAAATCGGCTATAGTGCTGTACAAGGACTTTGATTTTTGTTTATTTTAAGACAAGAGAACATGCTAGTTAGGTAAGTGTATTATTTGACTAATTAATGAGGCAATCAACCTCTCCTTTTCCCACATGAAATCGGCAGCCACAAGGTAGCACATGGGCTGTTTACTTGTTTATTTCTTTTGTCAAAAGCTAGATCTAGTTAGGTACTTTTAGGTGTTTTAATTTCATTGTTTTTACATAGGCTAATCTTCTTTGTTTTCTTGCAGGAAATCGGTGGTGAGGAGCTCCATTGACTGAATTTCATTTGACATTATCACATGACACATGTAGGGATGAGTCACCATTCCATAAGACAAAATTTTCAAACTAAACTAGTCAATTGACACCCTAAATGGCGCCCAACATGGAGGTCAAATGGGACTGATTTTTAATTTAATTCCTGTCACACTATATTGTATTAGGACCATATTATAACATGTTATAAGTCATAACATTTAATTGGTACATTTATACCAAGGTAAAAGATGAGAGTTTTAAGGAAAAAATGCTGATTTAAGGTACCTTTTTGATGATAAAATCGGCCCTGTTTGTGCTATGAGTTTAGCACTGGCCTTAATTGATTTAGATGTTCAATTTATCCCCTTTTAATATTATCAACTAGTGGCTCCTCAAAAACTTCAAGGCAATTGCGTAGAACGCATTTTTGTGACACCCGAAGGTGCGTTTTTGTGCTTTAAGGATTTCCTGGAAAATAAGTAGTCGCTATGAGTTCCAAGTGTTTATAAACATTGTTTATAGTCAATAATAATATGTTAAGGTGTTACATTGAGTTATATGAGTTATATCAACTCATAACTCAATTTCCGGACTACCGGAACACTCCCGGGGCAAAATAGGAGCGTTAAGAAATTCGTCCGAGCACTTTGTTTATTTTTGATTAAGTAGCTCGAGAATTCTCTCTAGAATGATGAATAATGATGTTAGGAACTCTAAGAATGAATTTTATAGGAGTTTGTGCCACCTCGGCACTCCTCCGGGGCATTCCCGGGGGTTTATGGGACCCCCATAAGGCTTCTCCTAGCACTTTGCGTTTAACTGAGAATTTAGCTTGAGGACTTCATCTTATATATTTAATAAAGTGTTATGGTGCATTTGGAATGAAGTGTAATGCTTTACTTCATCCTATAATGTATTTCCGGGACTTTCGGGCCTTAAGGGCCTTTAAGGGAACTCCCGGGCATATTGTATTTTTACTCAGTTTTTGTAACACCCCAACCCGAAACTCCACAACCTGAACGATGATAGCTCCCAACTTCAACTGGAATTGCAGCGGAATAAATACATAAAATAGGTGGTGCTACAACGCCGCTAGTCACCCATGTGACTAACAAGGCTAACTCCAATACAACTTACAAATAATACGGTCTGAGCGCTGAATACAAACCGCTTAAAACAACAAAAGTCAATAATAAAAGTACAGTACTGTAAAATGATACCAGTAGTAATAATCCCCTGTCTTAATTCTACCCCACCTACACTCGGTCGGGTAATCTCTTCTTTCTTCATGTACCTGGAAATGGTTAGCCATGAAACGGCTCAGCAAAAAAAATTGCTGGTATGAGAGCGTGCAGCCCACAAGCTACTGGGCCACACCAACTACTTTGTCGAATACATGCAGATCATTATTGTAAAGCTGTATACACATAACATAATATAATCATAACAAACATCCATACAAGGATAATAATGTCACACAGAACAAGACTTCAGAAGGTCAAGTTAGATGTCCTATAATTGTTTAATAGTAGTCAGATCCTCACAATGGGACTAACATGTATATAAGAGTACCTCGAAGCAGTGGAGGTATAGTGACCTCGTTAAACTCTATCTTCATAGAGTAAATTGTTCGGGTATGATAAACCCTTAGACGCAGGACGCTCGTTCGAGTAGGTGGGTAATAATTCCCTCAGAATATAACGTAGTTAATCTCCTGTACTAAAAGAGGTGGGTATCGTACCCTCGAGAGAAAATGAAGTCTTCCTCCCAACTTGAAATGTTCCGGTACGGTCCCGGTGAGTGGACGTAGAGTGCACCCAAAACTCCCGTCGCGACGTAAATTTGAATAGGAGACGACCTGAGACAGGTACAACTCCTGTAGCATGCATGGCCAGATACAACTGGGCTCCTCGCTTCTCGTAGTATAGAATTTGTTAGATGTCACACAAGGACGTTAAACAAGAAACCAATGTGTATTGTCAGTTATCACGTTTAGGACAACGACGTTTGTTATAAAGTGAAGTTAGTGAGAAACTTGAGGTCAAGTTCTCGGTATAATAAAACGCAGGTATTTAATCCACTGGTAATGTAGTGTTGTATGCGTGGGACATACACGTTATAGTTAGTATCATTCACACACATAAAGTAACACAACAGTGCACAAGAGTAATACAACATTTTACATCAATTATCCTGATCGTTATTTCAAACAACAGATAGCACACAAGCCGGTATAATCCAGTAGCAAGCAGGCTGCAAGAATCCCATACCGTTCACCGTAGATTTGCAGTTGAATATATCCTGGTCAACGTCTGGTCAAGTATAGTCCTAGAATAGGATTAACTGAGAGTGTTAATTTATGTTACCCTCTTATAATAACTTTATTGGTTCATGAAACAATCTTGTATTCGTTATTTCATATGAGGTTTATTTCTTTATGCTTAGGTAGTTTCTTTAACCTCTTAACCTTATTGATAATTAAGGTAATATATATATATATATATATATATATATATATATATTTCCAAATCATGAAATCTTAATTTAAAAACTTATATTGTGTGGTAATTTCTTTTAATTACCTTATGATTTAATGTATAACTTATTTGTTAGTTCCTTTGATTTATTTAAATCCTTTATTATATATATATATATATATAATATTCATGTACCATTTGTGTTACATGTTTATAATTGTCTAAATGACATAACAACTTCATAATCTCTCCAATATATTTATATGTGACACATGGACCTAATATTCTTATAATTTTTTTGTTATTCTCCACTTAACCTTAAATAATATTTATTGGTTACAATTAAATTCCTTATAACTATATAACCCATTAATTTCATAAATCCTTAAATCATAATTTTCTTTTCTAAATTTCTTAAATATCCACATAGGACCTACAAATATTTTTAATCCCATAAATACATCATACTTTTCGGTTATTATATTATAACCTCATTTATTTCATAAACTTTACATTATACACCAAAATAAATTATATTACATAGTTTCATTTCCTTAATTAACTAATTCACTAAACCACCACTATAAATTCGGTAATTATTATTTGAACACCTTAACTTTTATAAATTACCAAATCAACCCTTAACCTTTCGGTTTGACAAATAACTTCTTATAATTACATTTTAACCCCAAAAACTTTATATAAATTATATATATTCACTTATAGACTATAGTTTTAATATTTAATTTCCTTAATAACCAAGTGGACACTTATATTTCTACAAATAATGATTTCGCCCCATATAAAATTCGGTTTTGCATTTAAACTTCCTTAAATTACATAATCACCCCAAAACTTTTATAAACTCATTATTTTATGTCATAAATCATTTTAACCCAAAGTTTTCGGTCAACACTTTGATCAAAGTCTCATTTCATACTTAATACATTAATATACCCATAAACTTATATGATTCTAGGTTTTACACCAATCTTTCCAAAAATTACAAAGTAGCCCCAAAACTTTATAAATTGTTATTTTAACTTCTAAACACTTATTTAATTCCCCCAAAATTCATAATATTAATTCCTACACCATTTTATATTATAATTATGTCAAGGACCATATTATTCTCGGTAATCATCTTATGTTCCCCAAACTTTCTAAAAATTATATTTTTACCACATAACTTATTAAACTAGTCATTTAAACACTAGTAATTATTTTTAACTTACCCAAAATTATTAATATAAGTTTATATACTTATATAGCTCATTAAAACCTATTTTTCACCATTTGAATTCGGTCATAATTATATGATGCCATATAATTTTTAAAACTTGATTTATAACTCAAAATAATTATACATAAATACATATGAGCTATATATATCTCATGTAAAAATTATTGTAATGTCTTAGATATATTTTTAGCTCAAAATTGAGCAAATTATTGCTAAGTAATTCGGCCATAATATAAACTCTTCATAAATATTTTTTTTTTGTGACATAAAATTATATCTTATGGTAACAACTTTAGCTCAAGAGTTATAATTATTTTTCTTGGTAAATAACTCACCATTTTCGGCCTTAATTAATTGAAAAGGTGTACATAATTTTTGTACAAAATTTATGAGCTTAAACAAAGCTTAGAACATTAATAATTAGCTTAATAAACTTACTCTTAATCAAGGATGATTAAGTACTTGATTTCTCCTTGAATTCCCAAGCTTCCTTCAATGGAAATTGTAGCTCCAAATTTCGGTATTAACACATGAGAAGGAAGGGGTTGAGGAGTTAGATCTTAACAAAGATCTTAAGTAGAATTTAAAAGATGTTTTAAAGGGATTTTTCTTAGGAATTTACCTTATAATTTCGGCCTTGATAGAATGGATGAAGATCCAACTTCTCTTCATGAAAATTGATGAAGAAAACATGTTTAAATGTGTAAGAATTTTCGGACATAAATATTGGCATTTCTTAAGGATTTTCTTGTATGAAAAATACCTTAAGTTAACCTTGAATGCTCCTTGGTTTAATGTTGATTCAAGACAACTTCTTGGAGCATAAATGCTAGCCGATTTGATGTAGTAGATTTAGGTTGATGTTTGCTTCAAGACTTGATGAAGGAAGCTAGGAAATTAACACAAAAATAAAGATTGAAATTAAAACTCCATTAATGAACTTAGGAGCTTCAAAGGAAGAAGAAGAAAGAAAGAGAGGGTGAGGAGCCTTACCAATTCGGCAATGAAGGGAAGAATGAAGGAAGGCTGTCGCGAGCTAGTAAAGGAAAGAAGGAATGGAATTGTTTTTGTTTTTGTTATTTGTCAATAGAGCATATTAGGTATGGTATTTTCTTTATTGTTTCCTTTAGATTCTAGGCTCCAATAAGTCTCCAATCCAACATGTATTATCGACAATGTGAAGGAGGAAAGGCTAGAGCTTTCGGCAATGTGCAAGGAGGAAGAGCAATCACAAGTCAATAATGTAAGTGGGTTAGGCAAGGTGAGTTTACTTTTGATTTTTCAATGCTAATACTCTCCTCTTTTCCTTGTATTCCAATGACAATAAGGGGCTTCAAAAGTTTTCCTACAACAGCCATTTTCGGCAATGACAAGGGAAATAACATGCTACATGAATCGTGGAAGGCTAGAAAATAAATAAGTTAGGTAGTGGCATATTACTTTTGATTTTATATGTAACATTTGGTCTACCTTTCTCTTGTATGATTACGGTGACAAGGCTGGGAAGGGGCTGATTTATTTGACTAATTTGTTGTGTAAACATAGAATATTAATACCCTAGGTCTATGTCTAGTTTGTATCATTTATTTCATGATTTATATACGCTAATCTTATCTCCACTTTGGTGCAGTTTTTCGGTAACATGGGGCTAGTTTGGACTAGTATTATTTTGTCAATATATTATATAACATGTGGAAGGATACTCATAAAGTTTACATGTTAAATAAGACATTTAAATCTTGTCCCATGTATAAATTGTAACCGGTTTTAATGTAGAGGTGCTACAGTTTTTTTTTTAATTGGGTGCATGTACACCACATTATTAAAGGGTGATTAACATAGCTTTTTGTTTGATTATTAGCACATGACTACCGTTAGCTAGCATAGGTGACTAGTACAATTTTAATTTGATTAATTGTTAGTGGACGTACTACTACTTTTGAGTTGCTTTTATTTTTGATAAGTGGCTCAAAGTTCAACTTAGGAGCGATACCGAGGTTCTAAATGAACCTTTCTCGCAATACGGTAGTAGTGAGTTTTGAATCCAGGACCTTTGGTCAAGGATACCACTCCACTACCGACCAAGCCACTAGGACTTGGCGATTGCTACATAGTTGCTTGTTTGATTAGTACCTATATATTACCGTAGCATGTGGAGATCATTCCAGAATTTTGTTTGTTTAATTAACATGCATGTAAGTATTCCTGTTCGGTGGTCTTATCTAATTAGCATACACACTACTACCGTTTTTATTGTCAATCTTGTATGTATGTACTTATATGGTGGTACATGTATGCGTCAGTTTTTGTTTTCTCCTTACTGGTTAGTATACTCCTATTACCGGTAATATATATTAGTTGTTGTAGGTTTAATGTCATTTATATAATCTCCATCATGTTGTAAAGTTACGTACATATGTGTTATGTAGTAGATGCTTAATTGTTTGATTAGTATGCACATGTATCCTACTTCCAAGCTAAGGTATATACTACGGTTTTTATTTGATTGACTTCTACATTTGCACAAACGGTGGCACATGCTACAAATTTAATAACATAAACGGTGGTATTAAGCTGCAGGTTTTGTGTCATCTATACCATGTTACATTAGATATATATAACCGACTGTAATGGCACTTATATGTTACCGGTTGTATATGGTATGTTTGGTAGGTTGAATCTTGCCTTAACAATGTACACATATGTATAAGGTTGGTACTTTAGGTAGCTAACTGTTTTACCAAGTGAAATGTATAGAACAAGTCTCAAAAATGGTACATAAAACCGGTTTATAAGGGTGCTGTTTGGAAAATTGTATATTTGTGTTATATTAATGTTATAACATTTCTTATGCATTTATGCTATATATTAGGTATTAAAATTATGTAACATAAGTTGTTACATTGTTTAAACGTGTATATTAATTTATTTTTTTGCATTTATAATCGCCTAAGCGTTCATAAAATATTTACATTGCTCGTTAGTATTTTTTCGTGTTTTTACAGTGAATGTTATTGTGTACCGAGTCGTATAAACGCTCGTATATATTTTTCCTAGATGACGCTCTCCTAGTTGAGCTTGTTTCGTAAGGGGTTTAATGCCCATTAATGTTCGTACGTAAGCGTTTATATGCGTACGTGAAGACGACATTATATTAGCGTTCGTGGAGCGAACGTTGTCGTGTTATGAGTTGTATAAACGTTTGTATTGATCTTTCCTAGTTAATAAACGTACATGAGCGTTTTGTACGAGTACGTTAATACGTTTAGTAAAATTACGCCCGTTAGCATTTATGGTAAAACGACTATTTTTACGTGACGTTTGCATGCGTGAGTTTGCATGCGCACGCGTAGTAATATTAATTTACGTAACGTTTGCATGCATAAATTAGCATGCGTGACTACAATGATCTGTTTCTAGATAAATTCTTCATTATTTAACAGTTTAAGGTATTAATTAGATTTGGGGTATTTCAGTCTTCCCCCCTTAAAAGGACTTCGCCCCGAAGTCTCATTTCTAAATTTTAAATGGTTGTGGGGAATCAAGTTCCACTAAGTATTCACAACATAATTCTATTTTAGGGATCAAGTCCCAAGTTCCACTACTTTTAAGTTCGTAGTATATATTCAACATAATATATAGTGTAGTGATCATGAAAGGTCATCACTAATAATAGCTTCAATGTAGTGCAAGTAATTCATTCATAGTAGTGTAGCACAGTACATAATGACAAGTGCATGCATTCACATAGTAACTTCAATATAGTGTAACGTAGTATACATAATCCATGTAGTAACTTCAGGGTAGTGTAACGTAGTACACATAACCATTCATATCAGTGTAACATAGTACACATCAGTAAGTAAAATTCATAGAATCACAGAGTAAACACAGAGTCACACATGTAAACATACAGATCACAGTGTAACAGTACAACGAAAGTGTACGTCTATGCTAAAAACGCAATAGGCTCCCCCCCTTAAAAAGGGGTACGCCCACGTACCCTAGACTAGTATAACTAGTCGGTGAATAGTGAAGGAGTCTTCACTCTTATTTTTAACGTATGATTAGTTTTAAGGATAGCCTCTCGGGCTGTAAAACTTTTGGTGGATAGAACACATATTTTGGTTAAGGTACACGAAATACGTTGTGCATTCCCTTTGAGTTCAATAGATAATTCTAACTGATGGGACCACCACGCTTCTGCTACGCAACTCTAATTAAGTAATGTCCAATCATTCTGGTTTATGTATTCATTGATATGCCGCGTTATGTCACTGCTCTAGATTCTCTTGTTTCTAAGTAACTGTTAGTTGCATCATTGCTTGATATTCTTTATTGCATATTCTATTGTTGTATGTCGGGCTGCCAATAATGTTGTAAGGTTTGCCCTGCTTGTGATGCTCATGTGTAAGACATGCATCTTCCCGTACTCTCCATGGATAAATATACTCTGGGGTTCTTCTCTACGTGGCATATACTGTAGTATAGTTCGCCCTTGATTTTGATTCCTCATCATTGAGTTCTTTTCGAGTTTCACTCGTCGGTATACTTATTCCTGATGTCTGCTTATCACGAAGTCTCCATTAAGGTTTTTCTTGTCAGCGTTACTGAGGTAGACGCCCTGTTCTTGACAATGTTTCCATTGTTGTTTTAGTTACAGTATTTATTATTTATCGTGTTCTTCACACTAGTCGCCTTCGCATGTGGGGTACCGTCATGATATATTACTACTTACCTGTCCACCCTAGGACTATTTCTTGTCAAGTTCATGAGCTCTCGCACATTTAGCTGAAGCATTCTTCTTTCCATGGGTCCTTACCTGTTAGGTTTTCTGATATATTCTCCTTTGATAGTGGTTTGTGACGTAACGTCGTGACGGCGGATTTATCATCGTTGTCGATGTTGTTGGTGCGTACTGTGGTTCAGTTGTTGTAGCTGTAAAGTTGCAGTATTCTTCTTGGTCTTAAATTTGTCTTCTACTCATTGCCTCCTACCGTTTGTAGTCATCGGTGCTCGGGTCTTGTACTAATACTAGGGTATATGAAAATTTCTCTCTTAGATTATTATCGTGTGATTCTGGTATTTGAGTTTACTGTCATCATATGCGGTTTTCATTTTCAATGTAAAGTATAAGCTACGGTCGAGCCGTGCATCTTGTATATAGTATAGAAAGATTTCCTGTTCATATTAATTCACTAATTGTCGGTAGTACATACGATCTCTATTGTCTGTTCATCGGGTATACCACAGTAGGGTTCCTGCTAGGGTTTCTAACAATGTACAGTTTCCTCGTAATTCCACATATTCTTGTGGTTTATGAATTAACTCATGTGAGTATTAGTATAACGTTTCTACTCTTTATATTCTACCATGCTTACAGGTAGGTTCCCGATTTAATATACTGGGTTTGAATTCATAAAGAAAGACGGGTAGCCGATCTTTCCCTTCAGATGGCAAAATGGCCATAACTTAGAAGGTAGCTTGAGAATACTATCATTATAGGTAAATGACTCTTGATCTCATATTTAACTTATTAACATAACTCGTGGTATAATAACAGTTAGTCTTTCCCTCACAGTCGACTATTTTTCCGACATACGCGGAGTCGTTTTAGCTATTTAATCTCTTCAGGATAACCTGGACAACTTAACTCTTAACTTATACCTTCCACATCTCAAATATTTTATTTGTCAAATTTTATACTAGAATTAAGAATAAATACCTACTTATCATAGAAATATTTGTGACCACTTGTAAGGAGTCTCAGGAATCATCCAACCCTGACGGGGTCAGCGTCAGTGTTGAACTATCCTTCCACACCATTTTGTGTTTGGTTTTCCCTTGATCTGACCAGGATCAAGTTCGACCTCCCACGTCAAATATCAAACAACCACATGATTATCAATTTCCAATTTTTATCTTATCAAGACTTTGTGACGTGGTGATTACTACATGTACATTTTCTTTTTGTAACACCCCATCTCGATCCAATCGTGGTTATCACAAACTTATCACCATATATACAAACTCTGCAGCGGATTCAAATACATTCCAGGACCTTGCCACGGTCTGACTACAGAATATACCGAACATTAGTACATACCAATTTTAACCAAATACATATCCTTCTTACAATCTCCTCACATCCTATACATCTTACTAACTCAAAATGCCGTACGAGTGTACATGCACAACTCGTAGGCCACACTTAACCCGTAACGCTTGTACCCCATCTTACTCTCGTGACGGGCGCCTCCTGACGTTCACCTGTGTAGTAAAAACAGCCCCCAAAGGGGGTCAGCACGAATGCTGGTACGATCCTCTCATGGCTCCCAAGCTAACGTGGCTACGACGACTAATTGTCGATAGCATGGAGGTTGATTAGATGCACAACATAATAGAAAGTGCAATAAACAACAATCCAAACATGAACAATCAAAGTTCAAACACAATGAACGACTTAAATGCGTTCCCTTATTTAGTGAGTCAATTACTTCACTCCTTAAGTTACGTTTCCTCTTAATCTTAGTCCATCCTTATCTTACCTCAATCTTAGTCTTATCTTAGTCTTAGAAAACAACCAACCTTTAAAAAGGAATGGATGTAGCTTATCTCGGTCTTAAATACAAGCCATCCTTTAAAAGGAATGGTTGCAACTTATCTCAAACCTTATTTTAATCTTAGAATACAAACCACTCTTTAAACAGAAATGATTGTATCTATCTCAATGTTTATTTTTGTCGGGTCAAAAGCGACCCTAGCCAATGAGCTATTAACTCCACTGGTAGAATAAACAACTTATCTTAAAATTTAGGATTTAGGTGATCCTACCGCACCATCTTAATGCCTCCTACCTTGGACTGTATGTCCAATGTAGCTGAGCCGACAACCGACCCTAGGCAACAAGTCCGAAGACAAGTCCTTAAGCGGAAGTCGGATCTGCTATAGATACCGACCTCCTTTTTCCTTAGCATGCATGACCGGAGTCAGTCCCGGGTTCCTCACACCCCCCTTAAGTTCCAGTTAGTAGAAGTCTCAAGACAATGTTTGTTGGTTAACCTCTTTCGGTTTATAACAAACTAATATTAGGGAGCGTTCCTTAGTCTCACTCAATTCCTTACTAAACGTTGGTTAGTAAGTTCTCACGGTAAGTTATGTTAGTTTTCAAACATCACACAACAATACAATAAACATAATTTTCCGGTTGCATGCTTTATCTTGTTTAGTGACCACACAAAAACAAATAGCACACAAGCCGAGGGACACCTCGTTAGCAAGCAGGTCACAAGAAGAACTGTACCGTTCACCGTTGGTCGTTCGGTTGCTTACTCTCTTCCGGAGTCCAAATACTCAAGCCCTAAAACATTCATTCAGTTTTAGGTTGTTAATCACTTAACTTAATTCAACTTATTTAACTTACTTAACCCATAATGATATCCCCACCACACCTCTAAGTTTTACAACTTAATCTTAACAACCTTAACCTTAAACTTTTAAGTTTATACTTATCTTAACTCTTAGGTCTTTATACCTCTATTCATCATTGCCCTCTTAATGGGGTACCATTAATACCACTAAACTTCCTTAGGGTTTCTCTCTCTTTTTTTTCATCTTTAGGGTTGACCGACCTTACCGACCGACCTTACCCAAGGTCGGTCCATTCCAGAACTTATTACCATTTGAAAATTTTACCCCGACCGACCTTGCAAGTCCGGTCCCCAAGGTCGGTCCATTCCAGAGTTTCCCCGTGGGATATTTAGGCCCGACCGACCTTGTCAAGGTCGGTCCCAAGTTCGGTCCATTCCAGAGACTCAATTCGTACACAAAATACAAGCCCGACCGAACTTGAAAGTCCGGTCCCCAAGTTCGGTCGATTCCAGAAACTCTTTCTGGTAGTGTAAACTGAGCTCGACCGACCTTGCAGGTCTGGTCCCTAAGGTCGGTCGGCTCCAGAACCTTGTTTCTAAATTCCCATTTGACTCCAAACTTCTCCACAAGTTCCCCCATACCACTTAGGCACTTAAACTCACCTTAGAACTTCCACCAAACTTTCCAAAATTTCCAAAGATCTTCTTAAACATTCACTCAATCCTTTTAAAACTCCTAACACTTAGGACTTATTTCCTTACATTTCCAACTTGTAACCTTACCAAAACTTCAACCAACCCAAGTGTTCCCTCCTTAACAGTTTGAGCACTTCATAGACATCATCTTTTCCACCTTCGGCTCATTTACCAAAACTTCCTCAAGTCACCTTGCATATCCATGCACCAATTCCTCTCTTTTCCATTTATTACTCATCATTCCTAAACTCTTGGACATACCTAAACATTTCTTCCCATCCTCTTAGCACCTTAACCTTGTTCTTCTTTACCTTGACCTTCCTACACCTTCCTTAGACATCTACATTTCTTTTACTCAATTACTCACCATTCTCATGATCTTACACTCCTATACATTCCTAGTCGATCTACAACATTCTCCTTCAATCTTCACTCCCATCACCTAAGTCCACTCATTACCATCTAAACTAAAACCTTATTGTTCCACCGCTAGCATCTTCACTAATTACACAAACTTCCCGAAACTCTCATTGTTATATTCCCTAGTTCATAACTAAATCACCTTAAAGCATTATACACCTTTTCCTTAAATTTATGCACAAGTCTCACCATTCCTCTTACCATGACTTTGGTGTGTTCAATACACCCATCTAAACTCCAATTTCCTCATAGACAATTCTTGGTCATTATAAACCTCAAGAACTCCTTAGCTAACTCATTTCCACTCAAATTCCTCATAATGATCCCTAGTGAATCCTAGGGCATATTTACTCACCTCCACCACTTAAACACTTTGTTTTCTACTCAAATTTCGCCATAGCTTCTCTAGTATATTATCATGCCCAAATGCATTGTTTTCCTCATTCAACCATCTCACACACATCAAGTTCTTTCTCATCATATTTTATCACCCAAACAACTCATCACAACAAACTCAATACATTGCAATAATCTTAAATTGCATAGCACTAAGGCTCTTAAATGACATGGCTCTTAGGCCCTTAAATGACATGGCTCTTAGGCCCTTAAATGATATGAATTTAAACACTGAATTTCCCACATATAAAAGCTTTCAACCTACAAATACACCCATCAATCTCATAGTAGTTATAATGCTCTTAAAATCCATCTTAAACTTATCTTACTATCTCATTCCCATTGGCTCCTTAGTCACAAGTTCACAAGCTAGTTTAAATTCTTTTTCCTAGGTTATATAACCCTTTACCTAATGTAAGCCCTAGGCTACATTGGTACTCATCTAAAACTCATTCCTTAAACCACCATTAGGTAAGCAATTTACCTTGTTTTCTCAAGCTTATCTTAACTTCCTCCTTAGACCTTTTTCCCTTGGGAATCTTGGCCACCATTCTTAACTTCCCTTGCCAATGTTCTAATCAATACACAATGACTCTCATGAGTGCTAAATAATACACTAACCTTAAGGAGTAAACCCTAGGTTGAAAATGTGTTTTAAAGTATTAAATTGAATGCTTTACCTTAGATTCTCAAAACAAGCTTGGATATGAATCAAGTAGGACCTCCTATAGCCCTTGGAGAATAGAATCAAGCTAGAACAATGGATAAAACAAGGCTCCATGAGAAGGTAATTTTCGGTCATGGTGAGGAAGTGATGGAAACATGATTTTTCTTACATTTTCTTTACCTTAAGAGAATGGAGAAGCTAATGCACCCTCCAAGCTTACTTTTCCCCCTTCAATGGAGATTTCCCATGGCTCCAAAATGAAGCTTTTCCAATTTTGTAAAGATAGAAAGCTAGAGCTTGAGCTAACTAAGAATAATATGTGTTTAGTTTTTGATTTGGAGCAATATTGTGTATTTGGTAAGTGATTGAAGATGGAGAACCATGGAGGAGCAGCACTCTCGGTTTTGGAATAGAGAGAAGAATAGAAACCGATGGAAGAAGAAGAGAATGAAGAAAGAAGAGGAGGGAAGTAAGTTAAATGAGATATTTTTCTAAAAAGGTGAATAGTTACCTTACTTTATTTCCCTCTCTTTTTCCAACTTATCTAACATGTTGTGGTGACTCACCACCCTTAGAAACCGGCCCCTTTATTTAGTAAGGCTAGTCATGGTCTTTGTTGACCAACTTATTGACTTATGTTGACTAAAACTTAAACTAGTCACTATTTGGCACTATTCACAAATTAGTGCACATATTTGTGAAATTTTTGGTTTCCCATTGATTTAGGCTTCCTAATGTGATACTAATTAGTACACATGTTGATTAAGGTGGAATCATGGGCATTTAGCCACTCAAAACTCATTTGTAAGACAATTTCTCAAAAAGGTGCTTTAAGGGGTCTTAAAGCACATTTTGTGTTTAAGCTTGTTTTTGAGCTTGGTTTTCTTTGATAATTGATTTAAAATGTCCATTAGCATATTAATAAAGTCTTATAATGGTATTTGGGTGCTAATCAAAGTCACTCCAAGCTTAGAGCACGTTTTTGCCCGAATTGCCCTTAAGGCGTTTTCTTGTGTTTTCCTTGGTTTAAATTGTCTACCAATCTCTCTAAGGCATATTTTAGCCTTACTACATCATATATTGATGTTTAATTAACATACTTAGGTTTGGGGTATTTCAATCTACCCCCCTTAAAAGAACTTTTTCCCCAAAGTTCCCATACATCTTATCTTATTAGAATACATGTCTTACCTCAGTCCATAGATCACATAGATCATACTTATGTATACTTAAACTCATTGAATCATTAGATCCGCCATATGCTTATACTCAAATATCACACAACATGCTTAAGCATGTATAGCACTCAAAATTCCCTTTGTTCCTTTTGATGATTAAAACATTCACATAATTTCCAACGTATTCTCCCATGTCACCGGTCCGTAGAAAATGGCTCGTTCGTCCTCGTCACCATGGGCCAGAATACAAAACAACTCTGCTCTCCCCATGTCACCGGTCCGAAGACAAAGGCTCGTGCGTCCTCGACTTCATGGGTGAGACTCAGTAAAAAGGTAATCCTTTTTACGAGGTCATGTGAGGAATAATTTCTCTAATTAAAAATACAATCAACTCCGATTTCGTTTTATACTAACGCCTCCATCCTTAGCGTGATTTAATTGTGACCACTGGTAGGGAGTTTCAGGAATCATCCAACCCTGATGTGATCAGCATCAGTGTAGAACTATCCTTCCACCCCAATTTGTGTTCGGTTTCCCTTGATCCCTAGAAAATCAAGTTCCACCTCCCACGTCATTTTCAAACATCAAATAATTCACTCATTTCCAATTTTCTATCTTTTTAGTCTTTCTAATCGTAATCAATACATCTCCAAAGTGTGGACTCAGTCCATCAAACATTCCCGATTCATCTCTTAGTACTCACCTCAGGGCTTAAATTCCTACTAAGTTCTATAACAGTCTCATACCAACTCTCACCATCTTATACCTCATAGGATTACAATTTCCTTCCTCATACTCATATCAAATAATATCTCATAGTGTTATCTTATTCTTATCTCACATGTAGTTTCATACCGACCCATATCTCATATATTCCATATTCCTTAAGTCTCCTTAATCCTCTTCCTTAATTCTCTAAACTTGTACTCACACCGGAGTTAACAAGATAGGTACTTAATATGTATGGTATTCACATCTTCTGTGCGCAATAACCATATTTTATCTCAAAATGTTTATGTAAAACATATTCTCAAATTATTTTGTGCTATTCGCACCGTAGTTTATGTACTAAGTACATAAGCATACACTAAGCGGTTTTCACTCTACCCCCCTTAAAATGGATTACACCCACGTAATCAACATTATATCATCCTTGAACATAGGTTCAAGATGTCTAATTCTCACCAAGCATTCTAGCTTCCATGTCATCTATCTCACTTACGATTCGATCAGAGGGTCATAACTATGCTAATGACTTAGTATCTGTATCGAGGATTCTTAACGGTACTTATACCATTTCCTTAACTTAGTTTGGTCTAATCTCAAAGGTAGTGGTCTGCTAGCTTCAGCTGCGCGACTCTGATAATCTTAGGCTTAACTGCCTTTCTAATCGTTCATAGTATTGTATATCCTTCTGCCTCCTTACAATTTAGGAATATTGGTCTCTCAGTGGACACGTGTTATCTTTTTATATACACGGCCTTAATGAGTTGTAACTCGTCTATCCATTCTCCTTGAAGATCTTATGTTCACACTCTTAGTGTTTTCTCGAATGTCTAAATTGTTCTTTCCATCTGACCTTTAGTCTGAGGATGATTCTTAATCTGAAACTGTTGTTTAGTGCTTAGTGCGCTGTATAGTTTATCCTTAACTTCTTAAGACATGTCCAATGTCTGTGCTTAACAATCCGTGCTCTTCGCACTTCATAGTCCTTAATTATTTGTTCTCTGATTCCTTTGTGTTGTTGGTTCAACTGAATTCTTCTCTTCGACTGTTTGCGGTAGTAGCTGCTCTTGTCTGATCTTGCATTGTTGTCCATGGTACGGAGTCGACTACTTCCCGTGTTCCTTACACCACTCATCCACATGCATGGGGTACCTTACTGGTACATTACTACTTACCCAACTAACTCATAAATGAGCGTGTTAGGCCTGCAAGCCCCTGTGGGGTGCAGTCGTCCCACGTCTCGTTTTAGTAAACTCATAGTGTTCGTCACACGTTTAGCTATTGCTAATTATGAAGTATTCTGTTGTCGATCTCCTCTTCATCGTTCCATGATAACATTTATTGTTCTTCTTGAACTTAATCAAGGGAAATTTATTTACTGTGTTCTTAAGTATGGTATGCTCTAGTTCTTTCTGTATCTCGTACTGATTCGGTCTCTTAGCAACTGAGGTCTCTTCCCATAGAGCCTCTTATCTTCTTTCTCGTATTTGTTCTACTAGGAATGCACTACCAGTTCCTTAAGGAGTGGGTAGTGTGCTTCCTGTGAAATCTTACCTAACCAGGTCCAGACTACTGGCATCAATGCACAGTTCGTCTACCATCTTATTTCCTTACTCATATTGGTTTCTGCTCACAGATCTAGTTGTCTCGGTGTCAATATTTGACGGCTTATACATAATGGTCACTTTACTGCGCACCATGACTTAATCCCCCTTATATAAATATTGTACTCACGACCACTACTACCGTGGTAGCTGGCCCTTACTCTGTTGCCCATTGATGGCGCAACTACTTACTCATTTACTCTAACATCTTATCTTACATTCAATCCCTTCTTGGTGTAAACACACTGGGAGTTCTCTAATTTCGGTGTTTGGCGGTTGCCGTACCGTGTTGTAAAATGGTTATCTCTTAATATGAAGATGTTCTGCTTCAATTTCAGATTCGTAAGTAGGCTAATTTCTCTCACATTCCTTCATCCTTTATGATGTTATTTACCATGTAATTTAACCGGTTACTGAAGTAGTCATCCGCTGGATCACAAGCTCCCCTGAGCATTGGTCACCTGACGTGCCATAATGTGCACTCACAATGTTTATCTCTGACGATTACTGATTCTTAAATCCTAGGTGTTGGACATGGGGTCTGTCTCTGCAGCCTTCCTTATTACTCAAGTGTATCTGGTATGTTTAAAGGTAATCTCAAGGTTTACAGTTTCCATTCTCTAACAAAAGTGTATTATTTCTCGAATAAGTGAAAGCCCTTTTTGAGGGGTTTATTCCCACTCTTGGCCTCACAACAAGGAGAGGTATCCTCACCCTAAAGGCATGGTTCGTTCTCCGCCCCTGCCAATGTACTATCTCATTATTCTCATCGGTGCCTTTTCCTGGCAATATTTTCCACAATCTAAGTTATAGGTTTGGTAACCGTTCATATCAACGAATTGTAGTTCATTCGTGGCTTAAATAAGCTCTCTTACAACTTACTGCGCCTCGAGCTCTGATGTGGTTAACATCCTTGGCTCGTAGGCTCTTAGTGCTTAATGCCTCAGTCCATTACTTGTACTCTTATTCATCTGTAGGTCATCCTTATAGGTTTTTGTTTCTTTGAACATTATCCACCGTTAGGTTACATATTGAATGTAGTATCGGGTTTCATGGTAAGTCGCTGCATCCTGCTTCCTGCTATGGAAGTTTATTCAGGTGATCTGAGGTTACTTAGTGTCTTTGACAATACTGTCGTTTTATTAGACTTATGTCTTTTAGCAAATAAGGATAAGTTCGTATTAGGCGTTTGCCTTACAGTGTCCAAGTTGGATATCATCCTGTCATCTTATGCTTCCATCTCAATGCTTCGTTCAACTTCCGTTGACTACGCCACCGTTGATGATTGTTCACACTTGGGTGTTAATGAGTTAGGCAAACAGTATTAGCTGTCATTCATCAGTTTGTTCGGCTTAACTATGCCCGCTCTGTGGGGGTAGTCTTCTGAGCTTTCCTTTTCCAGAGTTGTACATCTTTAATCCTTAGTAGGTTATAGCTTACGTTCATTTCTTTTATCCTTGTTTTCTGGGTTTTCCAACATCTTCCTTGAAGAATGCATATTACTGGTATTCTTAGCGATCAATCTGGGAGTCTTATCCCATTCTTGTTGAATGTTTTTATGTCGGCGGTCTCTATTTTATTCCGTAATGCATTCCTTGTACGTTTTCACTTACGTAGTGTTTTGCTCGCATTACTGAGCGATCTCTTATGTTCTTCTCTTTGAGATCCGGGTTTAGTGTTCTTACCGTGCTGTCGGTTATTGTTGTTGTAGTAGGTTGTACTGTTGCTAAAATTTATATCATTTGATACTACGTCCAAGTTCAGCTCTCTACTGTCTAATGTGTCGGCTCATCTTATCATGGTTAGGTCGTCAGACCTTTCCACGGTCTCATTTTCCCGTTCTTATGGATTTACCGTCCGGTATTAAAATGTACTACAACTGTAGCGTTCTACTACCTCGCCATGATGGCTTTCCGTGTAGCTTAACTGTGGTAGCACTTGCTACGGCAAGTGCGTCATACAAGATGAGTTACCGGTGCTTTGCGCATCAGTAATGGTACTTCCTCCTAATATTTTATATCTTTGGTAGTCCTCGGGACTCCTTCGATGTTCTTTAGTTTGGATAACTGACCCTTTAGCAGTTTCCTTGCCGTTTTGATAGTGCTATCACTTATCAGGGTGTTCCTCTTTCTGAGGGAACCCCTTGTTATTTACTCCTGTCTTAGTCCTCGCTCCTGTCTCCACACATTTTGTTGTGGTTACTAAGTAACGATTCTCCTTTAGGCACTACATTGTAGTCCTATTCCGGTATACTATTTGTATGAGTTTCTACCGTCGTCCGCGTTATGTCGGCCAGGTTTGTAACCTTCTTCATTGTATGGGGTTTGGAGTTCCCGTTCCTAACTGGACTTTCCAGTAATCACAACTCTTATGCTTTATACTATCCCACTGTCATGCTCACTCGGATCACTGTCCGGTACTCACGTCACTTATCTTTTCTTACCCATTGCACCTTTAGTGCTTTTCTTATCATTGGTATGGCAGGTCATTTCGACTGCGTAGCATGTCGACCCATGTTGCCGGTAATTACCGTTTCCTTATTAATAGAATTCCATAGGTAGCGCCTGTTTCTCTGTTGCGCCCCATTAAAAACCTCCAAGTTCTCCGTAACTGTTGTGCAACAAGATGTTTCTCGTATTGCTTATTGTTAACTAACTGCCAGATCGGGTTTCCCCGAGTAAGAGAAGGCTTTCTTCTCTCTGGCGTTTGTTCCACATATTCAGGGTTAGGGATGTGGAGGGCGGGTCTAGGTACTATGGATATCCGATAAATACCGGGAAGTCCTAACTAACGCACCTCTCACTCTATCACTCAACCCTTAACCCATAACTCAAGCTTAACCTCAATATTCTCCTAAGTTCGGTATTTCTTGTCTTCAGAGCGTAACTACGCTCTGATACCACTTTTTATAACACCCCATCTCGATCCAATCGTGGTTATCACAAACTTATCACCATATATACAAACTCTACAGCGGATTCAAATACATTCCAGGACCTTGCCACGGTCTGACTACAGAATATACCGAACATTAGTACATACTAATTTTAACCAAATACATATCCTTCTTACAATCTCCTCACATCCTATACATCTCACTAACTCAAAATGCCGTACGAGTGTACATGCACAACTCGTAGGCCACACTTAACCCGTAACGCTTGTACCCCATCTTACTCTCGTGACGGGCGCCTCCTGACGTTCACCTGTGTAGTAAAAACAGCCCCCAAAGGGGGTCAGCACGAATGCTGGTACGATCCTCTCATGGCCCCCAAGCTAACGTGGCTACGACGACAAATTGTCGATAGCATGGAGGTTGATTAGATGCACAACATAATAGAAAGTGCAATAAACAACAATCCAAACATGAACAATCAAAGTTCAAACACAATAAACGACTTAAATGCGTTCCCTTATTTAGTGAGTCAATTACTTCACTCCTTAAGTTATGTTTCCTCTTAATCTTAGTCCATCCTTATCTTACCTCAATCTTAGTCTTATCTTAGTCTTAGAAAACAACCAACCTTTAAAAAGGAATGGATGTAGCTTATCTCGGTCTTAAAATACAAACCATCCTTTAAAAAGGAATGGTTGCAACTTATCTCAAACCTTATCTTAATCTTAGAATACAAACCACTCTTTAAACAGAAATGATTGTATCTATCTCAATGTTTATTTTTGTCGGGTCAAAAGCGACCCTAGCCAATGAGCTATTAACTCCACTGGTTGAATAAACAACTTATCTTATAATTTAGGATTTAGGTGATCCTACCGCACCATCTTAATGCCTCCTACCTTGGACTGTATGTCCAATGTAGCTGAGCTGGCAACCGACCCTAGGCAACAAGTCCGAAGACAAGTCCTTAAGCGGAAGTCGGATCTGTTATAGATACCGACCCCCTTTTTCCTTAGCATGCATGACCGGAGTCAGTCCCGGGTTCCTCACTCCCCCCTTAAGTTCCAGTTAGTAGAAGTCTCAAGACAATGTTTGTTGGTTAACCTCTTCGGTTTATAACAAATTAATATTAGGGAGCGTTCCTTAGTCTCACTCAATTCCTTACTAAACGTTGGTTAGTAAGTTCTCACGGTAAGTTGTGTTAGTTTTCAAACATCACACAACAATACAATAAACATAATGTTCCGGTTGCATGCTTTATCTTGTTTAGTGAGCACACAAAAACAAATAGCACACAAGCCGAGGGACACCTCGTTAGCAAGCAGGTCACAAGAAGAACTGTACCGTTCACCGTTGGTCGTTCGGTTGCTTACTCTCTTCCGGAGTCCAAATACTCAAGCCCTAAAACATTCATTCAGTTTTAGGTTGTTAATCACTTAACTTAATTCAACTTATTTAACTTACTTAACCCATAATGATCCCCACCTAACACCTCTTAAGTTTTACAACTTAATCTTACAACTTAACCTTAAACTTTTAAGTTTATACTTATCTTAATCTCTTAGGTCTTTATACCTCTATTCATCATTGCCCTCTTAATGGGGTACCATTAATACCACTAAACTTCCTTAGGGTTTCTCTCTCTTTTTTTTTCATCTTTAGGGTCGACCGACCTTACCCAAGGTCGGTCCATTCCAGAACTTATTACCGTTTGAAAATTTTACCCCGACCGACCTTGCAAGTCCGGTCCCCAAGGTCGGTCCATTCCCGAGAGTTTCCCCGTGGGATATTTAGGCCTGACCGACCTTGTCAAGGTCGGTCCCAAGTTCGGTCCATTCCAGAGACTCAATTCGTACACAAAATACAAGCCTGACCGAACTTGTAAGTCCGGTCCCCAAGTTCGGTCGATTCCAGAAACTCTTTCCGGTAGTGTAAACTGAGCTCGACCGACCTTGCAGGTCCGGTCCCTAAGGTCGGTCGGCTCCAGAACCTTGTTTCTAAATTCCCATTTGACTCCAAACATCTCCACAAGTTCCCCCATACCACTTAGGCACTTAAACTCACCTTAGAACTTCCACCAAACTTTCCAAAACAATTTCCAAAGATCTTCTTAAACATTCACTCAATCCTTTTAAAATTCCTAACACTTAGGACTTATTTCCATACATTTCCTTCTTGTAACCTTACCAAAACTTCAACCAACCCAAGTGTTCCCTCCTTAACAGTTTGAGCACTTCATAGACATCATCTTTTCCACCTTCAGCTCATTTACCAAAACTTCCTCAAGTCACCTTGTATATCTATGCACCAATTCCTCTCTTTTCCATTTATTACTCATCATTCCTAAACTCTTGGACATACCTAAACATTTCTTCCCATCCTCTTAGCACCTTAACCTTGTTCTTCATTACCTTGACCTTCCTACACCTTCCTTAGACATCTACATTTCTTTTACTCAATTACTCACCATTCTCATGATCTTACACTCCTATACATTCCTAGTCGATCTACAACATTCTCCTTCAATCTTCACTCCCATCACCTAAGTCCACTCATTACCATCTAAACTAAAACCTTATTGTTCCACCGCTAGCATCTTCACTAATTACACAAACTTCCCGAAACTCTCATTGTTATATTCCCTAGTTCATAACTAAATCACCTTAAAGCATTATACACCTTTTCCTTAAAATTTATGCACAAGTCTCACCATTCCTCTTACCATGACTTTGGTGTGTTCAATACACCCATCTAAACTCCAATTTCCTCATAGACAATTCTTGGTCATTATAAACCTCAAGAACTCCTTAGCTAACTCATTTCCACTCAAATTCCTCATAATGATCTCTAGTGAATCCTAGGGCATATTTACTCACCTCCACCACTTAAACACTTTGTTTTCTACTCAAATTTCGCCATAGCTTCTCTAGTATATTATCATGCCCAAATGCATTGTTTTCCTCATTCAACCATCTCACACACATCAAGTTCTTTCTCATCATATTTTATCACCCAAACCAACTCATTCACAACAAACTCAATACATTGCAATAATCTTAAATTGCATAGCACTAAGGCTCTTAAATGACATGGCTCTTAGGCCCTTAAATTACATGGCTCTTAGGCCCTTAAATGACATGAATTTAAACACTGAATTTCCCACATATAAAAGCTTTCAACCTGCAAATACACCCATCAATCTCATAGTAGTTATAATGCTCTTAAAATCCATCTTAAACTTATCTTACTATCTCATTCCCATTGGCTCCTTAGTCACAAGTTCACAAGCTAGTTTAAATTCTTTTTCCTAGGTTATATAACCCTTTACCTAATGTAAGCCCTAGGCTACATTGGTACTCATCTAAAACTCATTCCTTAAACCTTAAACCACCATTAGGTAAGCAATTTACCTTGTTTTCTCAAGCTTATCTTAACTTCCTCCTTAGACCTTTTTCCCTTGGGAATCTCGGCCACCATTCTTAACTTCCCTTGCCAATGTTCTAATCAATACACAATGACTCTCATGAGTGCTAAATAATACACTAACCTTAAGGAGTAAACCCTAGGTTGAAAATGTGTTTTAAAATACTAAATTGAATGCTTTACCTTAGATTCTCAAAACAAGCTTGGATATGAATCAAGTAGGACCTCCTCTAGCCCTTGGAGAATAGAATCAAGCTATAACAATGGATAAAACAAGGCTCCATGAGAAGGTAATTTTCGGTCATGGTGAGGAAGTGATGGAAACATGATTTTTCTTACATTTTCTTTACCTTAAGAGAATTGAGAAGCTAATGCACCCTCCAAGCTTAGTTTTCCCCCTTCAATGGAGATTTCCCATGGCTCCAAAATGAAGCTTTTCCAATTTTGTAAAGATAGAAAGCTAGAGCTTGAGCTAACTAAGAATAATATGTGTTTAGTTTTTGATTTGGAGCAATATTGTGTATTTGGTAAGTGATTGAAGATGGAGAACCATGGAGGAGCAGCACTCTCGGTTTTGGAATATAGAGAAGAAGAGAAACCGATGGAAGAAGGAGAGAATGAGGAAAGAAGAGGAGGGAAGTAAGCTAAATGAGATATTTTTCTAAAAAAGTGAATAGTTACCTTACTTTATTTCCCTCTCTTTTTCCAACTTATCTAACATGTTGTGGTGACTCACCACCCTTAGAAACTGGCCCCTTTATTAATTAAGGCTAGTCATGGTCTTTGTTGACCAACTTATTGACTTATGTTGACTAAAACTTAAACTAGTCACTATTTGGCACTATTCACAAATTAGTGCACATATTTGTGAAATTTTTGGTTTCCCATTGATTTAGGCTTCCTAATGTGATACTAATTAGTACACATGTTGATTAAGGTGTAATCATGGGCATTTAGCCACTCAAAACTCATTTCTAAGACAAATTCTCAAAAAGGTGTTTTAAGGGGTCTTAAAGCACATTTTGTGTTTAAGCTTGTTTTTGAGCTTGGTTTTCTTTGATAATTGATTTAAAATGTCCATTAGCATATTACTAAAGTCTTATAATGGTATTTGGGTGCTAATCAAAGTCACTCCAAGCTTAGAGCACGTTTTTGCCCGAATTGCCCTTTAGGCGTTTTCTTGTGTTTTCCTTGGTTTAAATTGTCTACCAATCTCTCTAAGGCATATTTTAGCCTTACTACATCATATATTGATGTTTACTTAACATACTAAGCCAGTTTTCCTCTTGGCATAAAAAGGTAAATTCTAATTAAAACATCTAGACATTTATTGCCTAATAATTATTTCATCAATCATTTTAACTCTTAGTTCCATAATACAAGCAATAAATTCAGTTATGGACTTGGATACCTTAGAATACACTCTTCTCTTTAAAAGGCTTTTCTAGTATTTAACTTATCAGGGCTTGACTATTGTCCACACTTTGGTTATCATCACTTGGAATAAAGGCAGTCATAGTTATTCCTAAATTTAGGATAAAACTCCAAGGAATAGCTTTTATAACTCGGTCTACAATTAAGATTTCATAAAGTATTATTCCCTCCGCCTTAAAGCTTGACTTTTTCTTACTCCATTTAAACTCATGAATCAGGTGAATCACATGTTCAACC
The DNA here is from genome assembly GCA_023374045.1 of Limonium bicolor. NCBI lineage: Eukaryota > Viridiplantae > Streptophyta > Magnoliopsida > Caryophyllales > Plumbaginaceae > Limonium > Limonium bicolor. The sequence goes on along the minus strand of CM041783.1, from coordinate 16,539,107 downwards.
TAGGTTAAGTATCTTTACTATTAGTACCATTTCAAACTAAGGGTTTCCAGTTTGAATCCTACGGTTTGGTGACAAGACAATCAACGTTTACTGTTTGTTTCTACTTCTTAGAAATGTGATTAATTCACAAACTCAATGGCTTCCAAAAATAGGTCGATTAGATGTATTTAATAGAGGATCTAAAATCATAGAGATTGGTATATGACGTTAGGAAAGTTCGCGTGTAAAACACTTGTTACAAGCCAAGGGGTATGTTTTCCTACCTTTAAGTTTAACTTCCACTGACTTTTAGTGTATAACGAATTCAATCTCATAATATAACTTACACTACCTCCCTTGTTAGTGTCAAGGAGGGTTATTCGTTACCATGTTCACATTAAAATCTATATTACATTGGGGTTTAACTTTATTTGATTCCATGCGTTCTTTACTCTCATTCACAAATTGAGCTGTCATAGAAAACATAAGCTCGTATAAATCCATAAGGATAGTGTAGGACATGTGCCTCATAATAGGGTAGGTATATTTTCTGATACTTAACCCTCTGAAATATATCGATACTCCCCAAAATTTTTAGGTTTACAACCTCCAAATTATAATATGTATATATGTAGCTTTTTGGTATTGCTAATTAGGTACTTCTCCCGACTTCAGAACATATAGATTCACATATTGTTCTCTTCTCTTTATTAATTAGGAGTACAGCATTGTCACTATATTGATACTAGCTGAGACCCTTGGTATTTGCTCAGGTATTAAAACCTGTGCTTATCCATGATGGATGTTTAGTTATATATAGTGAGATTCTGTTTTTCTTGACATTATGATTGGTTATTTTATAGGACTATAATGATTGTCATATCTCAAGGTTTCGCCCGATCTTCTCGCGAAGTTAATAAGGGATTGTAAGATTTTCCAGTCCCGCACTGGGCGGTAAGCTCAGTGCCTGGGTATCCCATAAAATTCAGTGTTTGCTCTTCACGTGTAGGTCTTCATTCACCTTTATTTGGTTTACTGGAGCAACACTTGTTGTAGCAAGTGCGCCATGCAAGTTGGATCATCATGCAGTGTATGTCCATTGAGATATACATTTACTCCATCATCACTGTATACTTGGTGGTATTGTCAGCCTTTCTGGTTATCATTGGTATGGCGTCACTGTTATTCATCGTCAGCTTCCCGTGTGGATGACAGTTGGCGTCGTACGGTCTTCAACAAACCCTTTCGCCAATTCAGGTAGTCTTAAGTATTTGTGTTAATTAATGTATACCTTTTCATGACATCTACTCATTATTTAGGCAGGTCATAGTTTGTAGTTACTGTAAGTTTGGACAGTTGTTAACGCCCTTCGGCGGACCAAGTAATACTAAATTGCTATTCCTCACTGTACTATCTCACACCCTGTAACCCAAGGCTAATTTCGGTTGTATTCGGTTCTCAGAGCGTAACTATGCTCTGATACCACTTTTTGTAACACCCCAACCGGAAACTCTACAACCTGAACGATGATAGCTCCCAACTTCAACTGGAAATGCAGTGGAATAAATACATAAAACGGGTGGTGCTACAACGCCGCTAGTCACCCATGTGACTAACAAGGTTAACTCCAATACAACTTACAAATGATACGGTCTGAGCGCTGAATGCAAACCACTTAAAACAACAAAAGTCAATAATAAAAGTACAGTTCTGTAAAATGATACCGGTAGTAATAATCCTCTGTCTTAATTCTACCCCACCTACACTCGGTCGGGTAATCTCTTCTTTCTTCATGTACCTGGAAATGGTTAGCCATGAAACGGCTCAGCAAAATAAATTGCTGGTATGAGAGCGTGCAGCCCACAAGCTACTGGGCCACACCAACTACTTTGTCGAATACATGCAGATCATTATTGTAAAGCTGTATACACACATCATAATATAATCATAACAAACATCCATACAAGGATAATAATGTCACACAGAACAAGACTTCAGAAGGTCAAGTTAGATGTCCTGTAATTTTTTAATAGTAGTCAGATCCTCACAATGGGACTAACATGTATATAAGAGTACCTCGAAGCAGTGGAGGTATAGTGACCTCGTTAAACTCTATCTTCATAGAGTAAATTGTTCAGGTATGATAAACCCTTAGAAGAGATGGGACTCTCGTTCGAGTAGGTGGGTAATAATTCCCTCAGAAGATAACATAGTTAATCTCCTGTACTAAAAGAGGTGGGTATCGTACCCTCGAGAGAAAATGAAGTCTTCCTCCCAACTTGAAATGTTCCGGTACGGTCCCGGTGAGTGGACGTAGAGTGCACCCAAAACTCCCGTCACGACGTAAATTTGAATAGGAGACGACCTGAGACAGATACAGCTCCTGTAGCATGCATGGCCAGATACAACTGGGCTCCTAGCTTCTCGTAGTATAGAATTTGTTAGATGTCACACAAGGACGTTAAACAAGAAACCAATGTGTATTGTCAGTTATCACGTTTAGGACAACGACGTTTGTTATAAAGTGAAGTTAGTGAGAAACTTGAGTACAAATTCTCGGTATAATAAAACGCAGGTATTTAATCCACTAGTAATGTAGTGTTGTATGCGTAGGACATACACGTTATAGTTAGTATCATTCACGCACATAAAGTAACACAACAGTGCACAAGAGTAATACAACATTTTACATCAATTATCCTGATTGTTATTTCAAACAACAGATAGCACACAAGCCGGTATAATCAAGAAGCAAGCAGGCTGCAAGAATCCCATACCGTTCACCGTAGATTTGCAGTTGAATATATCCTGGTCAACGTCTGGTCAAGTATAGTCCTAGAATAGGATTAACTGAGAGTGTTAATTTATGTTACCCTCTTATAATAACTTTATTGGTTCATGAAACAATCTTGTATTCCTTATTTCATGTGAGGTTTATTTCTTTATGCTTAGGTAGTTTCTTTAACCTCTTAACCTTATTGATAATTAAGGTATATATATATATTTCCAAATCATGAAATCTTAATTTATAAAACTTATATTGTGTGGTAATTTCTTTTAATTACCTTATGATTTAATGTATAACTTATTTGTTATTTCCTTTGATTTATTTTAAATCCTTTAATGTGTGTGTATATATATATTATATAATATATATATATATATATATATATATATATATATATATATATATATATATATATTCATGTACCATTTGTGTTACTTGTTTTATAATTGTCTAAATGACATAACAACTTCATAATCTCTCCAATATATTTATATGTCACACATGGACCTAATATTCTTATAATTTTTTTGTTATTCTCCACTTAACCTTAAATAATATTTATTGGTTACAATTAAATTCCTTATAACTATATAACCCATTAATTTCATAAATCCTTAAATCATAATTTTCTTTTCTAAATTTCTTAAATATCCACGTAGGACCTACAAATATTTTTAATCCCATAAATACATCATACTTTTCGGTTATTATATTATAACCTCATTTATTTCATAAACTTTACATTATACACCAACATACATTATATTACATAGTTTCATTTCCTTTATTAATTAATTAATTCACTAAACCACCACTATAAATTCGGTAATTATTATTTGAACACCTTAACTTTTATAAATTACCAAATCAACCCTTAACCTTTCGGTTTGACAAATAACTTCTTATAATTACATTTTAACCCCAAAAACTTTATATAAATTATATATTCACTTATAGACTATAGTTTTAATATTTAATTTCCTTAATAACCAAGTGGACACTTATATTTCTACAAATAATGATTTCGCCCCATATAAAATTCGGTTTTGCATTTAAACTTCCTTAAATTACATAATCACCCCAAAAATTTTATAAACTCATTATTTTATGTCATAAATCATTTTAACCCAAAGTTTTCGGTCAACACTTTGATCAAAGTCTCATTTCATACTTAATACATTAATATACCCATAAACTTATATGATTCTCGGTTTTACACCAATCTGTCCAAAAATTACAAAGTAGCCCCAAAACTTTATAAATTGTTATTTTAACTTCTAAACACTTATTTAATTCCCCCAAAATTCATAATATTAATTCCTACACCATTTTATATTATAATTATGTCAAGGACCATATTATTCTTGGTAATCATCTTATGTTCCCCAAACTTTCTAAAAATTATATTTTTACCACATAACTATTAAACTAGTCATTTAAACACTAGTAATTATTTTTAACTTACCCAAAATTCTTAATATAAGTTTATATACTTATATAGCTCATTAAAACCTATTTTTCACCATTTGAATTCGGTCATAATTATATAATGCCATATAATTTTTAAAACTTGATTTATAACTCAAAATAATTATACATAAATACATATGAGCTATATATATCTCATGTAAAAATTATTGTAATGTCTTAGATATATTTTGAGCTCAAAATTGAGCAAATTATTGCTAAGTAATTCGGCCATAATATAAACACTTCATAAATAATTTTTTTTGTGACATAAAATTATATCTTATGGTAACAACTTTAGCTCAAGAGTTATAATTATTTTTCTTGGTAAATAACTCACCATTTTCGGCCTTAATTAATAGAAAAGGTGTACATAATTTTTGTACAAAATTTATGAGCTTAAACAAAGCTTAGAATATTAATAATTAGCTTAATAAACTTACTCTTAATCAAGGATGATTAAGTACTTGATTTCTCCTTGAATTCCCAAGCTTCCTTCAATGGAAATTGTAGCTCCAAATTTCAGTATTAACACATGAGAAGGAAGGAGTTTAGGAGTTAGATCTTAACAAAGATCTTAAGTAGAATTTAAAAGATGTTTTAAAGGGATTTTCCTTAGGAATTTACCTTATAATTTCGGCCTTGATAGAATGGATGAAGATCCAACTTCTCTTCATGAAAATTGATGAAGAAAACATGTTTAAATGTGTAGGAATTTTCGGACATAAATATTGGCATATCTTAAGGATTTTCTTGTATGAAAAATACCTTAAGTTAACCTTGAATGCTCCTTGGTTTAATGTTGATTCAAGACAACTTCTTGGAGCATAAATGCTAGCCGATTTGATGTAGTAGATTTAGGTTGATGTTTGCTTCAAGACTTGATGAAGGAAGCTAGGAAATTAACACAAAAATGAAGATTGAAATTAAAACTCCATTAATGGACTTAGGAGCTTCAAAGGAAGAAGAAAGAAAGAGAGGGTGAGGAGCCTTACCAATTCGGCAATGAAGGAAGGCTGCCGTGAGCTAGTAAAGGAAATAAGGAATGAAATTGTTTTTTTTTTGTTATTTGTCAATAGAGCATATTAGGTATGGTATTTTCTTTATTGTTTCCTTTAGATTCTAGGCTCCAATAAGTCTCCAATCCAACATGTATTGTCGGCAATGTGAAGGAGGAAAGGCTAGAGCTTTCGACAATGTGCAAGGAGGAAGAGCAATCACAAGTCAATAATGTAAGTGGGTTAGGCAAGGTGAGTTTACTTTTGATTTTTCAATGCTAATACTCTCCTCTTTTTCCTTGTATTCCAACGACAATAAGGGGCTTCAAAAGTCTTCCTACAACAGCCATTTTCGGCAATGACAAGGGAAATAACATGATACATGAATCATGGAAGGCTAGAAAATAAATAAGTTAGGTAGTGGCATATTACTTTTGATTTTATATGTAACATTTGGTCTCCCTTTCTCTTGTATGATTACGGTGACAAGGCTGGGAAGGGGCTGATTTATTTGACTAATTTGTTGTCTAAACATAGAATATTAATACCCTAGGTCTATGTCTAGTTTGTAGCATTTATTTCATGATTTATATATGCTAATCTTATCTCCACTTTGGTGTAGTTTTTCGGTAACATGGGGCTAGTTTGGACTAGTATTATTTTGTCAATATATTATATAACATGTGGAAGGATGACTCATAAAGTTTACATGTTAAATTAGACATTTAAATCTTGTCCCATCCATAAATTGTAACCGGTTTTAATGTAGAGGTGCTACAGTTTTTTTTTAATTGGGCGCATGTACACCACATTATTAAAGGGTGATTAACATAGCTTTTTGTTTGATTATTAGCACATGACTACCGTTAGCTAGCATAGGTGACTAGTACAATTTTAATTTGATTAATTGTTAGTGGACGTATGCTACATAGTTGCTTGTTTCATTAGTACCTATATATTACCGTAGCATGTGGAGATCATTCCAGAATTTTGTTTGTTTAATTAACATGCATGTAAGTATTCCTGTTCGGTGGTCTTATCTAATTAGCATACACACTAATACCGTTTTTATTTGTCAATCTTGTATGTATGTACTTATATGGTGGTACATGTATGCGTCAGTTTTTGTTTTCTCCTTGTTGTTTAGTATACTCCTATTACCGGTAATATATATTAGTTGCTGTAGGTTTAATGTGATGTATATAATCTCCATCATGTTGTAAAGTTACGTACATATGTGTTATGTAGTAGGTGCTTAATTGTTTGATTAGTATGCACATGTATCCTACTTCCAAGCTAAGGTATATACTATGGTTTTTTATTTGATTGACTTCTACATTTGCACAAACGGTGGCACATGCTTCAAATTTAATAACATAAACGGTGGTATTAAGCTGCAGGTTTTGTGTCATCTATACCATGTTACATTAGATATATATATAACCGGCTGTAATGGCACTTATATGTTACCGGTTGTATATGGTATGTTTGCAGGTTGAATCTTGCCTTAACAATGTACACATATGTATAAGGTTGGTACTTTAGGTAGCTAACTGTTTTACCAAGTGAAAGTGTATAGAACAAGTCCCAAAAACCGTACATAAAACCGGTTTATATGGGTGCTGTTTGGAAAATTGTATATTTGTGTTATATTAATGTTATAACATTTCTTATACATTTATGCTATATATTAGGTATTAAAATTATGTAACATAAGTTGTTACATTGTTTAAACGTGTATATAAGTTTATTTTTTTGCATTTATAATCGCCTAAGCGTTCGTAAAATATTTACATTGCTCGCTAGTATTTTTTCGCATTTTTACAGTGAACGTTATTGTGTACCGAGTCGTATAAACGCTCGTATATATTTTTCCTAGATGACACTCTCCTAGTTGAGCTTGTTTCGTAAGGGGTTTAATGCCCGTTAATGTTCGTACGTAAGTGTTTATATGCGTACGTGAAGACGACATTATATTAGCGTTCGTGGAGCGAATGTTGTCGTGTTATGAGTTGTATAAACGTTCGTATTGATCTTTCCTAGTTAATAAACGTACATGAGCGTTTTGTACGAGTACGTTAATACGTTTAGTAAAATTACGCCCATTAGCGTTTATGGTAAAAATGACTATTTTTACGTGACGTTTGCATGCGTGAGTTTGCATGCGCACGCGTAGTAATATTAATTTACGTAACGTTTGCATGCATAAATTAGCATGTGTGACTACAATGATCTGTTTCTATATCAATTCTTCATTTTTTAACAGTTTAAGGTATTAATTAGATTTGGGGTATTTCAGTTTTAGGTGTGGTCCTGTGTTCCAAAGGTCATATAATGATCCTTGATTAACTTCATATGAAGTTTATAGCTTGTATAACTTATTTAGCGTAAGGTCCGGCTTAACGCCCGTTTATGACCTTAAGGAGTTTTGGTGTGTTTTAACGCCTAAGTGTTTATATATTTTCTTTAGGGTTTAATAATCCCCTAATAATATATATTTACCATTATTTAATTATTTAAATGTTAGGGGTATTCAGAAAGTCCCAGAAATACTTTATAGGATGAAGTAAAGCATTACATTTCATTCCAAATGCACCATAACACTTTATTAAACATATAAGATGAAGTCCTCACGGTAGATTTTCAATTAAACGCAAAGCGCTCGGAGGTTCCCGGCGAGGGCCCCATAAACCCCCGGGAATGCCCCGGAGAAGTGCCGAGGTGGCACAAAGTCCAATAAAATTCATTCTTAGAGTTCCTAACATCATTATTCATCATTCTAAAAAGAACCCTCGAGCTACTTTTCAAGATTCAACAAAATCCTCGGGGAATTTCTTAATGCTCCTATTTTGCCCCGGGGTGTCCCGGTAGGCCGGAAATTGTGTCATGAGTTGATATAACCCCATATAACTCAGTGTAACACCTTAGTATATCATTATTGACTATAAACAATGTTTATAAACACTTGGAACTCATAGCGACTACTTATTTTCCAGAATATCCATAAAGCACAAAAACGTACCTTCGGGTGTCATAAAAACGCGTTCTACGCTATTACCTTGAAGTTTTTGAGGAGCCACGAGTTGATAATCCTAAATGGGGATAAGTTTACCATCTAAATCAAATAAAGCCAGTGCTAAACACATAGCACAAACAGGGCCGATTTTATGATCAAAAAGTAGTATAAAATCAGCATTTTACCTTAGAAACTTTCATCTTTTACCATGGTATAAATGTATCAATTAAATGTTGTGAATTATAACATGTTACAGTATTGTCTTAATACAATATAGTGTGACAGGAATCAAATTAAAAATCAGTCCCATATAGGCACAAAGGTGGCCGCCATTTTGGGTGTTTTTGACTAAGTTTTAGCTTGTAAATTGTCTTATGGAATGGTGACTCATCTTCCATGTGTCATGTGATAATGTTTCAAATAATTCCAGTCACATGAAGCTCCTCCTTACCGAAATCCTGCAAGAAACAACAAAGGAATAAGTTAGAAAAAAGTCATGGAAATTAAAATGCAAAAGTAAGTTCCTAGATCTACTTTAGTACTAGTATAATACATGACAAATCAGCCCATCCTCTAGCACATGTGGCTGCCGAAAATTATGTGAGGAAAGCAAGTTTGATTGCTAAATGTTAGTCAAATAAAACAGCTACCTAACAATGCACATTCTCTTGTCAAATATAAACAAAAACCAAGTGTCTCCTACAGCACCTAGTTGCCGATTTTATGCAAGGAAAAGGGGGTTTGATTGCTACATGATTAGTCAAATGAAACATCTACCAACCTAGGCATGTTCTCATGTCTTCAGTTGACAGAAATTAAAGACCTACAACTGCCCTCCATTACCGTAAAATACAAGGGAAATAAGACAAGTTAGTATTGATATTCAACTTAGAAAAATGCTAAAGTATTACCTTGCCTACCTTGCCTTTGTCTTCTTGTTTCAATTATCAAACAAAGCTATTCCCTTCTTCCTTGTCATTCAGCCGAAAATCTAGTCAGTTATAGACATTTTATTGAGCCATGGGTCAAGTAATAAACTAAGGCAAAAACTAGACAATTTTGACATTATTTTGTCAAAAGAAAATTCCTTTCATTCCTTTCCTTAAGCCTTACGTGAGCTATTCTCTCATTTGCCTTCCTTAGCCGATTGGTAAGCCTCTCATTCTCCTCTCTTTTCTTTCTTCCTTAGCTAGTTTATTCTTGTGAGCTTCAAGCTCCATTAATGGTTTATTAAGTTCTAACACCATTTCAATGTAATTTTCCTAGTTAAATCTACTAAGTCTTGAAGCAAGATTCATCCTAACAACCATACAAGAATTCGCCAAGCTTTAGTGCAACACCCCTACCATTAATGCTGTGCTTACCGTCCAATCTCCTTACACATCAGATACACGCAGCGGATACATACTTACATAATGGGGGTGATACAATGCCGTTAGTCACCCACGTGACTAACAAGGCTATTGCTACTACATACAGCATCGGTCTGATGGACCGGAATCCCGAGTATTACACATCTATAATACGTACTCCATTCATCAATCAAATACAACAATGCTCCATTCAATACTTACTCCTCCATAAATCATACAATACAATATACTTAACCGAGTCTACTAGGATCCTTATACAATTATAATATCTCTTCCAAGTTCATACATACTCACTAAGAGCCTACATCTACCCATTCCTCACAACTACTTACTTTCTAAGTACAAGGGTGTGCCGCCGGTCTCTTACCTTGACCACATCCGCTCCGGGTACCTGCACACTAAAAACGTTCCCCCTAGGGGGTCAGCTTTCGCTGCGCATGATAACCACATACCCCGCGTACTAGTGAGGGTACGCCGACCACTTGGTCGAATACATGCAGTTCATTTTCATTCAAACATACGTGCATACATACTCTTATACACAGTACAATAATACTTACGCAAGCATACATACATACACTTCATTTCATACAAGGAATACAATACAACCATCCAATACATACTTACCTTCTTCCGATTTACACATACACATTACATACACAATATGCAATACTTGTTAGCTTCATTGGTCCACCCGGGTTAATCGGGTGGAGATTACTCTTTTACTCGTTACTCCATACATACGCATACATACTCATACTCATACTCGTACTCATACATACTTACTTACTTACTCTTACTCATGTTAAGCCGGTATGGCCTCTGGGCAGGGACTACACCGTCCCACCACCAGGCTTTACTTGGTTCACTAATCCAGGATGCTACCCACTTAAGGGATTTGGGCCGTGGACCAGCTTACGAACCAGGAATCGGATCCAACCTCTTGTGTCTCCTCATCCTCACGCGTGGCCGAAACTATATCGGACTTCTACTCATTCCAATTTACTCACTTAAGTTAGGAGTTAGGTAGTTAGGAATTAGTAGAAGTCATTCATTCAACCACATACACAATACATTATTCATATACACATCCATACAAAATACAATACAATATACAAGTACACTACAAATATACAATTCCACTTCATCATCATTCATATACTTCATGAATTATACAAACTGTTGTTCAAGATAAATATCGAGAACAATGTAAACAAGCACAAGTAAGTGCAATATAGTCCGATTCATGCTTTTATCTTATTTAGGTGGTCAAATAAGCACACAAATCGGGGTAACCAGATTAGGATACAGGGAATGAAGAAATCATACCTTTCACCGTTGACTTTGGACTCACCGACTCCCTTCGGTGTTCACTATTTGAATCCTATGACATACATACAATTGAGTTGTTAATTATCCATAACTAACCTTACTCATTACTTCCCTTATTGATTCCCAGTTTATACTTACTAACTCTTTGTTACTTAAATACATTTACTTAAGTTACTTACTTACAATTATTTTCTAAGCTTGTTTATAGCCTTAATGACCATTAAATCATTAATCATGTCTTAATTAACTTATAATATCATTACCCATCCTTACCCTACTTTAGTTTAGCTTTAAAATACATTCTGGGCACTTTTCATGGTGGTCCGGGTTTGTGTCCGGGGATACAAACCCGGACCAATGCATTTGGTCAGCTCTCGGGTGTATTCTGTGTGTGGTCCGGGTTTAGGGTAGGGTTTACAAACCCGGACCATACAATGGTAGTTCTCTCGGGTATGTTTTCTATGTGGTCCGGGTTTAGGTCATAGTTTACAAACCCGGACCATGGGTGTGTAAAACCTCTCGGGTGTATTTTGGGGGTGGTCTGGGTTTAGGTCTTGGTTTACAAACCCGGACCATACAATGGTAGTTCTCTCGGGTATGTTTTCTATGTGGTCCGGGTTTAGGTCATAGTTTACAACCCGGACCATGTGTGTGTAAAACCTCTCGGGTGTATTTTGGGGGTGGTCCGGGTTTAGGTATTGGTTTACAAACCGGACCATCCATTCTGTAATAACATTCTGTCGTGTTTTTTGACATGTCCGGGTTTGTGTACTAGTTTACAAACCCGGACAAGTTACATATTGTTACAGTATATGTTTTTTATGTCTGTTTTCAACTCCAAACTTCCACCAATCTCTTCCCCAATTTCCTAATATAATCTAACATGTTTGACTTGATTAAGCATTTTAAACTAGCCTAATCCTCCTCGAAAAAATCTGTTGCATCCACCCATTACTGAGAGTTTTCCTTCCTGTTACCATGTTTCCTTCTCCAATAAATGCTACAGATTTTTCATTCTTCTCCACTAACTAATGATTCTCAATCTATCCTACTTAATTAAGCAACTCCCAATACACCATTGACAACTCTCCTCAACTACACTCTTCCTCCTGTTACAAACCAAGGTGAACATCACATTTTTCTTCTCTATACACTCCTTTGTTCTCTCTTTACTAACAGCACACAAGGCTCTAAATTCCTAACCCATGTTGACAGAGGTTCCCTACATTCATAAGTGTTCTCACCACATTATTTTTGCACACTCCACATAGTTCACAAACTGCTCACAATTCACATTACTCACATCACATTCTAAATACTTGCCACAAGTTATACCATACAACTTCTAATACTTACAACACTCTTAATATTCAACCTAGCATATTCATTACTTGTTTCAAAAGCTTCAACTACAACTACCATTCACATTAACATACCCATTCACTCCTACTGTGGGGGTTTAGTTCATGCTTAAACAATATACCTATACATACACAAACATAAAAACTTTACAGAGACATCTCCTCACCTTGTGTTCTTGTTTTTCCTTTCTCCCTCTTCTTTACAGCTCCTCTTCTTTCTTTGTTTTCTTGATTTATTCAAGCCAGCTACACCATGTAACCAAGACACACATACACACCAAAACTAGTGAATTTTCTATCTCACGTATTAAACCCTAACTTTGTGTGAGAAACCATTTAAACCACTTAGTAGGTCTACCTTGAGCTTCTAATGGAGTTTTGAGTAGAAAATGACAAGGCTTCAACTCCTCTTTGAAATGCCAAAATCGGTGAGAATGGAATAGTGGTGTTATACGTGAGTTTTGACTTTTGCAAGGAACAATGGAAAAGAGTGAAGCTTTGGTCTTTCTTACCTTAGAACATGGAGAAGAAGATAGATCTTCAAATGGTGTTCTTCAAGCTCTAAAATGATTATACCCTCAAAAATAAAGTTGGAGGTTTTAGATTTTTGAAGGGTGTAGAATAATCTCCTCAGCGATACGAATCCAACGGTATAATTTTTGTAGCATTTGGTGGTGGTTTAGGCTTTCAAAATGGAGAGGAAGTGGCTGTTGTGAGAGGGTGGCTCAAATCGCCATTCAGTCGCACAGAAGGAGAAGAAAATACAGAGGAAGAAGAAGGTGCAGTACGGAGGTGTTGGGAGAGGAGAGAGAGTAAGTAAAGTAGTTACTTTTGTTTTTAATTGTTTTGTCTTTTACATATAAGGAAGGAATAAAGGAGAGGGGTATGGGATATATCAGGCCGGCTGCACACAACTCACATGGCTTTTAAATGTTATTGCAATAGTGGACACACTAATTTATTTTATTTACACTATTACCCCAAACTTCCCGTTTTTGACAGTTTTTACTATTTCTCGTTTATTGATTTTATTGGCTTAGACCTTCACTAATGTTTATTAGTGACTATTTAGTTGACCAAAATTATTACGAGTCTATTTGACCCGCTTAAAGGCGTTTTCCGGTTACCTCGAAAAACGCGCTTTAATGTTCGTTTGTGTTTTAATCCATTTTGTGGATCCGTTTCTTCGGGAGTTGTTCCCATATATTATTTAGGTCTTATTAAGCCCTAGGAATCCATAACGTGCTAACCGAGGTCTCATACCTCTTATGGTATTTAACGCTTATTTAGCGTTTTTCGCTTTTTAAGCATTTCTTCATTTCTTTGGATTTATTTTTCCTTACAATATTACTTAGGCGTCATTAGGCCCTTAAATACCTATTAGATTAATTTTAATCCCTATATTAAGTTCGGGGTATTTCAATCTACCCCCCTTAAGAACTTTGTCCTCAAAGTTGTTCGAGGTTATGGGATTACTATACTTACTCATTTATACTTGCCTAATACCGAAGCCATACATTCCTCCTACTTACCATTCCAAATTCGTTACTCAATGTTTCTCCTTTCCATACCATACCAATGTACAATAGTTACTCCAATCCATATTACTATCAACCATCCGATTCCTCATTACAAAATTTATACATACATACAGTGCAAAGCTGTCCCCAAAGCAATGCAATAACATCACAATCCCGCAGGCACTCAGGTCATCTCGACACAGGACTCCTCTATGTCCCGCTGCCCTTGGAATAATACAATATGCTACCTACTGTCATCTTCCGGTATAAGCTTCCAACAATTACTTACTCTCCAGTCTAGGGAAAATCCTTTTACAACTACTAATTAGAAATCTTTCTAAAGCATACAACTCCAAATTCCCATTTGTATTCTTTACTTCTATCCTATGTGTGATTCTGTGACCACTTAAGGGGAGCTTCAAGAATCGATCGACCCTGATGTGATCAGCACCAGGTTGAACTATCTTTCCACCCCAATTTGTGTTCGGTTTCCCTTGATCTGATCAGGATCAAGTTCGACTTCCCACATCAGTTTCAAACAGCAAATAATTTAGTTGTTTTCATTTCTATCTTTTTACTCTTTCTAGTCGTGATACGAATTCATACATCTCCAAATGATGGAATCAATCCATCAATCATCCTCACTCTACTTCCCAAATGCTTTACTCCGTGGTTCAATACCTAAATGCTCATTTCACCAACCTTCACTACTTCCATCTATTACTCTCCATCATCCTAACTAGGGATTACCATACTTGTAAAACTTAGTTGTCCTCAATTTACTTCCAATAATTTACCTACGATTCCACTACTCATAAGCTTCATTCATCTACTACTCTCATTCATTTCGTACTACTTTTCAAAGGCTACAATACTGTGGAGTTCCGTCCACTACTCATTACTCTTCTTTACCAATACTCTTACACTGGTGTTACAAGATGGGTACATTCATCCTATGGTGTTTGCATATTAATGCCTAGTTACCATAATTACAATATGAATGAGTACTTATGTTTATTTAACATAGTATCAATCATCAATTTGATTCTCATTTGTGCTATGCACATTACGTTTATGTGTTTTATTCACAAAACTTACATTAAGCGGTTTTCGCTCTACCCCCTTAAAAGGGATTACGCCCACGTAATCTACCATATGTATTATTATTAAACATTGGTTTAGTCAATTTGGGCAATCTGAAGCGTTTAGCTTCTTTACGGTTTATTACATAATATGCCCTTGTCAAAGGGTCCTAATCATAACAGTGGTTTAGTTTTTGCACCAAGGATTCCTTTATGAGTTTATTTAACTCATAGTTAATTAGGTTCTAGCCTATTAGGCTTCAAGGCATTGATGGCCATTCTATTATACTTACTAGGTACATTAATCTCCTAGCTAGGGCCCACTAGCTTCTGCTGCGCGACCCTGATAACTTGGGTTATTCACCCTTCTTGTTATCCTTAATGTGCTATACAGCGCCTTCTTATCCGTCTGTTATGGGAATAAGGTTTACTAAACAAATGCGGTATTCTTTTACCGTGTTTGAACTCAATGAGTTTAGATTCATAACCAGCTCTCTGGTAATCTACTGCACATGCTATTTGTGCTTCCACGATTATTCGTTGAGTTCCTCCGACTTATTGTCGGGCGAGGTTAAGTCACTACTTAGTTGTAGTGCTTCCTCTGGTGTCAATAGTTTCTGAATCATACCAGTTCTTCTAGTTCAATACAAGTGTTCTTACTTGTATGACCTTGCATTTCTATGCGTCGGTCCTAGTGACTTTATTCTATCTTCCATCACCTTATATTCCAATGGAATTCACATCTTGTGACTACTAGTGTGTTGTACACTCTTCGTGCTTCTTTGGCATTGGCCTGCATGGTTTGCTGCTAGGCTTGCTTAACTGGCTTATGCCATGTTTGTTGGTGAAAAGAAGGGTTTACTACGATTTACATTTCCATATCCCTTGTCATCCCATTAGATCATTAGCTGCACAAGTGCAATACCAAAACACTCAGTCATACAGAGTGCAGAGGCGTAAACGTTTGACAGTAAGTCACTTATGTGATAGGAAAGAATATTTCTGCCTGTCATCTCATACTTATACTCTGTGTCATTATCTGCTACTTCCTCATATCGGTCGCTTGTTGCGCACCGTATTCTTACTCATTGTACAACATTGTTTTTACTGTTTCTGGTACTGTGGTAGTTTATCTTTACTCATTGCCATTGTCGTTGGCACCATTTCTTTATGGTATGAATACACTAGGGGGTTCCCAGCTCATTTGTATGACGGTTGTCGCAGCATACCGCAGTATCATAATTCTAATGTGAATATGTTCATCCCTCTTAGGTTTCATGTGTAGGTTAGCTTACCTCACATTCCGTCATCATTTATGATACAATTTACCAAGTATTTTGGTTGACCAAAGGATGATAACTCATCGGGTTATAAGCTCTCTTGAGCGTTAGTCCTTCGCGATGTTCAATGTGTATTCACATAGATTGTTTTGACAATTATTGTCTTCCAGTGCTGGGCATTGGTTATAGGCTCTAGCTGTGTAGTTCTACTTGTATGTACCTCACCGAGACATCCCATGAAGCTTCAAGGGTCTTCTGGTCCCGTTCTCCAATTGAAGAGTACTCTGTCATTGGTAAATGAAAGTTCTTGTTGAGAGGCTTGTTTCCACTCATAGGTCTTATGACAAGGTTTACCATGTTGGTGTTTATACAATGGTTCACCACATGCTTGGGTGCATATGGAGTATGCTTGCTCCTTAAGTCATAATGGTTTGGAAATCTCATTTCCTTATTCCATCGCCCCTTGGCAATATCTATATGCGTAGGCTTTTCTGTTATAATAGATGGAAGCCTTCCTAAGGGTTCACATCTTCACCACCTTGGTGGTCTTCGGTTAACGAGGGGTACCTTCCCTTGGGTTCTCGTAGTGTCCAAGTGTGGACTAGGCCATTGTTGGCATTATAACGATTCCTATGCCTCTGTGTTATTATTTCTACAGGGGGCATGAAGAGTAATGAAAACTTAGTCAACTGTATACTAGACTGGTGCTCTAGTGACAGTGACAGTGACAGTGACATTGAGGTAACCATTACTCCAAGCCGCTCATTATATTGAGCTCTAAATGGGGTTGTTCAGTTGATGGTCTGTTTGTCGTATGAAGCAATATCTTTTGCAAGTCTTGTTATTAAATGGTGTGGTTTTGCAACCGTTGAGGTTTACCTAACGTATTTGGTTTATGGCTTTAGAGCCCTGTTTCTGCAAGCTATGCTCTTTGCAAGCTGCTTATACATATTTCCACTCCTTATATACCCCATAGTTTGGAGGTATTACTGGGCCCCATGGCAAGTCGTGACATCACGCTTCCGTTCATAGGAGGTCCTTTAGGCATTCTGGTGTTAATCAGTGCCTTTTGTAGTCTAGGGTATTTCCTGTTAAGTGAAATCCCTTCGGTGTCTTAACCGAGTGTTCGTTCTAGCTTTTGTGCTTTTATCATGTCGCTGTTGTTCGACTGTTGCAAATTCAGACACCCTTCAAGGATTGCTCCTGGGTGTTGTTAGGTTATGCCGTTACATCCGGCTAATGTTTATGATATGTTGTGTCTACTATACCGCCTTGTGGTTTTGTATTTGAGCTATCCCCTTTTGGGTTATAGCGCCTCCCGTCCCTGGGTAGTCCGTTACATTTCCTCCTAGTATTAAGACTAGGTTTAATATCCTCTCCATTGATGGATTATACTTCATGGTACTCTTGTGATTGCTCTTGGGAGACTCCGTCCCGTTTGTTGAGCATCGTGGTGTTCACCTTAGGCATCTGCCTTACTGCGTTCAGGCTGGGTATCCCTTCCAGCTGTCATGTATTTGTTTGACATTTTGAGACATGTCCAATGTCTGTACTTATTAGTCTGCGCTCTTTGCGCTTCCTAATTCTCATTCCTCATCTTCAGATGGATTCTCTGAGTCCCTTTATACTTAATCGTCTGAGGTGTCCAGCTGTTCAGGTTGAACTTACTGATGGTCCGTAGAGCGGAGTAGACTACTTCCCGTGTTTCGTGCACTACATGTATACATACGTGGGGTACCATGTTGATACGTTACCACTTACCTAACTATATGTCAGGCCCGCAAGCTCCTTCGGAGTGCGGTTGTCCCACATCCCATAATTGGGTACACTGGTAGTGCTCGTCACACGCCTAGGTGAAGTATTCTATTGTCAACTCCTCTTGTATCATTCTATGATACTCACCGTAATTATGTTGGTTCGGTTTTTAAAATCCACGGTTTTAAAAGAAGGTTTGTGGTTTTGAAAGAAAACTCGGTTTGAAAATAACGGTTCGGTGTTAAAAGATGTTCTTCATGGCATAGCCATGTCTGTGGTCTTGACCAAGTCCAGCTTCCCGCTGACTGGTATGTTCTTAATACAATGGTCAGGCCGTCAGGCCTTTTCAAGGTTCGATTCCTCTAGCTTTCAGGATTTGTGATCCTATAGTTGCTCCACTGTTGTCACGGTACATTACTATGTACCTGTGGTGTATTAAAGTTCCTCTACATGTTCCTATTCTTACTGCACTTGCTGTGGCAAGTGCGTGGTACTGTTGGTTTTTTGTTAGACCTATACCGGTCTTGGTATGGTTCCCAATTGTTTTTAATAGTCTTGTTGACTCTTCCCTAGATCATATTGATCTATGTTTGGGGTACTCGATCCTTTTAAGTAGCTTCCCATTGATCTCGACATGGTTGTCTTGGTCGGGGTACTTCTCCAATCCTTGGAGGTAACCATTTATTTAGTTTTATCTTTTTCCTTGTTGCTCGTTCCCACTGGTTTACCGTGGTTATTGAGCCTTAGCTTGTTTAGGCACTACTCTCGTAGTCCTATCGGTTCATATCCCTTGGATATCCTTGTAGCTGTGTAAGCTATGTCGGCCAGGTATTGTAATCTTTTGGCGTTGTAGTTTTGGAGTTAATCATTCCTGACTATGTCCTTAGTCAGCTAGCATACCGTTGGTGGTGCTATTTAGCTATTACTGTCTCGTAGACTTGTGTCTCGGGTTTTGTTACTGTTCCTTTTTCCGCTCCGTTGCGCTTAGTGCTTCTTTTCTTGGTGCTGGTTGGTTAACCAGATTCCGCGACTGCTAAGCATGTCGCCCCATGTTGTTGTAAGTTGTAGCCTCCTTATGGTTGGAGTGCTCATCCTACCACCATTAAGTGCGGGTACTGTTGTTCAACCGGAATCCATTTCCAGGACTTCCAATTTTTGGAATCGACTGTGTGTCAAGTCCTTTCCTCTTGTAGGATTATCTCACTACTGCCAGATCGGGTTTTCCTGAGTATGAGAGGTCTTTCCTTCTCTCTGGTGTACTTCCCCAAGTTATACAATAGGGTTAGTGGAGGGCGGGTCTGGTATTGTAGGTATCCGGTACTCACCGGTAGTTCCTAACTAGCATATCTCTAATGCTAACACTCAGCCCTTAGCCTTAAGCTTCTAATTCCTAACTCGGCATTCCTAAACTCGGTATTTCCAGTCATCAGAGCGAAGTCGCTCTGATACCACTTTTTGTAACACCCCTACCATTAATGTTGTGCTTACCGTCCAATCTCCTTACACATCAGATACACGCAGCGGATACATACTTACATAATGGGGGTGATACAATGCCGTTAGTCACCCACGTGACTAACAAGGCTACAGCTACTACATACAGCATCGGTCTGATGGACCGGAATCCCGAGTATTACACATCTATAATACGTACTCCATTCATCAATCAAATACAACAATGCTCCATTCAATACTTACTCCTCCATAAATCATACAATACAATATACTTAACCGAGTCTACTAGGATCCTTATACAATTATAATATCTCTTCCAAGTTCATACATACTCACTAAGAGCCTACATCTACCCATTCCTCACAACTACTTACTTTCTAAGTACAAGGGTGTGCCGCCTGTCTCTTACCTTGACCACATCCGCTCCGGGTACCTGCACACTAAAAACGTTCCCCCTAGGGGGTCAGCTTTCGCTGCGTATGATAACCGCATACCCCGCGTACTAGTGAGGGTACGCCGACAACTTGGTCGAATACATGCAGTTCATTTTCATTCAAACATACATGCATACATACTCTTATACACAGTACAATAATACTTACGCAAGCATACATACATACACTTCATTTCATACAAGGAATACAATACAACCATCCAGTACATACTTACCTTCTTCCGATTTACACATACACATTACATACACAATATGCAATACTTGTTAGCTTCATTGGTCCACCCGGGTTAATCGGGTGGAGATTACTCTTTTACTCGTTACTCCATACATACGCATACATACTCATACTCATACTCGTACTCATACATACTTACTTACTTACTCTTACTCATGTTAAGCCGGTATGGCCTCTGGGCAGGGACTACACCGTCCCACCACCAGGCTTTACTTGGTTCACTAATCCAGGATGCTACCCACTTAAGGGATTTGGGCCGTGGACCAGCTTACGAACCAGGAATCGGATCCAACCTCTTGTGTCTCCTCATCCTCACGCGTGGCCGAAACTATATCGGACTTCTACTCATTCCAATTTACTCACTTAAGTTAGGAGTTAGGTAGTTAGGAATTAGTAGAAGTCATTCATTCAACCACATACACAAATACATTATTCATATACACATCCATACAAAATACAATACAATATACAAGTACACTACAAGATACAATTCCACTTCATCATCATTCATATACTTCATGAATTATACAAACTGTTGTTCAAGATAAATATCGAGAACAATGTAAACAAGCACAAGTAAGTGCAATATAGTCCGATTCATGCTTTTATCTTATTTAGGTGGTTAAATAAGCACACAAATCGGGGTAACCAGATTAGGATACAGGGCATGAAGAAATCATACCTTTCACCGTTGACTTTGGACTCGCCGACTCCCTTCGGTGTTCACTATTTGAATCCTATGACATACATACAATTGAGTGGTTAATTATCCATAACTAACCTTACTCATTACTTCCCTTACTGATTCCCAGTTTATACTTACTAACTCTTTGTTACTTAAATACATTTACTTAAGTTACTTACTTACAATTATTTTCTAAGCTTGTTTATAGCCTCAATGACCATTAAACATCATTAATCACGTCTTAATTAACTTATAATATCATTACCCATCCTTACCCTACTTTAGTTTAGCTTTAAAATACATTCTGGGCACTTTTCAGGGTGGTCCGGGTTTGTGTCCGGGGATACAAACCCGGACCAATGCATTTGGTCAGCTCTCGGGTGTATTCTGTGTGTGGTCCGGGTTTAGGGCAGGGTTTACAAACCCGGACCATACAATGGTAGTTCTCTCGGGTATGTTTCTATGTGGTCCGGGTTTAGGTCATAGTTTACAAACCCGGACCATGGGTGTGTAAAACCTCTCGGGTGTATTTTGGGGGTGGTCCGGGTTTAGGTCTTGGTTTACAAACCCGGACCATACAATGGTAGTTCTCTCGGGTATGTTTTCTATGTGGTCCGGGTTTAGGTCATAGTTTACAAACCCGGACCATGGGTGTGTAAAACCTCTCGGGTGTATTTTGGGGGTGGTCCGGGTTTAGGTCTTGGTTTACAAACCCGGACCATCCATTCTGTAATACATTTGTCGTGTTTTTTGACATGTCCGGGTTTGTGTACTAGTTTACAAACCCGGACAAGTTACAGTATTGTTAAATGTATATGTTTTTTATTCTGTTTCAACTCCAAACTTCCACCAATCTCTTCCCCAATATTCCTACATATAATCTAACATGTTTTGACATTGATTATAAAAATCTGTTGCATCCACCCATTACTGAGAGTTTTCCTCTCCTGTTACCATGTTTCCTTCTCCAATAAATGCTACAGATTTTTCATTTCTTCTTCCCACTAACTAAATGATTCTCAATCTATCCTTACTTAATTAAGCAACTCCCAATACACCATTTACAACTCTACTCAACTACACTCTTCCTCCTGTTACAAACCAAGGTGAACATCACATTTTTCTTCTCTGTACACTCCTTTGTTCTCTCTTTACTAACAGCACACAAGGCTCTAAATTCCTAACCCAATTTTGACAGAGGTTCCCTACATTACTAAGTGTTCTCACCACATTATTTTTGCACACTCCACATAGTTCACAACCTGCTCACAATTCACATTACTCACATCACATTCTAAATACTTGCCACAAGCTTATACTCATACAACTTCTAATACTTACAACACTCTTAATATTCACACCTAGCATATTCATTACTTGTTTTCAAAAGCTTCAACTACAACTACCATTCACATTAACATACCCATTCACTTCCTACTGTTACGGTGGTTTAGTTCATGGCTTAAAACAATATACCTATACATACACAAACATAAAAACTTTACAGAGACATCTCCTCACCTTGTGTTCTTTGTTTCCTTTTTCCTTTCTCCTCTTCTTCTTTACAGCTCCTCTTTCTTTCTTTGTTTTCTTGATTTATTCAAGCCAAGCTACACCATGTAACCAAGCACACACATACACACCAAAACTAGAGAATTTTCTATCTCACATATTAAACCCTAACCTTGTGAGAAACCATTTAAACCACTTAGTAGGTCTTACCTTGAGCTTCTAATGGAGTTTTTGAGTAGAAAATGACAAGGCTTCAACTCCTCTTTGAAATGCCAAAATCGGCTGAGAATGGAATAGTGGTGTTATACGTGAGTTTTGACTTTTGCAAGGAACAATGGAAAAGAGTGAAGCTTTGGTCTCTTTCTTACCTTAGAACATGGAGAAGAAGATAGATCTTCAAATGGTGTTCTTCAAGCTCTAAAATGATTATACCCTCAAAAATAAAGTTGCAGGTTTTAGATTTTTGAAGGGTGTAGAATAATCTCCTCAGCGATACGAATCCAACGGTATAATTTTTGTAGCATTTGGTGGTGGTTTAGGCTTTCAAAAATGGAGAGGAAGTGGCTGTTGTGAGAGGGTGGCTCAAATCGCCATTCCAGTCGCACAGAAGGAGAAGAAAATACAGAGGAAGAAGAAGGTGCAGTACGTGAGGTGTTTGTGGGAGAGGAGAGAGAATAAGTAAAGTAGTTACTTTTTGTTTTTAATTGTTTTGTCTTTTACATATAAGGAAGGAATAAAGGAGATGGGTATGGGCTATTATCAGCCGGCTGCACACAGCTCACATGGCTTTTAAAATGTTATTGCAATAGTGGACACACTAATTTATTTTATTTACACTATTACCCCACAACTTCCCGTTTTTGACAGTTTTTACTATTTTCTCGTTTTATTGATTTTATTGGCTCTAGACCTTCACTAATGTTTATTAGTGACTATTTAGTTGACCAAAATTATTACGAGTCTATTTGACCCGCTTAAAGTTGCGTTTTCCCGGTTACCTCGAAAAACGCGCTTTAATGTTCGTTTGTGTTTTTAATCCATTTTGTGGATCCGTTTTCTTCGGGAGTTGTTCCCATATATTATTTAGGTCTTATTAAGCCCTAGGAATCCATATAACATGCTAACCGAGGTCTCATACCTCTTATGGTTATTTAACGCTTATTTAGCGTTTTTCGCTTTTTGAGCATTTCTTCATTTCTTTTGGATTTATTTTTCCTTACCAATATTACTTAGGCGTCATTAGGCCCTTAAATACCTATTAGATTAATTTTAATCCCTATATTTAAGTTCGGGGTATTTCATTTAGTGCTCCAAGGAGGTACCTTGATTCAACAACAACACAAGGAACAACAAGATCAAGTTAAGGTATATTTTCATGTTGAAAATCCTAGTAAAATACCTTAAGCCATTTCCGAAAATTTGAAGCTCCTAAACCTATATCCTCTTCATCATTTCATGAAGGAAACTTGGATCTACAATCACCCCAAGGTGTACCGAAAATTCCTTGAAAAATACCTAAGGTAAACTCTTGTAAAACTACTTCAATTCTTACTTATAAATCCTTGTTAGAAGTCTAACACATGGATCTCCTAAACTTGTACATGGAGGCCGAAAATACCTCATCAAGAAACCATTTGAGGAGCTTGGAAATAAAGAAGAAATCAAGTACAAGAATCATCTTTATTTAAGGAGTAAGTTTCTATAATTAAGGTTTATTAAGTTTAAGTTTGATTTAAGCTTCAAACTTTGGTATAAAAATTATGTACAACCCTTAGATAAATTAAGGCCGAAAACTATAGGTTATATCACCAAGAAAATAATTTATAACATACAAGGTAAGATTATTACCTTAAGGTATAAATTTGTGTCACAAAAATTAATTTATGATACTTATATAGGCCGAAATATCTAAGAGTTAAATGTTCTATTTTGAGTTTATAATCATTCTAAGTCATTAGCATAATTTTTAGAAGTGTTATATGGCTTATATACATTTATATATACATATTATAAGGTATAAATCAAGTTTTAAAACCATATAGTAAATATATGTTAAAGCTGAGAATGAAATGGGTTATTTGGTGATTTATGAAGTATATAAGTATATTAGCTTATATTATAAATTTTGGGAATATTAAAAATAGCTACAAGTATTTAAATGGCTAGTTTAATAAGTTATGTGGCTAAAATGTAGATTTTGAAAAGTTTGGAGTATTAAAAATAGTTGCTGAGAGCTTAAGGGCTTATTTGGCACAATTATGATATAATATAAGGTACGAATTAATATTATGAATTTTGGTAAATTTAAACAAGTGTTTAAGTGTTAAAATAACATTTTATAAAGTTTTGGGGCTATTTTGTAATTTCTGGAAACTATGGAGTAAAACCGAATTATAGATATGTTTTCTGGATATATTAAAGTATTAATTATGAAATTAGGCTTTGGTCAAAGTGTTGACCAAAAACTTTGGGCTAAAATGATTTATGACATAAAATATTAAGTTTATAAAAGTTTTGGGGTGAATATGTAATTTAAGAAAGTTTATTTGTAAAACCGATTATAAATAGGGGCGAATACAAATTATAAAGAATATAGGTGTTCACTTGGTTATTTAAGGAAATTAAATATTAAAACTATATTATATGAGTTAATATGTAACTTATATAAAGTTTTAGGGTTAAATTGTAATTATAGGAAAAATATATGTTGAAACCGAAAGTTTATGGGATTAAATAGTAATTTATAAAAGTTAGAATATTTGATTTGTAATTACTGAAAGTTTAAGTGGTTAATTAGTAATTTACAAAAGTTAATGTGTCCAAAATATAAAATTATAATGTTAGTTTTGTAATTTAATAAAGAAAGGAATTAAAACTAAGTAATATGATATAATATGGAGTATAATGTAATGTTTATAAAATAAAAGTGGTTATAATAAAAATAACCAAATTGTATAATATAAAGAATAGGTGGAAACAATTATGAGTATATAATTAAAGAAATAGAAATACACTATAAGGTAGAAATTCATTATCACATGTGTTGTTACATAAAATAACGAACTGTTAAACTACCTAGAACCACTGTAAAATAACAG
>CM041783.1:16455717-16513217 GCA_023374045.1 Limonium bicolor | reverse complement strand
CATCTACCTCGAAAATGAGGTCTAGTTGAATTATAGAAACATAAATCAATAGACGTTTTAAAAAATTATATTAAATTTTATTACCGCTATATAACACTCGATTCAAGAATTAGTAAGAGTAATATTTAACAAAGTTGATGAGTCAAAATTCTTACTGCATCTTTGTGGTCCACCTTTCTAACCGTGATTATAATGGGTAAATCCAAGTTGCAACAATGTATGAATTTCTGTAATGAAACCATTGTCGATAGACAGAGGGAAGTAGAGAATTTTGAACCGTACAAAACCTAACAAAATGGCCATAGCGACAAGCTCCAATGTGGATCTCTCCTCTTGGATGACCATGATTATTATGATCTTTGTTTGGGAGGTACATACATTTCCATAAATAGTAGAGTAGAACACTACTATAGAGGTGAATCGTGTCACAATTACCAACCCCATTTCAGTACTTATCCACTTATTCGAAGGTGTTGGGTCATCTATAAAGAATTTTATCTCCCTTAACATCGTGTTGTATCTTGTCTGGTTGAACATGACCTGGTAGGAGTATTTCACTGATTTTGTATGCATCATATTAGTGTACATCGCTTTATATACTTGTCTTCATCGATCTGGTTCATATAAAGATAATCAGCTACTACTCTGAGCCCACATTTACCATCTCCAAAGATATCAATGTATCCAGTGATATACTTAAATAATTTGGGCTGAAACTCCCCCATATATGGCAAGCGTCCAGAAGCTGATGATCCTATGCTAAAGGATCTTCTACTTAGACCTGGCAAAATGGATCCAGCCCGCCAATCCGATCCAAAACCAGCCTATTTATAGTGGGTTGGGTCAAATTTTCAATCCGTTTAAAATGAGTGGATAGGATTGAGGAACTCAAAATGGGTGGGTCAGGGCTAAGGTAGTCCAACCCGCCAACCCGCGTATCTATTTCTTTTAAAAAGTTCTATAAAACTGTTGCACAGCTTTAATGAACTTTTAGATTATAAATGAACCATATACAATAACAATTTTAAAAGAAATATTTCATTCGTTTTTCAATACTATGTATATAAGATGTACAATTAATTATCATAGGTCTTAGTATCAAGTAAGTTTGTACTTAAATCTAATTATATATTTAATTATGTACAAATTTTAGTACAAAATTTATGCTTCAATTTATCAATTTTAAGAATTCATTGAATCACATGATGCCATTTATACATATGTCTTTAATTATGTATTAATTTATTGCATGTTTTATGCCTATAAAACATTATTTATTTATATAGAAAGTTTAAATGGGTTATCCGTGGGTTAATCCGCGGATTGATGGTTGGGTTAGGTTGAAACTTTGAATCCGTTAACTAAATGGGTTGGGTTAGGGTTGACACTTTTTAAATGGGTTGGATTGGGTTGAGGCTAATACGACCCGCCAATCCATTTTATCAGGTCTACCACTGGATGGTGCTTCTGTGGATTGGCTCACCCGCGGTCGGTTACGCTCTCAAGCCAAAGGTTTCTGTTGGTTCGGTCTGGAGGTCCCTAGAGATCTACCAATCATGTAACACCCCATATGAGCAACTTTTCAACAACTTAGCTTTCAAACCATTCGGACTTGAAAACTAACCATCTTAAGCCATTTTTCCTCACTTGGACCTAAAAGTGAAAGGTCTTGTTGTTGTAGTCAACCCATAACTCATATTATTTTTCATATCCCGATGTGGGATGGGGGTATTACATACTCCCCCACTCAAAGAACACGACATCCTCGTTGCAAGCCTAACATCCAAGTTCCATGGAACTGCGTTAGGTATCCCATCCCGACACGTTCTTGAGTCCGCTCTAATACTATTTGTGACACATCCAGCTCCCAAGCCATTCAGACTTGAAAACTAGCCACTTTAAGCCCTTTGTCATCACTTGGACCTAAAAGTGGAAGGCCTTGTTGTTGTAGTAAACCTATATGTATCATTATAAATCATTCACATTATTACCATATCCCAATGTATGATGGGGGTATTATAAATCCATTGCTCCTCTAGAGATTCTTCTAAGTCACAAGATAGAGCTGAATGAATGAAAGTGTGGATGTAACCATAACATCTCGCCATCATTGTCGGATCGTCTGATTGTGTCACCTCATCGGCAATAGCTTGCCACCTTATTAGCTCAGTTTCTTTGTACTCTAGCAATTGCATTGTCGATTCATTATCTTCCATCTTATAGTGTACCAGAAACAGTGCACATCTCTCGTGGAACATAGGATACCATTATCCAACATGTCGTTTAGCCTACATGTCATGGTATTCCAAGGGAGGTCACTTTATCACACCTACGAGTGAGCTATTTGTTCTGATGTATTCCCCTACCAAGCTTCTTGACTAGTTCATCCAAGCATAAGACGTTAACCTTCTCGATTAGGTCAGCAATCAGAACCTTTCTATGCTCTTTTTTACTTTTCGTCTATGCACACTCAAAGTCCTTCTTCAACTCCCTCACTTGAGTGTTGACATGGTCGTTAATTTTTGGAAAGATCGCATCTAAAGTGTGTCTAGCACTCTTCAGTCCAGCCTTTAGAGCAGAATTAGCGCTCTCAACCCTGTCACATGTTTAAGTAAACATGTTAGATCTATAACAAGGGTTATACATTATCAGACTATTAATCAACCCTCACTTAAGTGTTGACATGGTCGTTAATTTTTGGAAAGATCGCATCTAAAGTGTGTCTAGCACTCTTCAGTCCAGCCTTCAAAGCAGAATTAGCACTCTTAACCCTGTCACATGTTTAAACATGTTAGATCTATAACAAGGGTTATACATTATCAGACTATTAATCATACCTATTTGTCGTTGTGTTCCCGAAGTGCGTCACATTCTAGACACATGCCTCTACAAACCTTTCCTTGTGCCTCTCCCAAACAATTATCACATATGTGATAAGGCATGGATAGTTTTGGTATGTATCCTTGAATAATTGTAGTTGGTCGTTGTACTCCTCTTCTATGTTTGAGTACACAACTAAATTCCATATTCTAATCATAGTTGCCGCCCTGCTTCTATTCCCATGTACTTCTCTACTTTCCCCTGGATGTTCCTGCTAAGGTGCCACCGACATAGAAGATTGATTATGGAAATAACTATTGCAAGGCATTCATCAGTGCCAAACATCTATTGGTGATAAAAGTTGAGGTTTTACTAGGACCAAGAAGCATCATTAAGTTTTAAAGAGCCCATACGGATGTGTTAGTCGATTCAGTTACAAGAAGGGCGAAGGCGATTCCGAAGTTCTTCCCAACGTTTGTTATGCCGATGAGCTGGACCAAAGGCATTTTGGCGACATTAGTCTTGTAAGTCTCATGTATGCCAATGACATATGAAAATGCATGCAACAGTTCTATCGAGATAGGGTGTGCGAAGAAAACAAAACCAAGTCATGTAGTGTCACCTAACATGTGAAATATAACCAAAATCATATTATATCAAGTTACCATCACATAAAAAATATCGAATATATGCATATGAAACAACAAAAGTTATCTTACTTGGTCCTGTCGTGTAATCATAATAGTACTTGCTTTTGACTAGATCAGCCAACAGAGTTTGCACCATAGAATGACCATTTCTCTTGTCGAGCTTGGTTTTTTGTATCTTGTTGTATATATTTTCTAGTTGTGATGTGCCATGGTTAATTGTTGTAAGCTCATAATAAATAACAGAATGTGGCACACCAGCTCGATTACTTGGCCCTTCATTTGGAGCACACGTTCAACGATATGAGGTTGTCATGGGTTGCTCTATCGTGTAATCTATTGGCCTCCTCATGTAGATGCGGTTCATGGCACGCTTAAGTCGATCCATCATCATAATTACAAAGTCAACATCAATATTAGAGCCATGGTCAAATGCAATGCAATTTAATAGAGAAAATCGTGACAAAAATAACCTCACGGAATAGAAAATTGGGAAAGAAAATGTCATGATTTGAGAGAATTTGGGAAAGAGATGTTCTTGAATTTGCCAAGGTCGGGACAAAAACAATCCCGATTTTGTAACATCAGAAGAACAACCACAATCAAACCGGAATCTTACCTTCGGTTAATTTGAAATCGTGATTCGGTTCGTCCCATCCTTAAGCAATTGGTGACAATATTTGTCCCGATTTTTTTATAGACAGATCTACACTTACGCATTCGTGACATTTAGTTTCACGGTTTCAATAATTTTAAGACACAAACTTTCTCGATTTTTGGTAGTTCAGGACAAACAAGTTCTCGATATCATACCTATTGGAAAATAAACACCAACAAACCAGAAACTTACCAACGGTTATCTTGAACCATGAGTCGGTTCGTCCCGCAGCTTGAAAATTTGTGACACTAGCAGTCTCGATTTTCCTTTGTTAGGGAAGAAAATTTTCCCGATTTTAGTTGGGAACGAAGATTTTGCATGAAAACAAAATCAGGATTGCTAGTGTGGTGTGGAAGCATAAATCGGGACATGGCATGTGGTGTGGGAGCTGAAATCGGGACTTTCTAAGTCTCGAATCTACTCTGTTCGGGAGTTTAGAAATCCCGATTTTGGGTTTCAGTAGCAGCTCAAGTGACCCGACTTCTAAGCTCCATTAATGGAGTTTTTGAAGCTTTTTTTTCTTCTGAAATTTGTTTTATAGATCTAGCCTAAATGAAGCTGTTTTTCAAAAAATGAACACCAGATTTGTACTCACCACACCAAGATCTATAACTTGGTAAACAAAATTGGAAAAACTTGTCGGAAATTTCTTTCAGTGGTGGTTTGGTGGTGGTCAGACAAAAAATCCGGCGACCAAAAGAGAGGATTTCATGAGCTTTTGCTGAGAAGAGAGAGTGTGAATATGAAAATGAGATGGGAAGACACAAACTGCCTACATATAGCGTGTCCATTTTTTTAAAGTAAGTAATGTTTTGACAAAAAATCCGGCGACCAAAAGAGAGGATTTCGGTGAGCTTTTGCTGAGAAGAGAGAGTGTGAATATGAAAATGAGATGGGAAGACACAAACTGCTTACATATAGCGTGCACTTTTTTTTTTACAGTAAGTAACGTTTTGACTTATTTTAACTGGTTATATGATGTTTTTTTGTGAATGTAACAAAACATCTATAATTTCAAATAAAAAAGCGGGATCTATCGAATGTAACGTTTACACAACGTAAAGTACTTAAAACGCGTTTAGCGTATTTGATAACCAGTTATCATAATTTAACTGTTTATGATAACGACAAGCTATTTGGGAAAAAATTTATAATTTTGTACTGTAATGATTAGTAATTTTGGACTACAAATAGTAATCCACACTTACTTTAGTTTTTTATCCAAATTTGATAAGTTAATAAATGCACTTCATTTAGTCAATTTAACCTCAATCTTATTGGACTTTATAGATAAAGAACTTTGGTTAATTACGACATCCATAATAATGTTTGAATTTTGTCCTTAGTTCTTAGTTATGAATTGTTGGATCGGTGGCTAACTAAAAGTATTTCAAGCGGTTAGTTTGTAAAATGCTTTGACTCTATCAAACCTTAAGTAGCGGAAGTAATTAATCGATAGAGAACTTTTACGCAATGTAAACTCTCTATTATTAATCACAATAAAGAGCTTACAATGCCCACTAAGTAAAAGAGTTCTACTTAATGGAATCTCACCAACTTATCATACACTTTCTGTAGTAAGCTTTATGATAAGTATAGTAAGTCTAAGAACTCCCTAGATTAGGTCTATCAATGAAGCGCTGACAAAAATAAGCACTAGTACTTCTCTCTTGCTTTTGATTACAATGTGATGCTCTCTCTTCTGAATGTCAGAAACTTCTAGTGTGAAAGCATACTAGACAAATGAAGGTAGCTACTCTTTTATAGTGACACACGCTAAGAAATTTTGGTAGTTTGTTCCCACAATTTAAGGCGCCAATGTTTAAGCCCATGGATTTCAAACTTGAAGCCTCATTCGGCTTATGACCATGTGAAATACCCCGAACTTAAATATAGTGATCAAAATTATCCTAATAGGGTATTTAAGGGCCTAATAGTGCCTAAGTAAATTTGGCAAGGAAAATAAACCCAGAAGAAATGAAGAAACACTTAAAAAGCAAAAAACGCTAAATAAGCGTTATATAACCATAGGAGATACGAGACCTCGGTTAGAGTATTATGTGGATTCCTAAGGCTTAATAATTCCTAAATAATATATGGGAACAATTCCCAAAGAAAACGGATCCAAATAATGTATTAAAACGCTAATAGAGCTTTAGCGCACGTTTTTCGAGAAAACCCGAAAACGTGACTTTGAGTGGTCAAACGAACCCGTAAAAATTATAGTTCATTAAATAACTATAATTAAGCATTAAAGGAAGCTTAATAACCAATAAAATTAAAGAAACGAGAAAATTCCGGAAAACGGGCCCGGATAGTGAATAGTACCAAACCGGGTAAATCAACGAGCGTTTTCTGTAAAAGATGAAAACCGCTCTAACTAGTTATACTGTAGAGGGCCGGTTTTACTACTTAAATAAGTCACCCATCTCTTGTTAAATAAGCTAGAAAGGAAAAGAAAGAAGAGAAATAAAAGTAATAAAGCAAAAAGCACCCACCTTTTTCTCTCACCTCTCATTTCTCTATTCTCTCTCTCTTTCCTCTTCTCTCCCATCCGATCTCCCTCTTCTCCCTCCTCTGGTTGGGCGA
This sequence comes from Limonium bicolor, assembly GCA_023374045.1. Taxonomy (NCBI): domain Eukaryota; kingdom Viridiplantae; phylum Streptophyta; class Magnoliopsida; order Caryophyllales; family Plumbaginaceae; genus Limonium; species Limonium bicolor. Next base: position 16,506,503 of record CM041783.1, on the reverse strand, counting down.
TTTTAAAGCTCCCAAATAAACAACAATGGCTTCTCCTCTTCTCTTGTATGCTCTAGCTCCATTTGAACTCCAAATGAAAAAAATAAGTATATATTCTTGCTCCTCTCTCCAAGCTCTACCTTTCTATCTTTTCAAAATCTCAAAATGAGGAAGTTCATCTCCATGGGTTTTCCCCATTTGAAGAGAAAATGACATCAAGGTGTAGCTTGGAGTCTCCTCTCCCAATTAAGGTAAAAATTTCCATGAAAAACTCATGTTTCCTCCACCTCTCTTTGTAGCCGATTTTTCCCCATTTGTAATGCTCTATTTTTCTCTCTCTTTTGAGCATCATTCCAACCTTCCAATGGTGGTGGGATCACCTTCTTGAACCAAGGGCTAAAACCCTCTTAAAAGACTCCAAAGGTAAACCCTAGATTTGCTGTTTTAAGCATTTCAATGAATTAGTATTATTCTAAGGGTTAGTATTTTAATTACACTTATTTTGTGTTCCTTGGGTGATGGGAATGGAGTTTGGCAACTCCATTACCCACTTGACTGATTTTGTGCAAGAAAGAGAGAAGGAGGAGAATTGGAAAAGAAAATGAGGAATTATGAGCTTAAGGTAAGCAATCCTCCTTAATGCTAATTTTAATGCATTAGAATAATGGGAATGGGTAAAATAATGAATGAACCCAAAATATTGTACTAGTATTGTAGTTGATGGAAGTTTAAGAGTATTTGTGAATTGGTGTTTGAATTGAAGGCCTTAGAGCCAAGTAATTGAGTATGTGTATTGGTATTGTTGTTTGAGGAGGTTTTGGTAAATTATAATTGCCTTGATTGCTGGTAGGACCCTTGTATGGGTGTGGCTAGTTTAGGAATGATGTTGGTGAGCGTGGATGAATGTGGATAAGTTAGATTTGTAGGCAAACTATGGCAAAATTTTAGTAGGAAGTACGCATTTTTGGATGACTTAGTGAATGGGAGAACCAAGGTGTGTATTGGGTTGAGTAGAGATGCTTAGTAACCATGGAGTGGTGGTTGTAGTATGAGAATAAAAGGGTGTAAAATCTGTAGCAAGAAGTGTTAAAATGCATTGGAGAAACTAGAAGGAACTAAGTGTATTTGGAGAACCTTAGGTGAATAGTTTGACACCTTGAAAACAGATTTGGAGAAGAGCTAGGTAATAGGATGGAACTAGGATAGAAGTAATGCATTGAGAATGCTAGGAGTAGCATTGGTAGAGGGGGTATTGAATGGTAAAGGTTAGAGTAAAAATCTGTAGCATAAGAACAAAAACTGCTATGAGTGCTGGAATGGAAATGAAGAAAATTGTGTAAATCAATATAAGGATGGGAAATGAATTTAGTAGTGATTTAATGGATGAACTAAGGTATTTTAGGAGGTCTAATTAGTACTAAAGTATGATAGGATGTATGTAGGAAGATTGGGGAAGAAATGAGTAAGAAAAGGAAGCAAAAATAAATTATGTAGAACAATTCTGCTCTCGACCGACCCAGAAGGTTGGATCGGTCGTGGGTCAGTCGGGCATAAACCACTGGAACGGAACTTACTGACTTCGACCGACCCAGACGGGTGAGTCGGTCGTGGGTCGGTCGGGTGTAGAATTTGCAGAAGTCGAAGTTTCTGACTTCGACCGACCCAGGGGGTTGGGTCGGTCGTGGGTCGGTCCCGGTAAATTCCAGAGTTGAAATCTTTCTGACTTTGACCGACCCAGAGGGTCTTAGGTCGGTCGGGTCACCTCTGGGTCGGTCGGACCCCAAACAAAAAAAATGGTGCTCATCTATGTATATATGCATATATATATGATTATAGGAGCTTGGTAATACACCATTAAAAGCATTAAATGGTGAGGAAGTAAGTGTATAAGAAGAAAGTAAGTTCTAGAAGTAATGAGTAAAGAATGATTTCTAAATAAAGTATGGAAAGTAAAGAACTAGTAAGTATGTAAAGGAAGTAGTAAAGTAAGGATAAGTTGGATCAATAATAGATTATTGACCATACAACCCTATGTATGTATAGAACTTGGATAGTTGAACCCCGAAGGAAATCGGAGTTCGAATATGACAGTGAACGGTATGATTTCCTCATGCTCTGTATCCTAACCTGGTTACCCCAATTTATGTGCTTACATGATTATCCAAAATAAGATAAATGCACGAATCGGACTTTTATTGCACTGATTTGTGTTTGAACTATATTGTTCTTGTTGCAATACTTTGAGCATTTAGTTTGTATAATTCATGAAATGAATGGATGAGAATGAAGTGTATGTGTACCTTGTGTGTACTTGTGTAATGTATTATTACTTGGCATGGATGTGTTGACTTCTTCTAATTCCTAACCATCTAACTCCTAACTTGAGTAATGAGTAAAATGGAATGAGTAGAAGTCCGAAATAGCTTCGGCCACGCATGAGGATAAGGAGACACAAGAGGTTGGATCCGATTCCTGGCCTAAATCCTTTCTATGGACCAAATCCCTTAAATGGGTAGCATTCTAGATTGGTGAGCCACCCTAAAGCCCGGTGGTGGGACGGTGTAGTCCCTGCCCGGAGGTCACAATGACTTGACTTGAGTAAGTAAGTAAGTAAGTAAAGTATTGTATGAGTAACGGTCTTGGCTAGTGTAAGTCATTGACCTTGAGTAAAAGAGTAATGTACACCTGATTAACCCGGGTGGGTAAAAGAAGCTAACAAGCATTGTGTATGTATTGTAGAAGCGTATTTCCGTAAAAGTAAGTGTGAATGGTTGACTTGTAATGTTTTCCTTGTATGTATGGGAATGTATGTATGTATGCTTCGTGATGTATTGTAATATGATGATTGGAAGCATGTATGTATGTATGAGTAAAATGAACTGCATGTATTCGACCAAGTGGTCGGCGTACCCTCGCTAGTACGCGAGGTATGCGGATTTCATATGTAGCGTAAGCTGAGCCCCTTGGGGCACTGTTTTTATTGTACAGGTACCCGAAGCGGTTGTGGTCGTAGTAAGAGACCGGCGGCTATGCTTAGATAGCTAGGAATGAATTGTAGATAGTAAATAATTGCATAAGGCTTGTAGCCTTTGAAGTGTCAGTGTACCTACCAAGGGGTACACCATTATGTATTTGGAAATGATGTAGTTTGTGAGGAATGGGTAAATGCTAGACTCTTAATGAGTGTGTATAAACTTGAAAGAATCGTTGTATCCAGATTTGGGTCTTAGTAAACTCGGTATATTGTATTGTAATTATGGAGTGTTGTATTGAATGGAGAATTGTAGTACTCGGTTTGTAATTGGAGTATGGATTGTAATTATGTAGTACTTGGGTATTCCGGTCCATCAGACCGATGCTGTAAGTAGAAGTAGGCCTTGTTAGTCACGTGGGTGGCTAACGCGTTGTATCACCCGCCGAGGAGTATGAATTATTCGCTGCGTAAGTATGGTAGTACGAGGTGATTGGACGGTAATGACATTATTAGAGGTAGGGGTGTTACACCATGAATATTACGGTCCAAGGATGTGGACCAACATCCATGACCGCCCGAATATTCTCGTTCCATTATTTTCAACCGTCAGACAATGACCGTTAGTAGAAGGACTCAATTGGTATGTTAAGTACTCTGACTCTTTCTTTGTCTTGTCGTGGATATGTTTGTTTCACGAGACTGACTCCATGTATTGATGGACTCCATCATCATAAACGCTTAGGTTCCGACATTTTCCCCCTTGTTGTTGATGATGGCAAAACCTTGAAGTGAATCCCGATATAGTGCATCTGCAAAACAAAGACAAAGACAAGACAAGTTTTTAGGGAACCGACTTTGTCCAAGTTCCTCCTTAATCAAAGCATCCAATTGTTAGAGTTCCCCCTCAATTCATGAGAGAGTCTGGCAACGCACAAGATCATTTAGCATGATATAAAACAAGAGAGCCAAAAATATGAAGCAACTAAATCAACTTAGTTTCAAACACCAACAGAATGAAAATTAAGCAAAATATCCCAACTGTTTCTAAACCTAGTCGCAGTAGAAATAAAGGTAATCCATAACATAACCAAAATAACCTGTCCGTAGAGAGACGTGATTCACTGCTTCCCCCTTTTTGTAAACATTAGTAAGGGAAGCCCAACAAAAAGTCTGAATAACACAAATCTATGCTTAAAACAGATAGAGTCTGAAACACACACTTCAAAACTAAGTAGATCTAAATCACCTAATGGTCGGGGGTCCAGTAGGTTGTGAAGTGGCTGATGGAGTGGGTTTGGGTGCACCAGGGTCCTCATTGTCCTCCTCTAGAAGCTCTGCAATGGTGTTATGCAGTTGGTGGATCGAAGACAGGACCATCTTGAAGCCTTCATCCATCTCCGCAGTTTAGTGCTCCTGATGCTCCTTGATTTGATCAATCAGAGTACGCAGTTCATTTGTCAGGAGGTGGAGTGCGGCTGTAGTGTTCTTGTTGGGGAGCAGAGGCAGGCTCAGGAGCAGATGGTTCTTGTGGGGGTGGTACTGGAGGCAGGCGATGGCTATGATCTAGAGTAGTGAGTTTATTAACGAACTTCTGGTTTATGAAATCAATTTCCCCCAGGGAGTCATGGACTGAGTGCTTCAATGGAACTTGAAAATGTTTGAAATATTTTGGTAACCAGGTGACATAGCTAAGAGAATTCCTAAGAGTGATAATTGACTGGGCCACGTGGGAAAGTACGACATAAGGTAGATGGACCTTGTGATGATTAAGGGTGCAATACATGATGGAAGGATACAAAGAGTTTACTTTATCCTTCCCATCCTTACGAGGCATTAGATTTTTGATGAGTAAGATATGTAGCAGCTGGTGAAGTAAAGGAAGGCCAGCCCGTGGAATTGAATAACCTACTTTCCATTTAGAGGAAAATAAATGATAAACAGTACTGTCTTTAGTCAAACCAGAAATTTCATGAACAACGCCTTTATCATAAACATAAGGCCATCAAAAGTACGCAAAACAAACTAGCCAAAGCATCAATGTCAAAATGAAAGGACTTGGAATTAACAATGGACCGAGCTATGTCGTTGGAGATGAGGAGTTCATTGTAAAAGGCAATAAACTCGTTTTGAAACCATTCGAACGGGTCAGTAACATGTGTACCCAGCATTGAAATTCGAAAACAAATAAGAGTTTATTAAGATGCTGAGTGCGTGAAATACCCTAAACATTAATCTTCTTAATTAGTAAGGGATTAATTAAATTAAAGGGTGTAAACCTAAGCTTAATCATTAAAGGAAAGGCTAATGAGCCAAATTCACCAAGGGATTTTATAACCTCTAGACATACATATATAAACAAATATGTATAGTCCAAAAATGAGCACTAAGCCTCACATAAAATAATGGACTAAAGTGGGAACATTAATAAGAATAAATCAACTCCTAAAGTTAATGAAACATGCAACACATTGTTACATGAATTAAAAACACCAACATCAAAAGTGAATCAAAGAATATACTTTAACTAGTCACAATGAATAGTAAAGTACTCCAAACTCACTTTAGGACAAAGAAATCATGTTGGTCACAAACTAACACATGAAAGAATCCAAGTGTACAACATATAAGCTTAGAACATTGTAAGACACCTTATATTATAACTTCCTAAATTTTGAACCAAACACCCCCTTAAATTATATGTGGGTGGCAAACTCCTCATGGGACAAGTGGTGAGTGCCACCTTTCAACATTAGGTAGAAAATATCTTCTAAAGAGCCTTAGTCACCATGTTACTAGTCATGACCCATCATTTCGCTCACTTAAGAAATCAAAGAAGTCATCCTCACTCTCTCACCCTCCCTTTGACCGAGAACAAGCAGCCCTCATTCCTCCTTGAGCTCTCTTCATTTTCCCTTAAGTTCTTGAAGAACACTTCCATGGTGAACTAGACCCAAATCTCTTTTCTACTCAATCATCTCCTGTCTCTCATAAACACTTAGAGCACAACACAAGCTCTTCTCCAATACCAAACAAAGGAAAATTCCTACAATTTTGGAGTATCAAATTCAACAACAAGTCATGGAAGGAGCTTAGCAAAGATTAACCAAAGTTAAGGTATAAAAGATGCCTTATTCCACGTTCCCTTTGATTTAATTAGTGCTGAAAGTTACCACTACCTTACGCTCTTTTCTTCATCATTTTATACATAAAATGAAGCTCCATCTAGCTCATGTTTTGGCCGAAAATTCAAGGAGTGACAACCCTCCAAAGGTGACTTCAAGGGTTAGTCTTAAATCAAGTTTTAATCACGTCTACTACCTTCTAATCTTAGATCCACCCAAGATCTAACTCGTTGCATAAAATACTTAGGTTGGCCAAAATTTGGTGAGATTAGCACCTAGAACTCCAAAGGTAATTCTTTCTTCTTAAAGCACATTTCTGTGCTTTAAGCTCTTATATATGTTAAGGAGTCTTAAAGACCCTCAATTAGTTCCTCTTTATTTTCTTCAAATATGTCAAAAAGTGGAGTTCAAAGTTCTAGTTTGAGGACGAGAGCATAAGGAACCCAAAGTTGGAAAAATCTTCATTTTTCAAAGGTAAACCCTAATCCAAGCTATAGAACTCTTAAGTCATCATATAACTCAAGTTGATGCAATAAAATAACTCCCCCTATCAAATAATTAGGGCCATGAGTGAAGAGTGTGGAAAATCAAGCTTGGATCATCAAAGGGTAAGTTATTACCTTAAAACACATGTTTGTTGTTTTAAGTGTTGTTATATGTGGGGATTAATTTGTGGCCGAATTGAATCTTCTTAAAATGGTCTATGATGACCTAAATATGAACATAAAATGATATAAACATATGTAGTTATGTTAGTGGATGAATTAATGACTTAAATGTCATAATTTCAAAGTTTAAGGGCCAAATATGTAATAAGCTGAAAATACTGGGTTTGGAACACCATTATGCTCGGGTGTATATGGTGCAGTCAACTCCCTGCGAATGCCAAACTTCTCACAAAAATCATCAAATTCGTTAGAGGTAAATTCACCACCTCTATCAGTACGAAGAGCCTTGATGGAGTAGCCACTTTGTTTCTCCACCAGCACTTTGAACTTCTTGAAACATCCAAAAACTTCTGATTTCAGCTCTAAAAAATACACCCAACTCATACGACTGAAATCATCAATAAAGAGCACAAAATATTTGCTGCCACCAAACGATTCAACACTCATCGGTCCACAAACATCAGCATGAATTAACTCAAGACAGCAAGAAGCTCTCCATGAATTCCCTACTAGAAAAGAAGCTCTACTATGTGTTGATACTATTTTGATCGGCAAACTCAATATGATACAGAAGATCGTTATGCACTCAGTCTTGAACTGATAGCCGGAGAAAAAGATCCAGCAAGATTTACTTTAGTCATTAAAGATAAAGAAAATCTCTAAAGATAGATATTCCGAGATACTCTCATAGTTTCAGCTTATGAAAAGAAAGAGAGAGTTTAGGTTTTGGGCGTGCGCCTAAGAGAGTAACATTGAGATAATATATTGAGAGTAGCGCTTTACAATAACCTGGAGAAAGACTACGAGAGCGATAATTCTGAAGAAATCGTTAGAGACGAGCGAGGACAAAGGAGGAGCGATTGGAAATTGAATGAAGGGTCAAGCGAACGTTTGCCAACGAACAGGGACGTCGCAAGAGCAAAGGCGTGGAAACAGGGATGAAAGCATTGCGAAAGAAAGACAGATTTCTTGTATGTATTGTGAATAACCAGGATGGGTATTTATACAAGAGGGGTTTCCTAATAGGAAACACCCAATTGGAAACTTAGCCTAAATGACTAAACTAATAAAGACAATACATAAAAGGATAGACAAGATTATGCTAGAGATATATATAATCCTAACAAGTTTAAGAAAGGGAAAGAATGACACATATATAGGATAAGTCTAGAAGATTTTAGTAAATCCTAACACCCCCCCTCAAACATAAGGAAATGTCGTATTTGCTGGGTTTGATGAAGTGTCAGTCATCCCCATCGAATTGAGTTGAAGACGATAATCATTGCCGACCAATGGTTTTGTTAACATTTCGGTCTTCTGGTGGAGATTGGAAATGTGAGAAACATCTACGAGACCCGCCTTGATTTGATCACGAACATAGTGGACGTCAATTTCGATATGTTTCTTCCGTTCGTGAAGGACAGGGTTGTGAGCGATGTAGATGGCAGACCTATTATCGAATTTCAACGGTATTGATGTGGTATCAGGAACGCCAAGTTCGTAGAGAAGGCGAGACAACTAAGCGAGCTCCGTGGTGACACGTCGTAATGCTCGGTACTCGGCTTCAGCAGACGAGAGGGAGACATATGCTTGTTTCTTGGATTTCCAAGAAATGAGAGTTCCAAAAAGGATGTAGTACCCACTGACCGACTGGCAAAATTGCACAAGAAGCCCAGTCAGAATCGTAGTAGGCAAGAAGGGAATAGTCTACTGAATTATTTAAAAAAATGTTGTAACCAAGAGTCCCTTTAATGTATTGAAGGACATGGATGGCGGCGTCCCAGTGTCGTTGACAACGTTGTAGGTTGAATTGACTGAGGGTTTGAACAATGAAATTGATATTAGGACGAGTATTGATGAGGTAGTTCTTTTCCGAGAAGACGGCGGTACTCTGTGGCATCAGCTAGGGGGCAGACCGTCTTGAATTTGAAGTTTAATGCCGACGGGGAGGGGGCTAGCTACGGATTGTTTGGTGGTGATATGATAATCTTGAAGAATATCGGAAGCAAACTTGATTTGTGTGATTCCAACGCCATTGGAGGTGTAATGGAATTCGAGGCCGAGGAAGTAATTGATATTGCCCAGATCCTTGATCTTGAAATATTTATGAAGGGTTTCTTTGACTTGAGCTATTTTGGTGTGGTCATTGCCACATAAGATGATGTCATCAACATACACCCCAAGGAAAAGAATGGAAGATCCACAAGCCCACTTGAAGAGAGAGTGATCCTTATCTGAAAGAATGAAACCAAGGCTAGTAAGGGAAGAAGAAAGTTTGGCATACCACTGACGTGAGGCTTGTTTGAGTCCATATAAAGATATGTGCAACTTGCAAACTAAGCCAGTGGTGTCAGTGGTGAGGCCATCAGGGGGTTTCATGTAAATTTCTTCGTGGAGGTCACCATGAATGAAGGCGTTGTTGACGTCAAATTGATTGATCGTCCAACGTCTTTTGATGGCAATGGAAATCAAGGTGCGAATGGTAGTCATTTTGACCACGGGGGAGAAGGTCTCGTGAAAGTCCTCCCCCTCTTTTTGAGTGAAGCCGTGAACGACCAACCTAGCTTTGTATCGTTTGATGTCACCATTAGCTTTGTACATGACTCGATAAACCCATCGACATGTGATACTATGTTTGCCCTTTAGAAGCTTAACGAGAGACCAAGTTTGGTTTTCTTCAAGGGCTTTGAGCTCAGAAGTCATGGCGTCACGCCATTCCGAATGTTGAGAAGCTATCCGATAAGAAGAAGGCTCAGTGGGGCAATTGCGTTGCACCTGAGAGCAAATCACACGATTCGGAGCAAAATCGTTTAAGCTATGAACATAGGGTAGAAGATTGGGCTTGTGGCATTCAAGCCTAGTCGAGAGAATATGTGTGAAGTTATCAAAGGAAGCGTGATTGCCCTTGTAGTCCATCAGCTTCTTTGGAATGGTCTTAGTACGAGTGGATCGTCGTAAGACTGCAGTTTCTGGCCCAGGAGTAGAGACAGATTCATTGTTGTTGTGAGAATCAGGAATGTAATCCTCGATGTTGTCGCTGGGAGTTTCATGACTGTGTTGGGCCTGGTCTAGATTAACCACATCTTGCGTGCCAGACTCAAGAATGGAGGAGCGTTCCTCGTCAATGTCGGTGGTGGCTGCTGGAGTGGTAATTGGGCTATCGTAGCGAGTATTTAAGGATTTATTTTGACGACGATTCAAATAAGTATAAGGAGAGATATCTGAATCATCGTCAATAGTCGTTGGAAAGCGAATTCGGATGGGCTTTCCCGCGATCGGTCGCTCAGCTTGTTGGTCTTGTAAAGGAAAAACAGCTTCGAAGAAAGTCAAGTCTCGACTGGTTATAACTTTACCATTATTTATAAGAAGAACATGATGACCCTTTTTACCGAGACCAGGGCCCAAATAGACTCCTTTATGACCACGGTCATCAAATTTTGATTTGTGAACTGTGGGCCCAGTGTGATAAGCAAGAGATCCGAAGGTCTTAATGCTTTGTAAATCTGGAGGTGATCCGTGAAGATACTCATATGAAGATATTCCTTCAAGACTGGAAGAAGGAAGTCTATTGACGAGGTAAGTTGCCATAAGGATGCTCTCCCCCCAATAGATTTTGTCAAGGCCCGTTTAAAAAAATAAGGCACGAGCCGTTTCTAGAAGATAGCGATGTTTTCTCTCCACAACTCCGTTTTGTTGCGGAGTGTGAACACATGTGGTTTGGTGAAGAATGCCTTTAGTGCGGAAGAAATGTTGAAGAGCTTTAGAAGAACCTAGCTCATATGCATTATCGGAGCGGATGATCTTCACGAGCTTACCAAATTGTCTTTCCGCCATATGAATAAAATTTTCAATATGTTGTGATGCTTCGGATTTGGATTTCATAAGGATGACCCATGTACACCTACTTGCATCATCCACGGTGGTTAAGAAATAACGACAACCATTGTAATTAGCAGTGGAACAAGGTCCCCAAGTGTCAATATGAATAAGGTCAAAACAATATTTGGACTTATGACGAGAACTAGGAAAAGAAAGTCTATGACCTTTAGCCCTAAAACAAACGTCGCAAACGAAATCATTAGGAACATCATGTTTTTCTATCAACCCCATCATAATCATCTTATTAAAGGGGGGATGCCCCATTTTTCTATGCCAAAAAAGCAATTTGGTATTACAAGTATTACCAAACCCGGTACGGGAATTATTACAATAGTCCAAAGTATCGCTCAAAACATCGTTACAAGTATTAAAAGCATTGTTTAACAGTCCAATGTCAAGAATGTAGAGCTCAGCATCACGATGTCCGATCCTCTGCCTATTCTTCTAGATATGGGCCTGCAGATAAACGACATCAGTGTCAAAGGAAACTGTACAGTTTGCCTGTTGGGCCAACCTACTAACAGAGATCAAAGAAAGACAAAACTTGGGACGTGAAGAACGTTCTCCAATTTGAAGTTCTTGATTAGACGAACAGTGCTTACAGTACTAATCATCTCAACAATACCATTAGTCATAGTCAAATAGTGAGCATCAGATAATTTCCGTTTATCGATTAGCAATGTTTCATCTCCTATGAGATTATCACTAGCGCTATAATCAAGCAACCAACAGTGATTAACATTGTTAAGATAGGTAGCATTACAGTTTATGTAATCAATACCTGCAAAAATCGATTTGCCCTTGTTGTTTGAGGAATTGCTGCTCGTCGCACCTTTTTCTGGGGTTCGACCTGTTTGCTCAAAGAAATCACACAATCGATTCAACCTATCAACATTCAGGCCCGAAAAATTATTCATGCCTTCGACTTTCTGTTCAACGGCGTTAGCCGTGATTGAATTTCGTGGCCCTTTCCACCATTCCGGGTACCCGCACAGCTCAAAGCACCCACTCTTCAAATGGTCTGTTTTACCACAGTGCCCGCAGATATTCGCACTTTTCTTACCATTAGCGTATCCTTCTCACGAAGATTCTTCCCTTTATTGTTGCGGCCCGCATCGAACTTGTTGGCGTTTCTGGCAAAAGAAGTTTCAACTCCTTCACTTGCATTTTTCACAGAGGTTCTTTGACGCTCATCCTGAAGAATTAGGGAATACGCCGAATCGAGGCTAGGGAGAGGCTTCTTCATGAGGAGATTCCCCCTTATATTTACAAAATCTTCTCGAAGGCCCAGGAGGAATTCAAATAATTTTTTGTTTTCTATCTGTTTGGTTATCTTCTCACCGTAACCACAACAACAGGGAACAACGTTTTCTACACCAGCAATATCATCCCACAGAGATGTCAATTTGGTAAAGTACTCAGTAACAGACATGTTACCTTGTTTGAGTCTGGATAATTCTTGCTTTAGTTCGAAAAGTCTTGTACCATCCACTTGATCAAATCTCTTTGAAAGGCGTTTCCACATGTCATATGAAGTGGCACATGAAACAACACTATCGGCGATGTAAGTTTCAAGAGAAGCTAGGATCCAAGACCTAATCAACCCGTCACAACGGTCCCAATCGTCTTGACGATTCTTCGCCACCTTTGATCACCTCAAGGTACCGTCAACCAGTTTGATTTTGTTTTTAGCTAGAAGGAAAATTTCTACCTTCTTCTTCCAATTTTGGAAACCCCTCTTACCATCAAACTTGGTTGCAGTGAGTTGGACGCCAAGAGCCTTAGAATTTGATACGATTAGCGGATCTGAGTTCGTTCTCCTCTTGTTTTTCTGTTTCATAACTAGATCTTCCTCTGATTCAGAAGATTCTTCCTCCTCTTCAGTGATGTCGTCTTCTCTTTCGCTCGAAGCTGTGTTGGATGCCATAAGAATTTAGAATTCTCACAGGTTTGGATCTTCTGCTCTTGATACCATGAAGAAATCGTTGGAGATGAGCGAGGACAAAGGAGGAACGATTGGAAATTGAATGGAGGGTCAAGTGAATGTTTGCGAACGGACAGGGATGTCGCGAGAGCAAAGGCGTGGAAACACCAATTGGAAACTTAGCCTAAATGACTAAACTAATAAAGACAATACAGAAAAGGATAGAAAAGATTATACTAGAGATATATATAATCCTAACAAGTTTAAGAAAGGGAAAGAATGACACATAGGATAAGTCTAGAAATTTTTTAGTAAATCCTAAAGGAAGAACAAAAGCCCAAAAAATGGAAGTGTAAGTTCTGAGAGACATTGTTAGAATTGTAATTCCAACGTGGTTAGTGAAGCGAAGCTCTAGTATGATTGTTGAGAAGGATTTCTCAACATGAGGGTTCTGTATCTAGTGTGATACGTGAGATTAATATATTGTATCTAGTGTGATACGTGAGATTCATTCTATATTCAATAATTGTGTTGTTAGCACTTCTACACTTCGTCCTCTCAGTTCAGAACTCACTAAGTAGGAACTTACACTATGTTTCCCAAAAACACATCCTTCACAGAAATCAAGACCATCAATTTTTGGAAGCCCAGTTACCATTTCTTTCTTGTTCAACAGTTGTAAACCATTCAAATGTAAATGTCCATAATGAGAATGCCAAAGTTCAACCTCATTTTTTTCTTTAGCAACTAAAGCAGCTCCCATAGATTTAGAGACATCAAGAGGAAACATATGATTTTGTGTCATTGAAACTTTGACAACAAGTTGATCAGATCTCTTATCATGAATCACACAAGAACCATTATCAAATAGAAGTGAATATCCAGAAGCCATAGGCTGCCCCACACTTAACAAATTATGAGCTAGATTAGGCACAAACTGCACATTAGAAAGTGATCTAGTTTTACCCTGTGCAGTTGGAACTTCAACTGTACCTTTCCCATTTACTTGGAATACCTTGTTATCACCAAGTCGAACCTTATCCTTTTTGCTTTCATCAAGATCAGCAAACCAGGATTGACGACCCGTCATGTGGTTGGTGCAAGCGTTGTCTATAAACCAAACATTATCAACAACATTGTTGGCAGCAGAATATGCCATAAACAACTTTCCCAATTCTTGAAAGTTACTAATGAAATTGGTCTCCTTCTTCTCATTTTTTCCTTCTCCCAACATACAGCTTCTTTGTGGCCCCATTTTTTGCAATACCGACACTGTATTGAGTTTTTGTGGTGCTGTTCGCCAGCACGACCACCACCTCGGCCACGGCCTCGATATCCCCCTCTTCTATCACGGTTGTTGTAGGTTCCGGTTTGAGATGATTCTCCTTTCACTTGAAAGGCTTTCTCCACAGCCTTCTCCACATTTTTTCACTGTTTCTGTTCAATCTATCTTCATGGGCTACTAAAGAACTCATTAGCTCATCAAACACAATAATCAGATAGATCTTTTGACTCCTCAATGGCAGCAACAACATAATCATACTTACTACTCAAACTCTGTAATACTTTGTTGACAATAGTTTGTTCACTTATCACTTCACCAAATGTACGCATTTGATTTACAACAGCAGATAACGTGATAAATATTCTTGCACAACTTCCGTTTCTTTCATAACCAATGTTTCAAATTCACGACACAAGGTCTGTAATTTTACAGTAATTACCTTCTTATCGCCCATGAATTCTTTCTGTAGGATATCCCAAGCTTCCTTCAAAGTCGATGCTGCTGTAATTCGAGGAAATAACTCATCATCAAGAGACTGCTGAATAAAGAAGAGTGCCTTGGCATCTTTCTTCTGATTTTCTCTGACTCGATTCTCCCATCCTTGTTCGTCAAACCCGTTCTCAACCAGATCCCACAACTCATGAGACCTGAGTAAGGTTTTCATCTTCAAACTCCAAAGATGGTAGTTTTTGCCTTTGAAAATAGGCAGGTGGGGCTGAGTAGAACTGTTCGCAGACATACTAGGATTCCGTGGTGAGTATTCACGAACGCCACCTCTTTGCTTATTCTGATTTCACTTCTCTCTCTCTTTTTTTGCGTGTTTTCATTTCTCTCTCGATTTACAGATTTCACTTTTCTCTCTCTTTTTTTCTCCGTGTTTAACTTTCACTTCTCTCTCTCTTTCTTTTTTTCCCCTTTTGTATTGGATCGCACCTGGGAAAATAGAAAGTCTGCGGTGATTTTCTATTCTGCTCTGATACCACTTTGTTGGAAGAACAGAGGGTAAAACTGAAGACTTATATTTCACTATGCAAAAATGAGTAAATACAAAGGGTTTAAATAGATAACTAGCTACAACTTCATATCCTAAAATGGTGGAAACTACCCAATGTCTATGCCTAAAATCAGACAACTAATTACCCCAATAACTCCGCTAATTCCACTAATATTAACTACTTTAAAACAATAAATAAAACTCATAAATATGTTGCTCATAAACGTGTAATACTTTGAATTATTCATTTAACACACGTCGTTCTCCATTTCATTCTTCCATACTCTGCTCTCTCTTTTCTCTTCATTCTTTCGTGTGTCTATGCGTCTCTGGTAAATCACTGGAACTGCTTTACTCGCACACCAGGTCGACAAGGGACTGAAGACATTCTTTTTCATAACCGGTAATCTACTCAAACTTATCACCTTCTTCAAGTGCTTGAACACACCACACACATCCTACACCCTTTTTTCATTCTCCTATGTTGAACTGACGTACAAGGAACATATTGCTCTGTACTTCTACTCTCTTTTTCATTCTAGGTGGAGTTGCAGCTCAAACCAGCATAGAAGGAACATACATACTGAAGCGCTCCCTTCTATTCTCTTCACTCAGAATTTTGCAAATCCTAACTCAAGGAACGTGCATGCTCCCGCCTCCTCGATTCCTTCCGGAGTGTGTGCTTCCTTGGTGAAAACAACTCATGGGAGCTCCAGCATCCCACACACCAGAAACAGGGGCTTAGAACAGTTCTGTCAAAACCGGTAATATACCCACACTTATCTTTTTCTCTGGTAACTTATGTAATAGTAGAAGTCTTCTTTTTTCCCCTATCGCAACTTGTGAAGCAAAAGATAAGTGCTATAGGCAGCAGCATTCACTAGTACAAAACAGGCCCATTGCAGCGGTTATTTGGGTCTATCGCAGCGGTTCTAGAACCGCTGCGACGAGGTGCGCTGCGATAGGGTATCGATCTACCTCAGCGGTTATGAACCGCTGCAGTAGGTAACCTATGGCAGCGGTTCCTGGCTAACAACCGCTGCCATAGGTGGGTTTCAGGACAAAAAAAACATACCTATTGCAGCGGTTGTTAGCTAGGAACCGCAGCCATAGGTGGTCTTAGGATAAAAAATACACCTATTGCAGCGGTTGTTAGCTAGGAACCGCTGCCATAGGTATTTTTTTTTAAAAAAATAGTTGTTTCATCTTCTTCCTCGCGAGCTGTTCACAAGTTCACGGTCGAGTTCTCTTCTCAGATTCAGCAAAACTTGTTCCTAGTTCGCCAGATCAAGTTGTAAAATTACCGTGAGTATATAGTGGCCGAAAGAGGCGCACAACATGTTCCTTGTTCGCCAAACCTGTTGCAAAATTACCGTGAGAAGAGAATACAAAGGCGCAACCTTCGTTCCTTGTTCACCAATCAGAGTTGCAAATTATAGAGAAAGAGGCGCAGATATGAGAAGAGAAAGAGGCACGCAACATATACGTTCTTGTTCGCCAGTTTGGGTTGCAACATTACCGCTTGAGAATATATAATGGAGGCGCAGAGCATCTGGTTTGCCAGTTAGGGTTGCAAAATTACCGAAGTAATAAAGATAAGTTCGAGAATATTACCATGAGGGAGAGAAGAAGAATTAATGAGTGCAAGAAGAAGAGAGCGCAGAGCATGCGTACCTTGTTCGCCATTGACAGTGAGTGAAGAGAAGAAGAGAGCGCGGAGCCGTCCTTGTTCGCCGCTGATAAGTGTCCAAATGAGCATGATTTATAGGTGTATTTCATATTTTATATTAGCATTTTCTTGCTCATTTCTCCACTTCGGTTAATTTTCCTCTAGTTATGTTTTATTGTTTATCTCACAAATTTATTGTTCAAACATGAGGAAAACCAAGCTGGGAGTAAAGTAGATAAAGAGACAAACGCATAGACGCAAACGGCTCAGAAAACGGACTTATAACGAAGAATGTAGAGCCGGTCAAACAGAGTCACGCGAGAGTCACGCGGTGGACTGGTGCAACCGCCCCCTAAGTGGCGGACGTCACACGGGCAACCGCCGGGCGGACAAGGCTGAGGCAACCGCCTCTTAATGGGCGGTTAAGGAGGCGGACTAGGCTAGGAAGACCGCCCACTAGCTGGCGGTTAAGGAGGCGGACTCAAGTGTGGGCACCGCCCACTAGCTGGCGGTCAAGGAGGCGGTCAGGGAGGCGGTTATGCCTCGCGACCAGTTTCTTTTCGCCCGTCGTCGTCTGCAACTTACCTTCACCGACTGTCTTCAACTCGCCCACTCGTCCACTGTCGCCGGCGCCTACCTTATTTCGCCCCGTCTCCAACTTCTGTCCCCTGCAATCAATGCTTCAATCAGTGAGCAATCAATGAGCTCAATCCATTCACGCGTTCCTTATCTGCTGCCTTTGCCTTTTCCTTTCCCTATTTAAACCCACGAGCTTCACCCAATAAATCACTCACGAATTCATCATCAATTCACGAATCCACGACCACTTCACCACACGCCATCTCATTTCTCTTCTCCCGCCTTCTTCATTTTATTTATTTTACAGTCCACCAAATTCACCTCTAGCCCTACGTATACAAAATAGCAGAGTGAGACGGAGTGATTACGGATGATTTCTATTACTCTTGTCTCTATTTATCTATTAATATGTTAGGCTAGTTTACGTACGCTCTGGGAATAGTTATTATATTTCTGTGTTAATTATGCATTATTTCTACTGGTTTATTTATATACAGTTTGTTACGTTTTAAAGGTCATCTCGCCTTTCTAATAAATCTCGCGAATTTATTAAATTTCTCTACTAAGTATTTTGATCAGACCAGGTGATAAATAGACAGGTTAATTAAGGCGTAAAACTGGAGGAAACTTGTTATGATTTAATAAGTTAGTATTCAGTTGCAAATGTAATTCCTCAATACTCCTCTGCCGTTCGCAGGCTTTTGCTTGAACCTTGATTAGAACCTTGCATTACAGTGAACGAGTTCTTATGAGGCTATGACTTAGTCCTTAAGATAATTACAGGAACCTTGCCAAATTATTAAGCCAGTAGAGATAGCTTAATTATGCAGATTATATTAACCTGACCCAGAGTTCCATTTTATTTGTCTGTCAACTTAGTTTATTTTATCTTTTTTTTATTTATTTTACAAGTCAATTAATCCACCCCCCTTTTGTGACACGCTTAGGTACTATTATATTTATATTAGTCCCACGGTTCGACATCCAGTTGCTTACATTTTCACTATACTACTGCGACCGGGATTTATTTGCAGCCCGACGTTATTTTTGGGTTTTAATTTCTTTCTTTTATGTTAATTTCACCTGCTCTAACCACTCACAATATAACGCCTGCAGCCGCGACCAGTTAGGGTTGCAAAATTATTAGAGGAGAAACTTTTATATTAAAACAAAAAGTCTATTGCAGCGGTTCCTAGTAACAACCGCTGCAATAGGCTAAAAAAACTGGGAAAGTAAAATTTATAAAAAGAAAAACCGGGAAAATTAGTCTACTGCAGCGGTTTATAGGAACCGCTGCGATAGATTACTTTTTTTGTTTGAAAAAATTGTACCTACCGCAGCGGTTCCTAGCTAACAACCGCTGTGGTAGGTGATCCGAAAATTTTAAAACGTCCTATTGCAGCGGTTCCTCTTACAACCGCTGCAATAGGGGCGTCGCGGTAGGTCTGTTTTGTACTAGTGATTGTGATGGTGCTATAGGCAGTATCATTGGGTTTATCTAGGGTGGTTTTAATGAGGCCCGAACACAACCCATCCACCTAGTTCTCCAGGATTATTTCAATAAATGGCTTTATTCCCAATTATAAAAAAAAGTAGTTAACTTAATTAAGGGGTAAATAGGGATAATAGTATGCTAAGTATCAAAAAGGCTAGTTGAATTAGAATGACGTGTTAATTGAATGAGAATAATTGTACTAGAGTTGAGTATAAGCTGCTAATTTTGACTTGTTTATATACAAGTTTTAGTTGTATTGGTGATTTAGGAGGAAACTGATAAAAGAAAAATGGTTATAAAGAATGAGTAGTAAATTAATAAGTGCCTAAGTGGTTATGTTAGATTAACGAATTATAACAAGTCAATAATGGGTGATTGGATAAAAAGGAGTACTTAATAGTAAGTGGTTAAAATGATTAGTGATGTTAGGGTTTAGTATATGATATTTATATAATTAAGTTTAAGGAAATGAAAGGAATTGAGTAATAGAATAGTAATATGAGAGTAGAAGATTAAGTGGTTAAATTGGTGAATAGTTTGATTTGATAAAAAAAATGAATGGTTGGTAAAGGAAGAAAATGATAATGAATAATTAGGTGTTTAAAGGATTAGTAATTTTGGAATTAAAATATTAATATAGTTAAGCTCATTGGAAAATTAATAGTTTGGAATAAAATATTATGGTTAGTAGGAGAGATTAAAGGACTATAATTAAGTTAGGAAAAATATATATAGTAATAACAAGTTGTACTAAACCCGATAAGTGGGAATATAGTTACAACTATGGGTTAGCGTAAGGGACTGATATAAAATGTTGAGTTTGAGTAATTTGTAAAAGGGGAGGTACAAGTCTGCTGTTGGTAATGTTAGGAAACTTTGGTAAGTTAATAATGGATCAAATAATCGCTAAGCTCAAGCGTGAATTAGATTGTAAGAACCAAAAGGGAATATATGGATGAAGAGTAGGTGAGTAACTATTAAATAGTGGAGAAGGTTGATAATTTTAGGATTTAAAATATACATATACAACTAAGCATAATAAAATAGGATAAACAAATAATAAACTAGTAATATGAGAGTAAAGAATTTAGTAGTTAAGGTGGTAAATTAAAACTGATTGACAAACTTAGGATATGATTTGGTAGTATGTTGAATTAAAATTAAAATGATAAGAGTTAGAATATGAAGGAGACCAATGAGTAAAATAATATAAGATGTATTTATATATAAACTTTAACCTAATAATATAGTTTGGATAACATGATAATAAAATTACAACTAGAATATAATGAAGGGAGTAAGTAATTATCACACTGGATAGTTTGAGGAGACGGGGGTTGGAAATGAGGAATGAAATAATATTAATATCTTGGTAAAAATGAGCTAGAATAAGTTTAGTGTATTCATCAGTATCATGTGTTGAATTTTGGGTTAGTATCATATATTATAAGATATTTTATATACGGAATAACAGTTCGATTATGGATGGTTAATAGATTAATGGGCTTATTGTAAACAGACAAGGTGTTGGTTAATCATAATATAATCACTTTAATTAACCAACCCAAAACTGGAATACTTTAAGGAGAACCCCAATACCAATAACTAGTAATTTTTTAAAAATTAAATAGGTGGAAGAGGACAATTAAAAAGGAGTAATATACTTTAAACTAAGGGAGGTTGAAAATTAACAAAGTTGCATCTATTTTCCAAATCTAGGATCTGGGTGATCAAGCTTGGGATAGGATATCGTTTAATGCCGCACATTCCAGGTATGTTATTGTGTGATCCGAATACCCTCGAGGGTCACCTTGGGTTTGGATGTGTGAAAGTTGTTTGATATGAAGCTATGTGTGTTTACAACATTTTGTACTGTTCTTGCATGTTGAATGTATGACTGAGTGATATTCCTACCTGAATTTTACTTGTGTGTGTTATTTCAACTGAGACAAGTACCAAATGAATGCCACGAATATATAAGTTATGACAAGAAATATATGTTTGAGGAAGATGATAAATATTTGATATGTTATCGATATAATATGAAAAACCTAAGAATGCTTCTTAGGTAATGTGGAAGAAAAGTTATTATCACGTGATGAGTAAAAACTTGGATATGAAATCTATTGTATGAAATATCCTAAGAATGTTTCTTAGGCATTGAGATTAAGAATAATATCATATGCCGGAGTATTAATTATTGGTGGAAAATCCAAGAGGTTCTCGGTCGCACGTTGTGATCACGAGTGGATGATTGAGATCAGATCGCTCAAGGTATTTGAAAGTCCAACGAGTCGATTGATCGTGGGCCGGGTTACCTCGTCTGGTGTCGGCTACTGTCGTAGGTGTCTGCTTTATAATAGGAGAATTGTGTCACCTTCTAACATGGTGGCACATCAGGGTTATGGGATAAAGTAATTGAGGACTAAACCATCCGTATAATGCAATTACATACTTAACGGTTATTATAAGATACTTATGAACCTTAATTTGTTTGAAGGCCTGGAAATGTATGAGCTCAAAACTATTTATGAATTATTTGTTGTATGTCTATCTTTCGCTTAAGTTTAATTATCTGAGTTATTTATTCTATTGAATTTATGACGTGGTTGATGTTTTTTGAATGATTTGGATACTTGTATGAGGGTTGCATAATAACATACTCAGAGTTGGGCTAACCCTTCAACAATGTTTTTACGGGTGTGTAGACAAAGTTGCTCAACCGGAGTGCGGGGATGGGTAGCTATGAGATAAATGCTAAATCGTGTGATATAAGTAAATGTGTATATGCAGTCATGCACAACGATCATATTAGTTGGTTGATAGCCTTGTTGTGCATTTAGGTGTACAATGACGGTAACATCTCATAGAGTTAATTTCCACTGCTGTCACCAACATAACCAAACAATCTCATAAGGATTGACAACATAATTAATGGATTAGGATTAAGGGATGTTACACCTCACACATTCTTTAGCTAAAAAAATCGCTGAGAGAAAAGTGGTGGATTCCACCATCTTATAGAAGCTTCTTTTAGTTTGTAAGTAAGGAATGGGTGGAATCACCCTTGCTTGTAGAATTTTTTTTGGCCAGTAGATGCTCTAAGTAGACAGTAATAATAGTATGGTTGTTCTTCTTCAGCATACCAATAGAAAAATATGAATCCCTCGTTGCACCTTTTAACAAGTGGCGAAATCGAGCCGTCCTTCCCCGCGCTCTGATTGAGGTGCGTCTTGGAAAGATGGTGGGCTCAGTCTCCATTAACGCTTTATCTTTCTCGCCTCAGACAGCTCTTCATTCCTTCAATGTTCATACTATCAAACTCAAACATCCCTACTCACCCTCAATAGTTCCGCGCTTGCCCAGTATTAGGATTCGAAGATGCAGCACATCCATCTCCGCTCACGATTCTCGTCTACTTCCTCGACCCACGTCAACTCTTCAAACCCCATCACTGATTCCCCATCGTCCTCACCACTTTGCAGAAACTGTGACCAGCATAGCTGTGAAATTATTTCTAGGGTCTCTAGTTTTCCTGGGGTTTTCCAGGGTTGGCCCAGCAATTGCATTACCGGCTCAAGGTAGCGTGACAGTGGAAGAGAAGCGAGACACGGTGACCGGGAAGAGTGAAGATGAACAGATGTTCGAGAAGCTTCTAGAGCAAGACCCTAAAAACGTGGAGGCTTTGAAGTGGATCGTGAATGCGAAGATGAAGAAAGGGGAGACGAGGGAGGCTGTACCTTATGTGGAGAGGCTGATTGATATCGAGCCCAAGGAAGTTGAATGGAAGCTTTTAAGAGCACTATGCTATGAGATTACGGGGCAATTGAGCAAGGCTGAGAGGCTGTTCAACGAAATTCTGAAGAAGAGACCTCTAATGCTCAAAGCTTTGCATGTAAGAATAACTGCGTTTGTGTTTTTTTCATTCTCGTTTTGCTATCTCGTTCATCTGGAATTCACAAGACAAGATTTTGCATCGAAACTCAACTGCTCTGTAGTTTTTGTATATGCCCATCTTTGTATTTGCAAGAAGTGGGAAGTGGAGAGGATGTTAATGTTTGTTTGCTTTGCAGTAAGGAGATGCATTACTCATACTTGTCCAGCTGAGTGTTCTAAGTGATTAAAAACTTGATATTGGGAAATTCTTGGCAGAAGAATAAAACAGAAGAATCACATAATGCGTTTATCTGACCCACCTGACAAAATATATAGAACACAAAATGCGTAGTAGATATGCTTTTAGTTTTTCCAGTTAACCTCTATATCTAGCACTAGCATCAAAGTTGCAGTTTCAGCTAAATAGCAACTTACATAGGGTGCTTTCTGTTGTTCTGTGCTTATTCATACTGTTACCGTTGACCTCTCAGAACCTGTTGTGCTTTAGGGGTTGGCAATGGTGATGCACAAGAAAGGTGAAGATCGTGCCATCTTTGAGAGACTTGACAAAGCTCTAAAACTTGCTCGTCGTGTAAAGAGAGTAACTGAGGAAAGGAACATAAGGATACTAATTGCACAAATGCATGTTGTCAAGGTGAGACTGAAGTTTCTCATCATACAACCTTTTCTGGCAGCAACTTTCTGTTCATGCTTTTTACGCTTTTACCAATGTTCAGTGCTTCTAGCACCTCATTCTCTACACTGAATGCTGTAAAATTTATCTTATGGATGGAAATGCATTCCTCTCCTGATATGTATGAATAGGTACTTATTCTTATCAGATTCAGTTTTTTGACTTGTTCCCCTTCTTGTAGGGAAACCTTGATGAGGCGATGAAAAGGTTGCAAGACCTGATTACTGAGAATCCTCGAGATTTCAGGCCTTATTTGTGTCAGGTAAATTTCTTTTGCTTTTCACCAATATACAATGATCATTTGAAGCTTATTCATGCATTGTATTTTGTCCAAAATGTTGATAATTGTGACTGACTCATACCGACTTGCTTATCTCACAAGAGTTTTCCATTTCAGCAGTATTAACCAGTATCCAAAAGCGTAGTCTAAAAAGGCACTGAAACTTTTGAAACTTCGAAGAAACTTATAAGGCGGCCTAGTAAACTTATTGCTGGAGACTGCATTAGTGTGTATGAAGTTGCTTGCTGCTATGCTCACATAATATCTATGCTAAGAAGTCGGTCATAGGAGATTTTCACTATCATGCTTGCATAATACCTGATACAAACCAGCAACGTTGCTAGATGCTCTTCTGCAGCATTGGAAACAGCCTCAGTAGAAAATAATAAGAGATTAAACAGCCAGTCAGAATTTCAAATTGAAACAAAAAGTTGTTATGACCTAGTATGTAATGACTCGCCGGTGCTGAAAAATTTCAGGGAATAGTTTACAGCCTACAAGACAAGAAGAAAGAAGCTGAAGAAGTTTTTGAAACATATAGGAGTCTTGTTCCAGAAGAGTTTCCACAAAGAGGATTTCTGGATGATGTTGTTTTAGCTGCCAAAACGCAGAGCAGCACACAGCTTGCGAAAGAGATGAGGGCCGGATCCTCCTACTAGTCGCTTCTGTATTCTTGTAAGTTCTATGTTTAGTAGTGAGCGTGACTGACTGTCATAGTTTTGTTTGTTCACGTTCCATTTTCCTCTATGTAAAACTTTGTCACGGGCACGGCAAGCATTAAGCTGTTTTTACACCAGAATATTTGACAGCAGCGATTTTTTTTCCTCTTTTAGGTTATGCAATGCTGGAGTTGTGCTCAAGCATGTGAGTTTGAGAGGTAGCATCAAGGTCGGGCTTCAGAGGGGCCTGTTACTAAAAAATAGGCTTTGCGGGGCTATTCTAATGGGTGATTTTTTTTTTTTGTAAAGTTTCCTGGCAGTTGTCGGTCGTAGGTAGGAGCACAGTGCTTTCATCAATATTAACATTTGTGTCTTGATATCCTCTGGTGAACTGGAGTTGGACGTTGGCATTGTTTGCTGAAAGGGTAGAAGTTGGTTGGTAGTTCTAGGAAACGGAGGTGTACTCCAAAACTAGGAATGTTAGATTATCTATTAGTGGTAGTAGAAAGTGGTTGTTGAAGGTGCCGTTCTTTTAAATGTTAATGAGTTGTGTAATCACCAGTTTACAAAGTGCCGGTTGTTATTAACCATTTTGCCTATGAATAAATATTGGAAGGGTAAATCCCATGAGTCGTCGGAGTTCGTGGACGCCAAAATTGAAGCTAAAAGAAGATTGCACTTAGTCTCGTACTATTCTTAGCAATCCAAGTTTTTGAAAGGTAATATGTTTCACTTCATATTCGTTAGGTAGGCGCCATGGTATGTTCCCAAATCTAGTTGCTTGAATTAGTCTAGTTGGAGCATAGGACGTTGGAGTAGAGGCCATATCCTATTGCTTCCAATCAAAATCCATCACTACAAAAAATTGTCTATTTCAACATAAAAAATAACAGTTTCTGACACATGTGTCAAAAATAGTAAATCAACGCAACAAAAAAGCGTAGAGTATGACACCGTTGAAAATATATTATCAACACACATAATTGTAGTTTTCTACACAAATTTGTGTTGAAAAAAATACTAAATCAACATAAATTTGTGTCGAAAATGACTTTTTCAACTCAAATTCATATCCATATACAACACAAAATTTGCGTCAAAAAATTATATAACATTTTCAAAAAGAAAAAGAAAAAAAGGGAAGAGTCATTTGAGAAGCAATCAGAGAGTAAATGATAAAAGAATTCAAATTACCATTACGTTACTTTCCCATAAAAGCATTCATCACATATGTAAGAATCGAAATTCCTTGCAAAAAGGAAATAGTCAAGTGACTCAAGTCTACGGATCTACCCAACATCCCCACTCAAGGCAATATATTACTTTCTACCCTTCCCTAAATGGTTTAGAAAAAAAAAACAGAAACAGAGAATAGTTCATAAAAAACCTCAGCCAGTGGATAGAAAATTTGCAGGGGTTATGTCCATCCAGTCGCTTTTTGCAGCTTCATTTCTCCTCATCAAATTCCTCAAACGTGGAGCCTATTAATTATGCACGGTGGACATCACAGAAGTTGCATCAGAAGCTCTTCATCTTTCACAATTTCATATGCATGTAGAAGAAATTCATCATTTTCACTCACTTCACACATAACAGTACAAAATTCCCCCTAAACCATGAACACCAAGCTCAGTTCAAAAGCTAAACCACAGCCTTTTCTTTCATCTAAATCATGGATCAGTGAAAATACAATAGCAATTACTATTAACCACAAGCAACAAATATAAAGATTCAGAGCATTACACCAGCGTGCGTAGAGATAGAACTCTAATGAAATGTAAGATATTCTAACTTACCTGCTATAAAAGCAATTACTAGTAACCGTTCTCTGTTGCAGCTCCTGCTCTTTTACAGGAAGGACTTCTGATATCCACTCAGAGAAAAAAAAGATGGAGAAGTTAGAAAAACAACTTTCTTTTTCCCAAACCCAGTAATTTATCTTTATGTGATAGAAGAAGGTAACTATGAACAAAATAGAAGACAAGGACAACTATATCTCTTTACAACTTGCACTACATTGACTAATAAAGAAAGCCAATCCCTGATAGAATAAAATCATAGAGTTTATAAGTGAAGATAAAAAAAAACATACATTCGAGGCCTCGAGCCATCAAAGTGAAAAAATGTGTTGTTCAGCTTCTTCTCATTGCTAGCATCATGTGTCGGGTCAGTCTCTTGAATTTGAGGCACTGAAAGAGAGAAGCTTTAAATCATTCTTAATCAGACTGCATGTGAAAACTCAAGCACAAATGGAATTGCTTGTTCCAAAGAGTGACATGAAGGATATTGATGCTATAGTCACATGAACCACAAACACATTGAACCCAGAACGTCAATCAACTGGGAGATTTAAAGAACCCAGAGACTCAATCAACCAGATAAATCCATGATGCTTGGATAGGGACATGACATGAACCAGAGTTGAAAATCTTTTGGGGCAAGCTGGTTCAATTACACATGGGAAACCGCCTACTAAAAACCATCCAAAAGATCAACAAAGGAATAACTAAACACCAGAGGAAATATTGTGTCGTGTAACAAAAATGGTTGAGATTCCAATAATGAATCTTTACTTCCTTTCCCAAATCCAAATTCCTTAATATGTTCCTTTCTACATTCACCACCTGAGGAACTTTGATCATACATTGTTCTGCCACTATGAGCATGGAAGATTTGGAAATCTACTTCTTCTCCCAATTCATTGAGCTCTTGCTCAGACCCCCTGATTAGTTTTTTTCAATGTTCCTAAGTGATTAATTGCATCTCCTAAAGTTGGTGTGTTTCTCATCTCAACAAAAACAGGCAAAGGTAAAAGTGTGATGTGAATATGATAGCCATCATCATATTAACTAACTAATCCAATTACAAAAAGAAGTTATTCTACCTTGGATATTTTGGGAACCAGAGCACGAAGCTCACAAAGCCCACGTTTTATCCGTACCTCATGTTCCTCTTTGCCACAAGGTTCTTTGATCTACATTGCTTCCTGTCTTGTCTTCTACTCACATACTATCAGACCTTTCATGATGATGAGCATCAGACATTGAACTAAATACTCTGCACATTGATTTGATTGATTCTCTGCACATTGGGTGGAGCTGGTTCCTGAATTGACTAGAACAAGAAAGTAGATATGATCTGATGTCAAGCCTTAGGGGTTTTGATTATTTAGAAAATACTTGCAAGGTTAAATATTTAGCATATGGAAGCTAAAACAGAGAATCAACAATACATGGATACAAGACAGAACAATAAAACCCCCTTGAAAACAAGGCAGTGGTGCAACACTAAGCTATTCTGACAAAGTTACATCAGCAGAAAGTAACGGTTTTGTCCCTTCAAGAAGTAGCAATTCTAATTGCTGAAATAATTCTATCCAAACTATTTGTAATGTTCTTTTCTAAGATATACTTTTATAAGCACATCATCGTGAGCATTCTAAACTTTGTACATAAAATAACAGTCCAAAATCCAAAGGTCAACAGACCAATTAACTTACCTTAGCCTAGGATTTCAGCTCTGGCAAGTGCAGCTGTAACTCCTTGTTAAGTGAATTTAGCTCCTTTACAAAGTCTATCCATAATAGAAGCAAAATATTTTCAACACATTGATTTATCAAACATAGTAGAAAGGTAAATATTCTATCTATGTGATCATATTGATGGCTAGATTAACATCGAAACTCCAAGAGAGAAGAATATACAACTAATAATTTCTTAGGTAAGTTTTCTAAATAATCATCTTCTTTTTTCATGACAAAGGGTGAAAAGGGTTTTATCAGGAGAAGCCACTAGACATATAGATATGTTGTTTCTAAGTCTAATTTCTTTATATTCCCACTAGACAACTCATCTGGGTAGGCAGCCCTGATCCTGCTCAGGGTCTGCCCTATCCTGGATAGCCTCATAGTAATCATACTTCTCTAACACATCTAGGGGGCTAGATGTGTACTGTTAATCATCAGTGGTTTAAGACTATGGGTTTTCCTTTTTCTTTATTTGAAGATTTCTGAGTGTCTTGGGTTGAGGCTAGATTCGGGGAACATCTTTGCCTTCCCTTTTGTTGAGATGGAGGAACAGTGATCATTCGGGCGGGCGGGCCGGGTTCGGGCCGGTCCAGAGGAAACTTTTAGGCCCGTCGGGCCTATTTTAAAAAACCAAGCCTGGTTTTTTACATGCTCGGGCTGGGCCGGGTTAGGCCCGGTTTTTTCCAGGCTTTGCCGAAGCCCGGCCCGCCCGGCCCGGTTTTTAAATTTTTTATATAAATTAATAAAAAAAATTAAATTAATATGTTATAATATAGATTTATATATTATATATATAACTTATTTAAAATTTATATATTATACATAATTTGTGTATATATTATATATAATATTTGTATATATTATATAAAAATTAAATATGTATATATTACATTTTTAAAAAAATAATATAAAATCGGGTCGGGCTTGCCCACAGGCTAAAAAATGTGCCGCGGCCCGGCCCGGTTTTTTATTCGGGCCTGATTTTATGTCCAGGCCCACTCGGAAGCCCAATCGGACTCGGGCCTGTCGGGCTTTTTTACGGGCCGGACACATTATGATCAGCTCTAGGAGGGAGGAATAAAAGGGTTTTCAAAAGGCATGGAAAGTGGGTTGACTGATACAACATTTGGCAAGATCATGGAGTAGCTGTTACCAACTTCTTTTATATTCTGGGCAATAGAGGGATTAATTTCAGCCATTTGATTGGAGGGGCTCTTTGGTTTCTTGTTGAATATATTGTTGAAAGAGGAATCTGTTGTTTCCCAGTCAAAGATGTTGATGTCTTTTTTTTATCTCAGAGTTGTTTGAGGAGAAGTTTGAGAGGAGTGAATTTTGTGGGGTTGGTCCAACAGCACATTGATTGGTAGGGTTCCAGTAAGAAGTTTGGTTGAAACCTGGTGGAGGGTTGGTTGGTTGATGGTTCTGGTTACTTGGGGTTAGTTGAAGGTTTTGGGTTTGGGGGGTAGGCATAAGGGGTCCTGGTGGAATAGCATTAGTGGGAGTGATGTCCACTGAAGGGTAGCTAAGGATAGATCGACGTTGACCACCGAAGGGTTTGCAGATGGAATGATTTCAAATTGAGTTACCATGATAGTGGGGCTGTCGAGGGCTCCTTCTTCTTTCCATTGGTTTAAGAGGCAAAATCAGAAGCTTCTGCCATTGCTCCAGCATATTCAGATCTTATCCAAGGGCCAAATTTTTCTTGGGAGCAAGACGAGTCTTTTTGGAACACACACTCTAGCATAATGTGGTTTATTCTACCACATCTATAACAGAAGCTTGGTAGGTTCTCATAGGAGATCCTACACACTCTGTTGCCCTGGGCAGTTCTAACTATCAACATACGACACAAAGGGTCAGCAATTTTTATTTCCACTTTCATCCTAAGGATTTAGCAGATAGGGGCTTTATCATTTATGGGCATTCCACCAACTTCCCTATGCAGTTAGCTAGTTGAATAGAAGATTGTATGTTAAAGAAGGCAATGAGAAGTTTGTGAACACCTACCCAGATTTTGACTGAACAAGTTTCATGCTCATCCAGAATGAGGTTGGAGTTGATAGCCGTGACAGCCAGCAGTCTATTTTGGAAGTGCTAGGGCCCGTTGGCCAAAATGTTCTTCATGCCCGTCTCTATCGCAAATTGGAAGTAAATTTGTTGAAGCCTACCTCTGAGACTCAAAAGCCAGGTTTAGGTTTCCAGATTTGGTTCATCACATTTTGAAGAACTTTTGGTGCTACTCGATTCGGGCTCCATAGACGCCCAAAAAGGGCTTTCTGAAATTTGGTAAGAATTGAGAGTTTGATAGCCTACCCACATCGATGAGGCTAGTTTCAGCTGGATAGAGTTGGAGCCTCGAACAATTTGCGATTATAAAGTCCATTGGAGGAGCGTCGCGAATGAGGGAGGGATTTTTTGGATGTAAACACTGATTAGGGTTTTCTTCTTAGTCGACTTTGAGGGTAAGATAGGAAGGGGAAGATCCGAAACTAACCTAAGTTTTGTTAGAGCTTCGACTAATGTATGTGGCGGGACTAAACAATTTTTTTAGATTCAGTCGGTTTACAAAATCTTACCGTATCAGGAGATTTGCTCCGGCCTGAGTAATTGAATTTGTCTGCAACTGGGGCAAATGTGAGAGGCGAGGAGGGAGAACCCCCCGTTGACATTCGTTGGAACTCGGCGGCATTGAAAACGGAGGTGACGTGCGAGCAACTCGTCCAAGACTTTGTGAGGGAGGATCGCTATTCCAACGCTCCACGGTGTTGCAGGTCGTCATCATTCCGATAGAGCTCGTGGGAGAGCTAATCTGTAGATCTGCATCCGAGGACTGCGAGATATCTCGAGATAGAGACGAAAAGGTGCGCATGGCATGGCGCGTTCTCTTCTCTCTACTTTTAACCATTTTTTTTTACAGTTTAAGGTAAAAAGTGTTACTATAATTCAACCTTAGCAATCCAAGTTTGTTTTGTATCAGCCCAATTTTTTTTTTCTGTTTACTAATGGGTGTTTTTTTAATCTAGTAAAACATATGGATTTGGGTGACAAATGTGATGATTCTCCATCCAACCTGCCAAATTCATTATTTTAACATCTCATTCATTACACTATAAAGGTTAATGCTTAGGCTAAACATCGACTAAATTGTAGTTGCTAGAAGCAAATTGCTTTACATCATCATCCCGCATAACGCCACTCTTCATGAGAGAGGTAGGTTTCTTACTACTATCTTCGTTCCACTTTGATCTTCTTGTACGTTTTTCTACTTCAATATTAAACATATAAGATAAAATAAATTTCTATAACATATAGTTTTTCACATAAAGATTCCATTGTAAAACTTAAATTTATAAAATTATATTATCTTACATGTTAAATATTGAAGTCAAACGATATATCTAAAAGTAAAAGTCAAATAGGGATGGAGGGAGTACCATTTATTCAGACGTACGTTAAAGTTTGTGCCGAATCAAATTAGCTGAAAGGATAGACAATCTGTCATTAACTTTAGTGCTGGGCCACGGGTCCATTAACGTTTACACGCTTAGCACCCATGAACTCCTTACTTCTCAGTGCTCTTCGTACCTTCAACACCAAGGTCCAACTTGTTGAACTGATCGCAGCATATGTCAGACACATAGACTTGAGCCGGAGGCAATAATGCTGCTTCCCCAGTGGCAGTGGAAGGTCCGCCTCGGATACTTGTCAACTTTTGACCACGGTTCACGCCATGTTGTGTACCCGGAACATTTTGCGAGCTAGAAACTGTATCAACTGCATCAACTACGATATCTTTGCCTAATTTGGCTTCACATAATAGTTTGAGCCTTTCTAACCCATACTGCTCAGCAGCCATCATCAGGTGTTGGACTGCAATTCTGTGTACATCTGGGAGCTCATCGGAGTACATGAATGTGATCATAGCCTTGAAGATAGAAGGCAGGACATCTTCAATAACAACCTTGTCCAAGTTTGGATCACCATCAGGTGGATAGAATAGTGCCATGAAGACAGGGGAGCGGGCAGCAAGTACCACTTTATGTGCTTTGAATGTTTCATCTTTAACATGAAATGCAATATCACAACCCAATTGACAATCAAACATAGATTTAAAATCCTGTCCCATGTCAGACAGTGGCACACAATTTTTTTTCACAACTCCAACCTTACAATGCAACAGAAGGCAATCATTCTTCAAATACTTGGGATTCTCTAGAGTTGATCTTATAATGAATTCATAATACCTGAAACAGTAATTAAATACAAGAGTTAGGAAATGGTTAAGCTCCTGGAATAGTTAATCAGGTCATAGTCAGAACACCCGATCCCTTTTCTAAGAGGGTAACATATCTCATTCCTAAGATTATCCCAGCAATTTTCAAAAAGCAGTATACACAAACCGCAATGAAGAACTGATCGGGCAGAAAACTGGAAATTCTTGAAACCCATCCCGGAAACTTTCAATGAGAATAAAATATAGTAAACTACAAAACCCGTAAAGTTCAATATACACCAAACGATAAAAGAACACCGGCAATATACTTATTACCGACATGATATCAGAAAATAGCAAGCCATTGCGCGGTAAAACAAGCTCCATACCACTCATCTCCCCTGCCCATAAAGATAACGCTCCTAGCGTTAGCCTTATTAAAATCGTGCGAAGACAGTGCTCTCCTTTCCCACTTTGATCCACAAGGGTGCACTCAAACAGAGCCTCAACATTGTAACCATTGCTAGCAAGACCTAAGGAGACAAAAGTATTGATCGAACTCTCTTCATACCCGTTTGGATAGAAGCGAATCTCCCACTCATAACCACCAACGTTAAACAAATCGCTACGCAAATATTTTCGTGCTTCTTTTTTAATTGAGGAGTAACCCGTGACCACGAAGTAGTGGCAGCCGTTCACGATCTTGCGAATTGGTTTTGAGCAACAGGATACAGCAACATTCGACCCCTCAACGGGGTCATTCTCGACATTGGTTCTGGACATGACACTGATGAATCAGGGATACCGAGCCCAATCCTGCAAGGGTTCCGCTGGTGTGGATTTGGAAAAACCTAGGTATCGACTATATTTTATTGGTTTTTAGTTTCCTACAAATAAAGTGAAAATAGATAACTAAAATTTACCGAAAATTATTATAAAACGTGAGTTTATTTAAATTAAGGGAAAATTCACGATATACCCCTGTTTTCTTTCGTAATTCACAATATACCCCTGTGTTTTTCGTAATTCAACTTTAAACATGTTTAAATGTTGTCCAAAATTGATGAAACTTTACATGGACAATGCTAAAGTGTTATATTTTAGTCCAATATCAAATTTGAAGTTTTTTAAGCTCACATGTGACCTGTGAGACCCAATGAATATGTGACTGTTCATTAGGTCCCACAGGTCACATGTGAGCTTAAAAAACTTCAAATTTGATATTGGACCAAAATATAACACTTTAGCATCGTCCATGTCAAGTTTCATCAATTTTGGACAACATTTAAGCATGCTTAAAGTTGAATTACTAAAATCACAGGGGTATATTGTGAATTACGAAAGAAAACAGGGGTATCTCATGAATTTTCCCTTAAATTAAAAATATATTTGTCAAAAGAAAGGATAATGAAACAAGTTGTGTAGAATGTAGACTTTGACCCCTGAATCAACCACTCAATAGCGGAAAGCTGCTCTATTCTTACCATCTTCAATCTTTCCTACAAGTGCAAAACTTTGCCCTGAGTGATATGCATCAGCCTTCAACATTTTTGTCTTTGCTCGAATTATTTTTCTATCGCTTCCTCAACACAATAATACCTATTTGTAATTTCCCATCCTTTATCTTACCAACATCTACATTTATTTTCACTTATCCGCTGGTTGAGCCTTCCCATGCTAGCTTGTGCGCACCGTCATCCCCAACTTCTACATTATGTATGACATGACATTCCCAAAAATCTCCTCTAGGACCATAAACCGCTCAAGATTTTGCCACCTAAACACCCAGTAATGGTTGCACTGATGTTTTTTAATATATGTTATGCTTCTTTATTTGAAAAGATTGAATGCTCATGGATCCAGAAGCGGTAACCATCTTGCTCATATTGTCGCTCATTGTCCGGTCCAAGAAGAAAAGGTAATTGTTTGGGTTGATAGTTTTCTCTCATAATTTATGGCTGCTGGAGAAAACGATCTTAACATGTACTGGACGTAGTCTTTGAAGTGATAGGTCCCATCTTCACAGTATTATTTAGTTTATAACGCCTTTGCCATCTCAATATTGAGCATATCATAAAAAATAATTTCATTGAATTAAATTTTGTAATATATAATTTAGGGAAATTTCATAAATTGTCACTATATTTTTGGCGCATTTATGAAATACAACTAAAAATAGAAAGTCATGAAATGCCACTATATTTTTACAAAAGTCCATGAAATGCCACTATGTCATTGACCAGAAGCAAAAAGACAAAAATATTCTTACTAGTTAACAAAGTACTTTTAAGTTCACAATATGTCTCTAAGTGTTAAAAAATTCACAAAAATTCAAAATATATAAAATATAGGTAACTATAAAAAATATTTAAAAATTATAAAAAATAATTAAAAAAATATATTAAAATATCATAAAACATTGAAAAACGTAAATATTTCTTAGAACTTTTTAAAAATTATTTATCACCATAAAAAAGAATGTAGTTTTAAACACATAATTTATTTAATATAGTACCATAATTTATAACAATAAATTACCATAATTTATACCAATTAATTACCATACATTTTTAGTTTATTTTTCTACCAATTTAAATTATTTATTCAAAATAATAATTTATTTTTAAATTAGTATTTGGGAAATTATTATTTTTAATTTATATTCTATTTTGCAGATCACTTTATGACATAATATAATTAATCTTGAATAAATAATTTAAATTGATAAAAAAATAATGGTTATTAATTGATACTAGTTATGGTTCTTAATTTGTAGAAAAATTGGTATGAATTATGTTAAAAATTATGACTAATACCAAATTTTTTTGTCAATTAAGCACCATAACTTGTTCCCATTAACTACCATAATTTGTACCATATATTTTTAAATTATCTTGTTTTATCAATTTAAATTATTTATTCGAAAAAAATTAAATTATGCCATAAAGTCATCTACAAAATAAAATATAAATTAAAAAATTCCAATTATTAATTATGGACACTACTTCCCCATACTTGTGTATTATGCTCCTGAATGGGTGACTCAGATGGTGGTCGAGAAACTTCTTGGTTGCTAGGCCTCTATGATTGAAACTTATACATAGCATGAGCGATCCTCTCATCGACACTCTGGTGAATCCTCTGCTCCAACTCATATATCACTCTCAGGTGCTCCTTGTAGCTGATCATCCTCCCTTGTGTCCCTTTTCTAAACACGGGAACGCCAAATGCTTGGTGGATACCAACGTGCCCACCAAAACCAATGGCACGACCTGGATGATCCTTCTTTCCAAGAGCGCGTGTAAGAGGATCATCATTCCTCTTTAAAGTCCAAGTGCCCTGGGTGAGCTGATAGCTTAAGTCACCTTAATTCAACACACAAATATAGTTATTAATTTTTCATAAGTTATATACACTAACCAAATGACCATTTTGACTAAGAATGAACATGATATTACTTTGAATTTAAATACTTACCATTTGAGCAATAACTGTTCTCGTGGCGTTGTCGTATTAAAGATTTTCAGGAGTCGAGTTTTTTGGAATATGGCTTAACTCCCTGACTTTCATTCTTCTGCCACTGACATCCAATGAGCCATCTGTTGGCAGATAACCCTTTTGCTCCCATTCTGGTACACGTTGGGCAATACTTTTGCCATCTAAGCGATGAGGGAACATATTTTTCTTAGCATTTGCTTGTTGTTTCTCACAAAGAGTCTGCATAAATTAATATGACTATGGTTAGTGAAATTAACCACAAAAAACGCATAAGAGAGAGCATAACACATGTAGGTATGACAACAAAATGCACCTGGTACTCTAGCATGTGATGATACTCAACAAACTGCGTTCATTGCTCTTAGGTGATGCCTTTGTACTTCTCCCACGGTGGAATCTCACCGCTAGCATCATGGTCTACAGCATCTGGATCTTCGGGAGCAGACATCCTATGAATTTACTTGTCGGCTAGCTTATTTTTGTGGTCCCGAAACTGCTCTGACATCAATGATAGCACATCCTTTTTATGATCGGTATCCACGGAGAAACAAGCCTACATACATGATTAATTAGTCAGTGACAAGTACATAAATATTATATTATTCTACAAAAACATACTAATACCATATAGATTTACCTAAAAACGTTCAAACATGGCATCCTTCAATGCTTGAGGCACTTGTTTCCAGTTGTGGTTTATGTTGCAGTATGTCTTCACCAAATAGCTACAGTAAGCGGTGAAGTCATTTTTCAATTTCCGTGAGGTTGGTTGTACTCATTGAATTCCACCGGTTTTGTAGCAAGGCCTTTGTTAGCCTTCAGCGCAAGCGTGGGACCTCTCTTTTTTGTCTTCTTGGGCTCTAGTGGGGCAACTTCTGGCTCCTCAATTTGTTGTGAAGGGCCAACCTCAGCATTATGTACATCTAACTAATCACTCTTCTTTTTCTTCCCGCCTCGTGTGACCCGCTTGCCTGGTCTCTTCTGTTGTGGCTCAGCTTCTCCAATTGTGACAAACTCTCCAACGGGGTCATCCATAAGGTGATCATCCACTACGAAAAAGATAAATCACTCTAATAAGATGAAGTCATTATATAAGTTAAGTTAAGTACTATGAAACATAACGATAATAATACATAAGATGACATTACAGCCTACATTATACTAACAACATTACCTGACAAGAAAACATAATTTCATATTTTCAACCCAAACACCTTTATATTGGTCTGATCATGCGTAAATCAAGTCGTTTTCGATAACGTCAATCGAATCCGGTAATCCAGTAGAAAACAAGGGTGTTTCCTCTCCCGTCTCATTGTGATCGTCATCCTCATTTTCATTTTCGACTAGAACTGGCCTTCTTCCTGGAAGAACGACAAACCATCTACAGTCTTTCGGATCCTCAACGTACCACACTTGTTCGCAATCCTTTCCCAGAACAAATTGATCATCCTTATAACCGACACGTGAAAGATCAACCAAGGTAAGCCCTTTATAATTTTGGTATCCACGCCGGTTGCCTACCTATTTTGCATTAGAACAATAGAAAAGAATCAATGGGGTAGTCTAGTTCCCAAATGTCCTCAACGACGCTGTAATACCAACTAGAGCTCCTAACTGGTTGAGATCAGTTACCTCTCTAGTACTCAGTGGTTGCAACTTTAATTTTTACCCCACTGTTCTGGTTTATTGATTTAGCATCTTTGCGTGTAGTGTAGTATGTATACCCACTAATATCATACCCCTCAAATGATGTAATATTAGTTTCGGGTCCAATTGCCAGGCATCTGATCTCTTCACTTATAGCTTCAGGATTTGATGATGCTAGTTCAAACACATGATCTTTGAACCATTGGATAAACACTCGGTTTTGTTCCTTTGTCAGCCAAATGTGGTCTTTCGTAGGATTTTGTTGCCTTAACTCAACCATATGGGTATCAAAATAAGGTTCAACAACCTCAAGGTGTTGTAAGACAAACAAATGTGCTTGATGAATGAGATGACACAGAACTTGCACAATCTTTCTATCAATGACACTTTTACCCTTAAACCTATTGTAACACCCCTACCGCTAATACCGTCATTACTGTACAAATACTTACCTTCACAGCGGATAATACATACACAACGGCGGGTGTACAATGCCGCTAGTCACCCACGTGACTAACAAGGCGAGTTACAATTCTACATACTATCGGTCTGATGAATGTGAACATACCGAGTGCTCTACACAATACAATACTTCCCCTTGCATACTAATCCATAATTCAATATAACTCCAATACAATACTATACCGAGTATACTACAATCCTTAACTTACCGATACAATTTGGACTTCCAATTTCATAATACATTACAAGTACAATCCCTTTATACAACTACCCATGCTTACATAGCAGTCCCCGTCCTACTCTCTCTCGAACGGTGGTCAGCTTCGAGTACCTGCACACTAAAAACGTTCCCCCTAGGGGGTCAGCTTACGCTGAATATGAATTTCGCATATACCGCGTGCTAACCGTGGTACATCGACTACTTTGGGTCGGATATACATGGAGTTCATTTTACATGCATACATACATACTATTACTACACAATACATTCATCAATACTTACATACACATACAAGGTTCAATACTTGCCAAGGAAGACAATTCTATAGTCAACCGTTCGTACTAGTTATTTATTCAATGCTCTTTCGTTGCGTTACTCATTACTCTGTTCGTACTATATTCGATATTCGCTACTCTACTCATACTCACTCCTTACTCTTGCTTACTCATCACTCCATGTTCAGTACCTTACTCGTACACGATCCTTACTCTGTACTCGTTACTATGCTTGTGTATACTTGCTACTCAATACTCCATACTTACTCATACATACTCAATACTCGATACTTACTCATACGTACTCAATACTCGGTACTCATTACATACTCATACTCGCTTCTTACTCAATACTCATTACTTTACTCATACATACGCAATACTCAATACTCATTACTTTGGCCTCCGGGCGGAGCCATACACAAGGCTTGCCACCGGACCTACAATACAAGGGACTATACACTTAGCTCCTTAAATATACGATTGTCCATTTCTATCGGACTACTCAAATTCCCAACGCTCTTCTCTCAGAGTATAATACAATCTCATGGATTAGCCTAGAAGTATCTCTCTCGATAACCTCCACTAGCTTAGGGAATTACCACCGTCTAGTATCCTCAGATTTAAGGGTTTCCCCAACGTGTCGAATACTCTTATGTTCGGGGCATACTTACATCAGTCGGGTCCTCTCATAATGGGTCGACTAATTTCTAAGGGGTTTGAAGATCCCTCATCATTCTCTACTACTCTCATGGTTCATGTTTTGCACCAAGATTAATTCCTCTAATAGAGGTTACTTATATGTTTCCACTACTTTTGTTTGTGGATTATTCATTTCGTTTTCCCTACCGTTATCGGAAGGTTATTACTCCCGTGCACTCTCTCACATTCTAGTGGTCATTGGGTTGCGTTATCGTTTATTGATTCGATAGTTTAGTGTGTTGACTGTTCCATTAGTTCACGACATGACTCTTACTACGAGTCACTACACAACAAGACTAACTATTAGTCGACCTACGCACTAAGTGAAACACAAATCAACAAGAAGGGTTAGCTCATACAACATACACCAAGACATAAATGAAAGACAATAAACTGTTTTCATGCTTTAGTCTTGATTAGCCGGCATACACCATACAAATCAACGTAACTCGGTTAGCATACGGGGCATGAGAAAACTCAGACCTTCACCGGAGTTAGCTTAACCATGTGTTCCCTTGTACTTGTTTCACTGGTAATGTTTCAAACATTGTTATTAATGCTATGCTCTACGATACATCAATAATTAATTACTCCCGTACTTCCCCGTTGTCCGGTATACTTAGTTTACTTATCTGAAATTATGTCCTTACTTCTCACTCACTTACTACACTTGTTTACACTTCTTAGGCCTTGAAATATCACCAAACAGGCCTTAACAACTTCTAAAATCATTCCCAATCACTTCCCCCATCATTCAGAGGCTTAAAACCACTTTAGGTTACATTTTTAGCCTGGTCCGGGTTTGTGCGGGTTACAAACCCGGACCAAGTCCGGAAAATTTCTGCCTACTTTTATGTGTGGTCCGGGTTTGTGTCCGGGTTTACAAACCGGACCACCCCTGGGATGGCCTTCTGCCTAGTTTTTGCTATCGTCCGGGTTTGCGTACCGATTTGCAAAACCGGACCCCCTGGAACTGTCAAAAATTACAGTTTTCCATCAGTTTCAACCCCTAATTCACCTCTAATCATTTCCTAATCTTTCCAATTTTTTCTACATGTTTAAGCATCCTAAAACTGTCTTATCAGTCCAAACTCTCAAACACATTAGTCAAATCCATACTCAATATTTACTCCATTCCTACAGATTTTTTTCCTCTCTGTTACGTTAGCACACTTGTGCATTTCCTTACTCCTCTTTGCATTTTGCATCTTGTCCCAAACTTCATCTTACCATTCCAATTCCTTCCAATCATTACACTACCTATGCCAAAGCCCAACTCTCTTTTTCCCAATCTTGCACACTAGTTTCTAGTTTCTACAATGTGTTTTAGATACTCCTTGCTACAGATTTTGCTTCTCAACTCTCATACTACAACCACCATTCCATAGTACAAATCTCTACTAACCCAATACACACCTTGGTTCTCCATTCACCTAGCATCCCTTAATGCACAATTCCTACCAAAATTTGTGCCTAGTTCACCTATAGTCCTTAATCCTCAATACACATTCCATCAAATTCAACCTAAAGAGCCAACACCCAACAAGGGTCCTACCAGCACATAAAGGTTCATACAAAATTCCTCCAAGCATATACACAATTCTCCAAGCCCATACAATGCATTAACATATATACATGGCACCTTGCCCTTACTTTGCAATTCAATTTCACAAACTTCCTCCAATACCAAGCAAGCAAATTTTCACATGTTTTGGGTTTCATGATTCATTACCCATCCCACTATCTAATTACATATAGATAGTGCATTAAGATAGGTTTTTCTTACCTTGAGATCACCATTCTCTTTTAAGTTCTCCACCTCTCCTCTTCATCATTCTCGTCAAGTGAGCAATGGGGTTACCAAACCCCAAGCCAACATTCAAGAAACACCAAAATAGATACAATTAAAACTCCTTAACCCATTGGATAACTCTAATTCAACGAAAGGGCTTAAATGTCATTAGTTAGGGTTTTACCTTGGAGCTTTTAAGAGGGGTTTCAGCCTGAATACAAGGGGTTCTTGAAATACCCCAATTAAAAAAACATGGATTAAATATTTAATCACATTAATTAAGGCCTAAACATGCCTTAAAAGTCAACTGAGAACAACAGTGGTCAACCAAAAACAAGATGTTGCACCCTTTGACTGTTAAGGGTAAATAAATACCCAAATGAACTTCTTAGGACCTAAAAATTGTCCTAAGTATATTGACATAATATTAAACATATTATAACCGTTGGACAAACACTCCAACACAAAGAAAAAGCATTTACATGCTTCAAGGTCAAAAAGGGCAAAAAGGTGCTATAGGAAAACCTTAAAAATCAAATGACCTCTAAATGATATAAAATTGAATACCATGATCAAACATCATGTAAGGACACAACAAAACCGTTGTCAAAGAAAACAGAGCCCAGAAACACCTTGCGACACAAATGTGCACTAAACTCCTTAAAGCACGTTTTGTGTAATCGCCTTTTAAATTGGTTTTAAATGGGCTAAAGGTTATAAATACCTTTAAATATAATAAATATCATATTATATGATATTAGGAATTTAATTCCAGAAATTTACGAATTTTTACAAATTTAATATTAAAATATTAATAAAACCCTAAAGTGGGGCCCGTTTGGGTCAACATTGACTAAGTTGACCAATGTTGACCATTGACCACGAAATGGACTACATAAAATCAGATAAATAAGTCTCTTAAAGAACAAGAACCAGGTCACATGTGACAATTAAATATAGTCCTTTACTTTAGCATAAAATAACAAAAAAAGACATACTTTACCTTATAAAACAAAAAAAGTGGGCTCACTTACCTTTCCCATGTGAGCCAGCTGATTTGGAGCCTCCATTTGCTCCTCTTCCTTTTGAATTCGTGGCTCCAGCTGGTACAAGACAAAAGTGCTTAGTCACCTTAATAAATGGCTAAAAGTAACATTATTACTCCTTTAATCAATCAAATTGGAATCAATTATGTACAAATAATTCACCCACCTTTCCTATCATGTCCAGCTGCCCTTGCTGTTGTCTCCCACGAATTTATCAATTACAACCAGCCTTGGAGTCATCAAAGCAAGGAAATCATAAAAAAAATGCAAAAAGGTGCTTTAAGGCAATATTAGGTCTTTCCCTTCATTCCTTCCTCTTCAGCCGAGATGGCTCACCCTTGAGCTCTCTTTGGCTCCCCTCCACCGTAGGTAGAGTTCCAAGCACCATTGATGAGGTTTCAAGCTCTAGGTAAGCTCTTAAGGCATAAAAATGCCCACTTTCTTCATCTTTCCTTCCTTTTTCGATTGATCTACACTCCAACCTTTTCTATACATCTATGTAGAGTGATTTGGAGTTAGAGGAAGTTTTGGTTTCGTACATAACCAGATCTAAGGAGGAAAGTTCAAGTCTTGACCATTTAAGGTAAAAATGTGCTTAAGCTCATAACTTTTGATTCCCTTCAAGTTCGGATGTGAAACTTTGCTCATAGCCTCCTCTTCTTCTCCTTTTCATGTGGAATCTGTTGGTAAGCCATTTGGAGCAAGGGTGGCCGAGATCCAAAGGAAATACCCTCTTTAAGGCATTTTCCAAGGTAATCCTAATAACAAGAGTATTTGTTGAGATCTAACTATTTCCTATGTCACTATGGTGGATCTAACACCTTGTGGTGTTTGATTCAGGCCGAAAACCATCTTGAACTCTCCACACTCTTAAGGTAATTTTTGCCTTAAATCTTACATTAAATTACTTCCTATGGTTAGACTTGCTTGGAGACTAACTAGGCCTTGTTTCTGTTTGAAAACATGTAAAACAAGCTGTGGAGAATTTCTACTTAAGATGGCCGAACCAAACAAGGATTACCTAAGCTAAATCAAGGTATAAATCACTTAAACATTAACTTTGCTAAGTTAAAAATGTTCTAAGCTAATTCTAATGCTATTGCCGTGAGTGAAGAAGAATAATAAGGTCTTATTTGACCTTAAATGTTTAAGGAATGGTTTAATAAATTTTATAACTAATTAAACAAGCATAATTGTCAAATTTAAGACATTATGTGGAAGTTTGGTAAATAAATGAAGAATATATGGTGAGGCGAAAATCTATATGTATTTTGGGACATTATGTGTAATTTATTTTGCAATACAATGTTTGTAATAAGGCCATGTATTTTAGGCCATTTTATTTATGCATTTACAAGCTTTTAATTAAGTTTAAGTAGTATAAATGCATTACCGAAAATAAATGGGGTATTAGGTGTAATTAAATTAAATTTAAGGGCTTTAGAATAATAAGGCCGAAAATTAGAGGTAAAAAGGAGTTAAAATAAAGTTCATAAGATTTATAAAGTTTTGTGGGGTAAATGGTGAATTTTAGAAAGTTTGGGTACTAAACCGTAATTATAAAGAATTGGTGGTCAAGGAAATATTAAGGTGGTCAACATTGACCATATGCTAGGTTTTGACTAAATAAATAAGTTAGATAACTTATTTAAGGTTTTATAATAAGCTATGTATTTAATGGTAATATTTTTATAACATATGTGGTAAATATGTTATTACCAAAAATAAAGGGTGTACAATGGATTTTAAACACCCATGGGCTATTAGGAATTTTTAGGAATTTATTTGGTGGATTTTGGAATTAAAATGAACTATATATGTATAATATATGGTTATTATGTCATTATGACACTTTGGAGAAATATAGATGATGGAATGGAATGGAAATACCAAGAGTATATGGGTTAATAAGGATATTTATAACCCTTTGGTGGAATTTGGTGATTTTGGAATTATTAAGAGAATTTATTAAGATATGTGTATAAAATATGGTTTTAATGATATGGAAGAAACTATATGTTAAATAGGGCCAAATGGCAATTATAGAATAGCACAAGGGCTGTTCGGAATTTACAAAAAATAACCATAGGTTATACTCTTTTATAAGTTAGAATGTTATATTAAATGGTAATATAACATGGTAAAAAGAAAGGGGTGATTTTGTATAAAAAGGAAACTATGGTTTATGGAAAAGAATAAGATTTTCTTATGGTGCCTAAGAGGCAATAATAAATAGTTTTGTATAAAGACTATAGGTTATAAGTTAAAGGGAATAAAAATATCACATAGTATGATATTAGTATATGGTATAACATTACATAATGTTATGTGGTCAAAACGGAATTTAAATTAAGTTAAGGGTTATACTGAGTTAATAGGAGTAGAAAGATGAATTTTAGACTAAGGTCTATAATGTTATAAACGTTATGACAATGATATGGTTTAGATGGAATTGATATAAGGAAGGGTACTCACATAAAATAATGTGACAAACTATAAATAAATGAGATTTATAAACTAAGGTGTTTATGGAATAAACCTTAGGAGTTGTAATTATACAACATAAGATGTTACATGATATTAGGATAATAATCTTAATATAAGTTGTATAATATAATACAACTAATGGGAATAATCATCCAATAAAAGATGATAAAATGTAACATAAAATACAAGAGTTTATTAAACTCATGGGAATTACCTACGTGGTAAATATATACATACACAAGAATAATGTATATAAGGTGGATATATATATATATTGGTTGAAAACCATATGATTTAATGGTGGTGGTTATTTAAAAAAAAATAAAGATAGTTACGAACTATAAGTTATGAATTTTAGAATGCAGTATAATACAAGAATGCATGCATTCATGCAACTATAGGTTACGTACCTAAACTGGATGTGGATAAGATTAAAGAAATATAAGGAATTAAACTTAACAGTTGAAATAGTTTTGACGTACGCGTTTTAAGTAACAAAGCCGACTGTTTTAGAGAAACCCGTAACAAAACTGTAGAAAACAGGGGTGAACTGTCGGGGTTACTTATTATTCGGAAATACCGGATGTAGTTAGTCATGGAGACTGACTTATAGTTTTATTACCGTTTAGAGTATATTTCTGACAAGGATGCTTGACGAGCTAGCGGACTGCACGGAGCATAGGATCTTGCTGATTCATACTCCACCGTAATACAGTCAGGGTGAACGGTATGTAAAGGGGTTTGCCGAGTTGACCTAAGGTTGCTCCTTGGGCTCGGATTTGGTTGATATAACTTGTATGTTGTTATGTGTCTCTGGTTGTCTCTGAGGGCTTCCT
Source organism: Limonium bicolor (assembly GCA_023374045.1). NCBI lineage: Eukaryota > Viridiplantae > Streptophyta > Magnoliopsida > Caryophyllales > Plumbaginaceae > Limonium > Limonium bicolor. The sequence continues at coordinate 16,461,719 of CM041783.1, read as the reverse complement.
CAGTTCAGGCTTCTGTGTGATCTGTGATAAGATTGTTTGCCTGAATGTGTTAATTAATATGCATGAATTGTATATTATAGCTGCTTATTATTTACTGTTGTTGAGTTAACAGTATTGGTTCGTATATATGAACCTATATATATAAAACGAACTAGCGGCTATGGTGCTATCTTATATGAAATATAAGGAACGTAAGTTAAACGTTGTAGCACTATGATAATAACACATACATATTATCTGAGACTTTTGTACGGAGCATTGGCCTTTTCTATACGCCACTCTCGTATCTAACACTGGATCCCGAGTTTACAAACTCCGGATGGACTAATGACCTTAGTCTGCTGTGTTAGAAAATTTGGTAATGCGATGCGATGGTATATATAATAATTAATTAATGGAATGGAAGTAAAGCCAAGAGGATGTGGCTCTTGGGCGCGCTGTGATCACAAAAACGATACCAGGATGTCCGCGTACGGGTCCGTAAGTATCAAGAAAATTTCCCGTGAGCTAGAATGGCTCGTTGGTCGGAGACTCTACCGTTGGAGTGGCTACTGCCGTGGGTGACCCGCCATAATATATGGGTAACTAGAGACGTGTCGTTTTAACGAGACATTGTCACTAGATATAACTGAACAACTAAAACAATTGAGACATATACAGTGGCGAACAATACCATGGACGAGACTTAATACTTGTTTATCATTCTCGTTGTTTCGCTTTGTTGTTCATTGGTTATACTTGTGGGTATTATATTGTGTGTTGATGGTTGGATGGATGATTAGTGTCTATGAATATTTGGATGGTTATGTACATTATACATTTATGCTACAGTATTGTTATAACTGTAAAATGGAAGAGCATGAAACCAATCTAATAAAAGATGGTTAAAATGACAAGTGACCATTAGGGTCCAGGCCCGGCATACTCAGCGTCTATCGCTGATACTACACCATTTCAGGTTGTTGATCATTGTCGGAGCTGAAGAGCAGGAACAGGGTAATTGGAGACGTTGTATAGTAATGAAGATGGTGTGTGGTCTTATGTAAGGTTATGTATTTTTCAGGATTGGGTAGACGCTCACTTGTCGATGTTTATGGTTATGACTAGTATGATGTATAGGAGTTTCTCGTTATCACTGCGGTTGGCAGTTTGTTTATTTTGGAAGTTGGATGTAGTTTGGCTACGTTGCTCGCATGGGCGAGTAATGGCCGGTGACACCCGAGTGAGTTTTGTAATTGTTATTTATTTTCCGCTGCGAGACGTTTTTATTTATCGCTACGTGAGGGATTATATCGTGATTATGGAGAGGGGGTTACAGTTCTTCCACCATTGGGGAGTTGAAATCAAGCTCAATTCAAGAGGAAAAACAAGGCATTACTAAGAGGCAAAATCGGTCAAGAATGAAGAGTGAAGAAAAATTGATTTTTCTTGAAACTTTTTACCTTAGGAGGAAGAGGAGACTCCATGCTTCGAAATGGTGTCATTTATTCTCCAAATGCTCAAAACCCATGGAGATGAAGTTGCTCATTTTCGGATTTTGAAAAGATAGAAAGGTAGATCTTGATGTGGGGAGCAAGAATATACGATTTGTTTTTGATTTGGAGTTGTAATGGGGCTTGGGCAAGCTTGGAGATGTGAGCTGCCATGGATGAGCTGCAAAATCGCCAGAGGAAGGAGGAGGAATCGGCAGAGAGAGGAGGAAGTAGTACGTGGGGAAAAGAAATGAGGGGAGAGAGAAAGGTAAAATGCTTTTACCTTACTTTTTGCTTTTTACTTTTTACTTTATTTCCTTCTCTTTTTATTTCTAGCTAGTTTAAGTGTGTGAGAAAGCTAGTTACTCTCTTAAAAACCGGCCCACTAATATGCATGAGCTGGGAGCGTTTTTCATCTTTTACAGAAAACGCCCGTTAATTTACCCGGTTTAGCACTATTCACTAACCGGGCCCGTTTTCCGGAATTTTCTCGTTTCTTTAATTTTAATGGTTATTAAGCTTCCATTAATGCTTAATTATTATCATTTAATGATTTATAATTTTTACGGGTTCGTTTGACCACTTAAAATCGCGTTTTCGGGTTTTCTCAAAAGACGTGCGCTAAAGCTCTATTAGCGTTTTAATACATTATTCGGATCCGTTTTCTTCGGGAATCATTCCCGTATACTATTTAGGCATGAATAAGCACTAGGAACCCTTACGATACTATAACCGAGGTCTCGTACCTCCTATGGTTATTTAACGCTTATTTTAGCGTTTTCCACTTTCTAAGCGTTTTTCTCATTTCTTTTGGATTTATTTTCTTACCAAAATTACTTAGGCACTATTAGGCCCTTAAATACCATATTAAAATATTCTAATCACCATATTTAAGTTCGGGGTATTTCACCTATCGTGGTGTCGTGGTTTTGGGATACCAGTTGACTCCGCCTCATTCAAATAATCGGTCACAAGTTCTGTTTCTTCCTCAGTCACTATCGCTTCAATAATGCTCCCTTATGGTCGATACCTATTCTTCATTCTACTTTTCAGAATACCCATGTACCGTTCACAAGGGTACATGTACCGTAAATAGACCGGACCACATAATTGAATCTCTCGAACGATGTGTACAATTAAGTGCACCATTATGTCAAAGAAAGATGGTGAAAAATATATCTCAAGTTGGCATAATGTGACAACAATTTCACGTTGTAGATCATCGAGAGATATTACGTCAATTGCCTTGCTGCAGACACGTTGAAGAAGAAACATGACCGGGTTAACGCATTTCTGACATCATATGGCAATATCCCTTGGATTTCAACTAGATGAAGATGTAACATTAGTACATTATAATTGTGAGATTTCATGTCTAACAGTTTCAAATCCTTCATCGATACAATGTTCTTCCTGTTTGAAGAGTACCCAAATGGTACTTTTACCGAGTGCAGACACTTGCAGAAACTAATCTTTTCATTCTTTGAGAGCGTATAACATGTAGGAGGTAGGTATATTCATTTCCCATTCTCTTGTGGGTGTAACTCCTTTCATATACCCATGGCTTGCATGTCTTTTTTGACTTTCAATCCGTCTTTTGTTTTGCCGGCTAAGTTGAGCAAAGTCCCACACACTGCATTACCCACATTCTTCACAATGTGCATGATATCTAAACAGTGTCTCACAGGCAGATGACGCCAATAAGATAGATCCCAAAAAATAAAACACTTGTTCCAAATGTTCTTTGCCGGTTTTGATGTGTTTCCAAATACATTTACAATGTCCTTAACCTTTTTATACACTTCCTCAGAGCTCAGAGGTAAACGGGCCACACGAGTCTCGACCTCACCATTGAACAACTTTCTCTTTGTTACTCGATAAAGGTGATCTTCAGGCAGAAGACATCAATGGCACATATAAACATTCTTCCCACATTGTTTTAAACGGTTCGAACAAGTGTCTTCCTCGCACGGGACATGCAAATGTTCCTTCACCGTGTAACCAGACAAGCTCCCATATGTAGGGAAGTGGTTGACAATACAGAACAACAAAGCCTTGAGCGTGAAATTTTCTCTTACATAAGCATCATATACCACGGTCCCCTCATTCCATAGTAGTTTCATATCATCAATCAGTAGGGCGAGATACACATCAATGTTATTACCTGGCTACTTGGGACCAAATATCTGAAGTGATAACATGATGTACTTTCGTTTCATACACAACCATGAGGGCAAATTGTAGATCACTAGTAGAACAGGCCATGTACTGTGTTGACTACTCAACGTGCTGTACGGGTTCATTCCATCAGTACATAACCCAGGCCTTAGATTCCTATCTTCATGTTTGAAATGTTCTTTGCACCGTCTCTTGATGTTTCTCCACTGAGGCCCATCTATTGGATGTCTTAGTTTCTCATCACTTTTTCTACCCTCTGCGTGCCACCGTAAGTTCTTTGCATCTTTCGGATTGGAAAACAACCTTTTGAACCTAGGTATGATCGGTAAATACTACAATAGTTTAGTAAAAGGACATTTTTCTAAGCGGATGAGGAGTCACCATCCTTGAGCTTGTATCAAGACAATGAGCATTTCGCACAATTGTCTAGGTGTTCGTAATCACCCATGTACAACACACAATTGTTGGGACATCCATGTATCTTCTTATACTCAATCCCCATTGGACACATCCATTTCTTCGCCTCATAACTGGTGGTAGGGAGACCGCTCCCATCTGGAAGCATATCATGAAGCAGCTCGAGAAGTGTCGTGAAACTCTTGTCACTCCATCCATATCTCCCCTTCAAGTTGAACAAATTCAGAACAACCGTCAATTTTGTGTACTTAATGCAGGTAGGGTACAAGGCTGTCTTGGACGCATCCAACAACCTTTGATACTCATCCAGCCTGTCGATGAAATTGTCCTTGACATTATCAAGCATCTCATCCATTCTCTCATCATGGTAAGTCATCTCACTGTCAACATTGAATCCAGAATTACTTGGGAATTGATCCGACTCGTTGATAGTATCGAAGGTCTACTCGGTTCTTGAGTGACATCGATCATGACTGTAGGTAGTTGAAGCATTATCTTGAACTGATTCTCCATGAAAGTCCATCTTCTATAATGTGGCATGAAACCACGGGTCTTCAGATGGAATTGTATGACGTCGATGCTTGAATATTTCCTTACCACACCACAGTTAACACAAGGACATGGAATTTTCACCATCTTTGTCATGTCCATGTGCTGCACTGCCGCTTTGCAAAACTCTTTCAGCATCTTGTCAAAGTGATCCCCTCGATCACCATACATCCAGTCACGCTCCATACTATATGTGCAACAGATCACAGGTGTGAGAATTATCCTACGTAAAACTAAAATGTTTATGTAATATGGTTTGTATTTGCTTGCACAAGTTTATTTCCTAATGGAGCATGATTGGGATGATTGTCAAGTAATGTAGCCTAACTCTAAGGTTCCAAACACAAAATAAACTAGCATTTTAATTTCAACGAATCGTTGCATTTTTAAAACAGAAATCGGTGTTAAGTAACTTACTTGGTTTTAAGATGTATAAAGGGAAAAGCAGGCTAGGTAGTAGACAAGCAACGACAGTAGTGAGACTGAGACCTGATAAAAAATAAAAATTGTTATATTGAGACAAAATACAATATTACAAAGACATTTCTAGAAAAAAATCGGCATGACCTTTGCATAATTGTACACTTCCCATGCTTATTATTAAGCACTCACCAAAGTCATCACAACCACAAACATTCCAAAAATGGAAGAAATCAAACTAAATACAAATTCAATCATTAAACCACATTTTAAAAAATCAATTCTTCACTAGCTAATTGGCAAACAATTGCAAATTCAAATCATCAAACCAACACTTTCAAACTACACTCTCACTAGCTAATTGACAACAATAATCAAACCACATTTTCAATTCTTCAATGAATAAGTTTGAACCGGTTCAGAGATTATAACAGAATCCGAAGTTAAAATACTTACTTGTTTTTTCAGGATTTATAGAGAGTGAAGAAACTGGTGTCCGAGAGGTAGGCTAGTCTGCGAGAGATGCAGTAATACCACTTCTGATATATCTCTGCAAAGGCACAAAACAAAAATTAGAAAAGAAGCGTAACAACATATATGTACCTTGTTCATAGTTAGGCTTGCAAAATTATAGTGAGTGGAAAGAATGAAGAGACAAGTTAAAGCATTACACGTTCCCAAAATGAATTACTTTCAGCCCCGTCTTCAATGTGGCATACGAGAGACGCAACCGCTTCTAATTTATCTCTATAGAGGATACAAACAACACATTTTTTTTCACTCAGACATTATATCGAACACCTTGTGTACACAACAAATTATACTAGTTGTACATCATTATTATACACACATTATGCACACGCAACCACATTGTAACCAAAATCGGAACATTATAACAACAAATTTGCATGTTTTAAAATGAAATTCAAACTTACAATTTTCGGGCGTTTTCTAGGTGTTCAGTGG
>CM041783.1:16433355-16455217 GCA_023374045.1 Limonium bicolor | reverse complement strand
ACTGGATAAAATTATGTTATTTGACTTATATTTAATAAACTACAACATTTTAGAACTTTACAAAAAACAAATATAGCAAAAGACAAAATGATGCCACATAGTAAGCTTCTAATACGCGTTAAAGTAATCCTATTATCGTTTTATCTCATAAAATATTATTTTATAGATAATTAGGAAAAGAAAACAAAGATCATGTTTTCTTAAATCAACTGAACATAATTCCCACAAACCTGTCAATTTTGGGTTTTGGGTCGGATTGATCTCAACCCAAAACCGACCTGCTCGCATTTCACTTTAACCCGAAACCGACCTGAACACGAAGCGGGTTATGATTTGTCAACCTAAAACTAAAGATGGCAATGGGTCGGGTAGACCATCACCCGCACCCGTCACCCGACTTCACCCGCTTCACCCTCCCGACTCCACCCGCTCCACCCGCACCCGACCCGTTACCCGTTATGTATCACCCATCACCCGTTTACCTGTTTGTTTTTTAACCTTGTTCGCCAGTTAGGTTTGCAATTATTGTGAGTGGAGAGAAAATAGAGGCGCTTAGTATGTATGTTCCATGTTCACCGGTTAGGGTTGCAAAATTTATTTCAGAGAATAGACTGAAAAACTGGGCAGAGCCTGAACGTTCCATGTTTGCCAGTTACGGTTGCAAAATTACCATGAGTGAGAGAGAAAATAGAGGCGCAGAACATGTATGTTCCATCTTCGCCAGTTAGGATTGCAAAATTACCTTCAATGAAGAAATTAATAGAGCATGTAAGTTCCTTGTTCTCCGGTTAGAGTTGAAAAAAAATAACCTTCAGTGAAGAGAAAAATTAGAGGGACGAGAGAAGATACAGGTGCAAAGCATCTATGTTCCATGTTTGCCAGTTAGGGTTGCAATTACCTTCAATGAAGAGAATTAAAACTGCGCAAAACATGTACGTTAGGGCTGCAAAATTACCAAGAGTGATGAGAATGAAGAATGACGTAGTCGCAGAGCATGAATGTTCCTTGTTCACTAGTTAGGGTTGCAAAATTACCGTGAGTGAAGGAGAATGAAGATTAGTTAACAACTTAACATATAATATATATTATATTTATGCGGGTGAGCGGGTTGGGTGAACAGGTCGGGTGACGGGCTGAAAATGTACCCGTCACCCGACCCGCACCCGTTTCACCCATCACCCATTTTCACTCATTTTTTGCTACTTTTTCACCCAGTTTGGCGGGTCGGGTGACCGAGTGAAACGGGTACCCATGGACCTATTGCCATCCCTACCCAAAACCGACCCAGATCACATATCCCCAACCCGAACCCAACCTGGTAGACATGAACCCGAAATTGACACGTTACCCTAAACCCCAAATCAACTCTAAATCAACCCAACCTGAAATTAAAAATACTATACTATCAATACAAAATCACCAAAACAATATATCATAACATATAAAACTATTAACCATAAATAGTTATATTATTCGTATAACTATAAGAATATATATTTTATTATTATTTTTTAAAAAATCAGGTTAAGAGTTGAAATCAAATTTACTGACTAAACTCAAAACTGACCCGGATTTTAACAATCCAACCCCGAACTTGATCAATGTTGCATCGCCGCATCGGATTTTGGGTACATGTCAAAATGGATAACCTACAACAACCACCAGCGAACACGATTATCTTTCTCTACCAATTTTTTGAATGGTGACTAGTGTACCGCAGTGTGAATAAGCACACGCCCCCGGCAATTATCTAGCTCGCTGCCTCCATGGTGTCTCCCCTGCGTCGTTAGAATGGAAGACATGACCGCGTATTACCAGCCACCACCACCAGGTCTACATTCTTACTACCCACCTCATACCGCCGGAGCAGCTGCACTGCCTCCCGTGGCACCTGTCCCGGCTGCTCTTGTAATTGCGCCTCACGACCCGTACTACCAATCTCAGTATCAGCATTCCGCTCTGGCCTCCTATTCGCAACTGATTTCTCCTTCATCGTTTTCCCAAGATGGCGTCCGAACTCTCTTTGTCGCCGGTCTCCCCGAAGATGTCAAGCCCCGAGAAATTTACAATCTTTTTCGAGAATTTCCCGGTTTCGAGTCCTCTAATCTGCGCGTTGGGGAGAAGGTTCTTCATTTCTGTTCTTTCCCTTTCCGAATAAGATTATTTTTTGTGCTTTCGAATTGAATTTCTATTTTTACTTGGCTAGGGAAGTTTATAGGATATGCGATTGTAAATTGGTTATGGGCGATTGTAAAGGATGTGTCTAGTTCTGTCGAGGTATCATACTTCAGGACAGTAGTCGACGACCATGTAACATATTTAATCACTTTAGGGTTGAACTTTAGATGAAAAAAAATCCCAAATAGCCCACATTTACAAAATAAATCTGTTTATTAATTTCCTTTTAAAACTAATTCTTTATGTAACACTCTCGTGAGAAATCGTTTCTTCGAAAGACGTTTTCATTAATTCTTGAAATTGATATCGTCGTTTGAAATTGATATCGTCGTGTGAAGAACGATTTCACCTGTTACCCAACACTTAAAAAAATTTTAAGTGTTAACGTCACTATGTCTCAGTTTAACTCAGGTGATTTCTAAAGTCATCTTTTGAAAAGACGATTTCTCAGATCCCAGAAATAAGTGAAATCAGCTTCTGGAATTAATAAAATCATCTTTTGAAGAGACGATTTCTCCTGGAGTGTTTTAGGAATTAGTTTCAGATGAAGGTTAATAACAGAAATATGTTTGCAGAATCAAGTTATTTTGGACTTTTTTTCAACTTTAGATTGCCTACATCTTTTAAATGGAGTTAGAAATGCGCTATCCTTCCCGAGGTAACTTATTTGACCTTCATGTAAAATAGAAACTGCAATTGTTGCTTGGAGAAAAAATAATGGAAGATTAGTTCAGTGGCCAATCATAGACAAGGTTGCTCTGATACTTTCTTAATTCACAGATGCTTATCAAAAGAGATTAAAGGGCAGAAAGAACTCCATCTCTTCTAGGGTTATGATCCTTAATTATCCCCCCTCTCTCCCTCTCCCTCTTCCCCTCTTTCTCTCTCACCCACCCACACACAATGCTTTATTTTGAAATAACTCCAAAAGTTCTTTTTGTTATGATCTCTCAATATTTGCAGCGATTTGCATTTGCTGAATTCACGGACCAACAGTCCGCCCTCGTTGCAATGCATGCAATCAGCGTAAGCACTAATGATCCTCAGATTCTTTTGGATATATGCTTGGCTATTGCTATGATATTTTTGTTATTGCTCACTATTTTTGTCTTAGAAATTATATGAGTGAACTTTTTTGATTAATCATGCTTGAAGGTAGGTTAGGTGATTAGTTGTAGGTTGGGTTCGAACCGACTCTTAGTCGTATGGTTAAGCATAAAATCTTAGGTTTAATGCCAAGCTTCAACTTCAGTGATATTTCTCACTCCTTGCTATCATCTGATATGTTGGGAGAAACAATGTTACACATGCTATGGAAGCCTCAAATATACTTTTAATATTTGCAGATATGCTCCTCTAGCCTTACCGAATTTCTTACTTTTGAGTTCATCTTAGCGCATATAAACTAATACTTGGTGCATTATACTCATTTTCTTGTGTTCTAAACTTGCGGCTCTTCCTATTATTCAGGGAATGGAATTTGATCTGGAAAAAGGGTCAACTTTGCATATTGAGCTTGCAAAGTCTAATTCAAGAACCAAGCGGTTGAGAACGGGTATACTCCAGCCACCCTCATTTCAGCTCTAACACACTCTCCTCTCTTCAGTTTTATAGTTTCTCTCTGAACTGTTTGGTGTTTGTTACAGAAGATGTTGATAAGCCTGGCTCAGATAAGAAATTCAAGGGATCACCTTTATCATCGACCAGTTTTGATAAAGGTAAATATAGTTGTTAGGATGGCCCTCTTGAGCTTTTGATAAAGCTAATAGGTTAGCTGTCTATAGATATGTTTGGTTTTGCATGCCCAGCGAGGGTAAATATGAAACAATACAGGGACTGATACATTTATTTGGTAGCTCAACTTTCTTCACATCTGTCTTAGGGCATCCACAATAAGGAAAGTAGATTCACTTCTCTAATAAATATTATTTTATTATATTCTTTTTCAGTCTCTCTTGTTTGCCTAGTTTCTCTAAAATAAGTTTCTTAGATACTAAGAAACTCTCTCTCATTCTCTTTCTTCCACCTCTCATTTTTCCTTTCCCTTTTAATTCTTAAGAGTTGAATCTACTTCATTTGTGGATGCCCTTACTCTGCTTAACTGGTCACATGGCAACACCATATGTATGCAAAGCTCACACTGCACATGTTTTTGCACGTATGGGGACTAGCAGGTCTTGGCAGCTTTCACATTTCTGGAATGGGTAATTCTGCTCACAACATAATTGGTTATCCATCCACACAGAGGTCATTAGCACAACTTTTGTACATCTTAACTATATTTGGACAAGACTAATTCTAGATGGCCAAGCACATTAATTTGGTTGCAGTACTTGCTTGAATGATGCAGTCCCTTCTGTATAAGAAGGACCATTTTATTGCTGTTGTATCAAAATATATAAATGCTTCATGTGACAAACCCAAATAACACAAGAATATATGTTTTTTGCTTTTAATTTGACTCTCATTCTGAACACATTTGGCCTTTTGTTTCCCTGTCCTTGTTTTTTTGGGGGTGACTTCAGTAGCAGAGGAAGCAGTCCAAATGCTGGGAGACTAGTAAGTACTAATCTTATTTTTGATGCACCTCTTGCATGCCACAGTGTCATCCTTGTGTAATTTTGGAGTTTCATAATTCTTTTCATCGTCTAGCTGCTCTTTTTTGCATGTTTTATCATTGATCTTGTGCGCTATATATTGCTTTTGCATCATGACGGGGTGCCATCTGTTCCACTGAGTTATGAATAGTTCTATCTTAAAATGGACAAGATTTTTGTGTATTGTCAGTATTCTTCATGAACTCTTATACAGATGTGTCAGATTGCTCTATTGGGAGTTATCAAACATCCATCAGATTTTGTGTAATTCTAGTCGCTAAATGTTGCGTCTGCAGAACTGTCCTACTCCATGGAACTTGTGTCAGTTGGAAATCGATTTTAGAAACCTGAACATGTCATCACTAGATATATGTTACTCCTTTCCAAATAAAAAGCCTAAATGATGAGCCTACATATGTCTTTTGCCTTGTATACAAATCTTGACTCCAATAAGGTTCCAACTCTCATAGGAAAAATATACATATATCGGTAAGCAACTATTTGTTGGCATTGGATAAGCGTTGTCGTGAAAGTTTGATTTTAAATTACTATGCAGTTCCTATTTTCTAATCAGTGTTGGCGTCACAAGAACTCATACATGTTTGATGTTTAGAGGTTATATGATGGGTTGGAAAGTTTCTGGTATTGGCCTACGGTTCTGTCAAGATGGACGGCTAATGTAACTTAGATGCTATATGTATAGCCATCAACTTTAGTTTCCTGAAACCATTCAGTTTCATGGGGCCGTGTATATAGTAGAGTTGGAAATGGATGGAGGAAGAATAGGTGGAAACTTTAGTTTGTGGTAGGATAGACACTTAAAAGGCACTATATAGGTGTGGTAAACTTTTACTGCAAGGTTTACAGCTGAATGGGGCCGTGTACAGATTTGGTTTCCCTTTTTCTTTTCTTTTTTTTTTTTTTTTTTGCTTTTCTAGGGAAACGTTGTCCCCCTATATTGTTAGGTTGGTTGAAATTATCCTATTTAAAGTGAAAGATATTTTTATGGTATTGTAGTAGCAGTTGATTGTATCTTCTTCTGCTCCTCAGCATAACCCTCCGTGTCCGACACTGTTTGTGGCTAACTTAGGGCCCAGCTGCAATGAGCTTGAGCTGAATCAAATTTTCTCAAGGTTTGCATTGCGCTCTTTAGATTCCAACCTTTACCATCTCCATTGCTCTTGCAATTTGTCAGGGTTTTTATTTCCCTCAGATGCCGTGGGTTCATAAGCTGAAGATGCAGAGCCCGTATGGACGTCCAGTTGCATTGTAGACTTTGAGGTTCTTTCTTTATTCTGCTTTTTTCTTTGTCTGAATCAGTCCAGCACTCTTTTTTGATTGTTGAATTGTCAAAGTGAATGCTGCTAGTGGGAGGGTGGCAGAGTGAACTCTAGGTTTTCAGCTACTATTTACAAAGATTGGGGAGGCCATAATTGAAAACATAAATCTGTTGGGGTTTGAGACTGAAAAGACGATTCCTAATCAGATATAGAGAATGAGAAAAAGAATAAACTTGAGGTCATCTAATGGGAAACAGGTCTTTGAATTTCTTAAATGATTTCTGCGAACTGCTGCTCGCTTTTCTTCAAAGAAATAAAATAAAAAACATAGAATCAGGTTTTTCGTTTCTAACATTATTCAACAACTAATGTACTTTGAACCGGAAACAATACAATTCCATAAGAACCAAAGGTTCGGTGGAACAGCGTATGGACAGTATTTAAAAAAGAAAGATGTTTGGTATGTTGCAGGATACTGCTCGTCAAGTGAAGCATTGAGTCAACTGCAAGGGGCTATTCTTTACTCATCCACAGATGGTGAAGGGATGCGCTTAGAGTATCCTTTAGATCACTTTCTCGAATTTTTGATTTTTATCCTTTCCCATTCACTCTGTTGTAGTTTCACTTGACCATTATAGATTTGCCAAATCTCGAATGGGAATGCGGAAGAAGCCTAAGTAAATAGACCGAACAAAAGATTTTCCAGACTAGACCTCCTTCAGGCTTTGGTTAACTGGCTGATGATGTTAATGTTTATATATGCTTCAGTCCCGCTGTATGTCTTTTTTTCGATAGTTACGGTAGTTAGGTTTTGACCCCAATACCACTGTTCTACCGACAAGGCACGGGCCAAGCCCCCGCTGTATGTCTTTTGTTTCACTAACATGCTTTATTTTACTTTCTTCTGAAATTGTATTGCTTCATCGCTCAAAGCGTGTGTCGTTGTAACCTAAACAGACGACTTGCAGTATGGTAACGCACTAACCTTTTTTTTAATTGTTTTTTTTGGGGGGGGGGGGGGGGGGTGGGTGGGGGGTGTGTTTTTTTAGTTCGTGTGAAGGGCATTTTAATGGGAATCGATCAAGAAGAACCCATACACTTGAGCATGAACAATTTGAGAAATTAACCTCCTTTCCTTTGTTTTTTCTAGGGGTTTGTTGTGTCTGTCTAAGAATGTGGAAAACCGGTTGCTGGTTTTATATAGACCCCATTCTTTTGCACAATGCCTCGAGGCCTAAGGAGCCCATTATTTAGAGGTTCTCTGAAAAGCTGATACTCTTAATAATCGTTGGGTTAAGAGGAAAAATCATAGCCAAAAGCAAATAACTACAAACTTAGCTAATCTTGGCGGCTGAGATACAGAATTCTCAGGATAAATCTTTACTGTAAAGTGTTACTGTCGTTAGTCATCTATGTACTTATTATGCCTTTCAAACACATACATACACAACCGCTGTGATAATCGAGAGATAGTAACTCTACAACTTATAACCCTTTTTCAGTATACATGTGAGCAAATCAAAATAATACAACGTGATTAAAATTCCAAATAAAGGATCCAAAGGGGTAGTATAAAACTAACTACCCAAATCCCGTATTCCACTGACGTCTTCGTTGTGTACCTGAAACTGGTTAGGCCATAGCGGGCCTAACACAAATTGCTGAGTATGATAACATGTAACCCACTGGCTAACGGGCTATACATGACTAATTGTTAAGTGAGGATACGGTTAATTATACAACAACAATATATAAGTGTTTAACACACAACACTCTAACATGTATCTCAATCATCCAATCAATTATAAAATTTCATCACAACAGAAACAAGACATCAACATAGTGAGTCAGTAATCCGTTCATTCCTAGGCCCTGAGATTATTTTGAAATCTTGTAATAGACCTTAACTTACTTATCTTTGGATATTCCACACAATGGAATTGCCTCTTAATTTAGTTAATATTTTAACTTAATTCGAGTATGTGTAAACCTTGTTAGAAGAGCAATAAACTTCCATGAACCACTGTCATAGTGACATATATTAAGTTGGGTATGTATGAACCCTATTAATCGAGATTAAGACTCTCGTATGTATAACTAAGTGGGTACCTTTAAACCCGTTGGTGAGTGTAAAATTCCCTTAACCACCATCAAGAATGATATATATTGAGTTGGGTACCTTTAAACCCGGTGGATGAGTATAAAACTTCCCCCACAACCACCGTCAGGAATGACGTATATTAATTTGGAAGTCGATCCGATGCGGGTGCCAATCTCCTAACACAGCGTGCACGACCAGAACTTCCTGGACTACTCACTATCCCCCTAACCCGAACTCGTTAGAAGTCTCATTGGAACAATCGTCCTACTTCTAGAGTATAGTTCGAATCATCACTATTCTGGATGTTGACTATATATATTGGAGGGAAATTAGTTAGGAAATTCTCATATAATATTTCCGTTAGATGGTTCATTTACTCGAACCTCTAAGTTCTATAACCATCATCGTATGTATCGTATGTGTGTTTTATATTCACTCTAACGTGTAATTAGTAGCACACAACATAGAAGGTCAAGGTTAGATAAGTGCAATAACGCGTAGCAACATAAAAAGTCACACTCCATGCAATTATCCTATTGGTCATTTCACACAACAAATAGCACACAAGCCGATGTCACTCGGTAGCACGCAGGGTACATGAAATCGTACCGTACACCGGAGAAGAAGCTCATCTAACTCCCAACTTTTGTCTCGGTTATCGTCCCAACTATCCCGATCCAATAATTGGACCAACTGAGAGTGTCGTTTATTTGTTACACTCGTTACAACGGTTTCTCGTATTATGTTTCTCTCATACGTTTTCCTCTTAGTTAAACTTACCGACTATATAACATGTGTGTATAGATATTCTCATAATTTCTCACCACATTAGACATATCATTAAACCTTTTATACTTAGTGGAGTATTGTATCTCTCTCTCTCTCTCTCTCTCTCTCTCTCTCTCTCTCTCTCTCTCTATTCTTATTGTTACATTATATAGTCTCAAACTTTAGGAATTATATACCTATTCTTATGAGTTATACAACTCTAATCCCTTACTCAATTAACCAAAATCTCAATCCTTTGATTAATATATTCTCCCTTCTAATTAAATGTCATACTAAGTTACTTTTATCCACTTAACATTGGTGTATTCATATAGACACTTGTTCTTATAATTGTTATTGTTAATAATAACATTATATCAATCCTCCAATGATTCCAACTTTGTAATTCAACCACCATTACATAATTTCAAACCTTTAGGTTAATTGTTTCAATTCTCAAATTATATATACCTCTCTATAATATTTACACTTTTGAGGTTGTTTTTACAAGTTTCAAAGTCACTCTTATAGGATATGAACTTTCTAATTATTTTATAATCCTTATATATACATATATGGTCATATGTACTTACATCATATGTTATTATTCTCCCAAATGACATAACAACTTTATTAATTCTTGATATGCCTTAAACTGTGACACATAGCATGACTAAACGTCCTAATACTTTTGTTTATTACATCATAACCCCAAATATCATTTAATGTTTACAATTTAATTCCTTATACTTGTATGACCTATAGTTTTCATTCCTTACTTGTTTATACCAAAGTTACACTTCTGTTTTCTTCCAACCTCTAAATAGAACCTACACTTTCTTAATTTCTGAACTATTGTCCAGTATTTTACGGATATTACAATTTGATCCCACTAATTTATAACCTTTACAATTTCCCATTAATTTAACTATCTTTTAATTTTATGTCTTGCTTTAAAAACTCCAAATTCTCGTCTACAATTTTGGTAATTACCAAAGGCCACAATACTAATTGGCCTATACACAACATTTTCTATAATTATGCTTTGACTCCATGATTTCTATTTAATTTATAGTTTAAGCTCTTTACTCAATAAATTCCAAACTTACCCCATAATTTTCAAAAATTCTTCTACAGACCCTTATGCCATTCGGCCTCTATTTAAATTTTTCCTTAATTACAATCTCACCCCATAATTTTTATAATCTTTAAATTTATACTATATTTCTTATTTAATTTCATATTTTATATTTCACTATTTATTCCTCTAGTTGGGTCCCAATCTGTCAAGAATTTACAATTTGCCCCTTAAATTCCTTAAACTTACATATTTCCATTTCTTACCAAACAAGCCCTCATATTATTGGCTTTATATTATTCCTAGCACCCCAATTTTGTTTTCTTTCCATTTAACAACCTTTCTCTGTTGTTAAGTTTTGTTTTCTTTTCCATTTAACAACCTTTCTCTGTTGTTAAGTTTGTTAAATCATCATATAAACTCCTTCTAAAATAAGTTAGAGGGTTTGCAACCACTTGTATCTACAAGTTGTAGTTGGTTCTTGGATTAAATAAGCTTTTGTTCTTATTTGCGCCTTGAGCTTTATTCACAATCTTGTGCTCTTGCTCATGCGTAAGTTATTTACGTCGCTTACAACATAAGTCTCTAGTTCTCTAAACTCTATCAAGTCAATTAGGTTACATTTTTTTATGTATACTGAA
Source organism: Limonium bicolor (assembly GCA_023374045.1). NCBI lineage: Eukaryota > Viridiplantae > Streptophyta > Magnoliopsida > Caryophyllales > Plumbaginaceae > Limonium > Limonium bicolor. Next base: position 16,444,574 of record CM041783.1, on the reverse strand, counting down.
CTACATGACAAGGTTGATACATCATGCTTCCTTTTAATAGGAGTCCTCTTAAGCAATTTGATATTAATCAGCTTCTATCATTAATCAAGGCGAAGGTTGCTTGTGACGGTACCTTCGCTCTCATAGACTTGTGTCCTTCAATGGTATTAAGGTTATATTCTCTTTAGGCATATGCCTTATGGTGATCAAACTTGTTGTTCATTCTGGTGGTTACGCACCTTCATCACAATACTTGTTCAATCTTTGTTGCCTCTAGCACCCTTTTAAGATTGCATTTGGGTGTTAAAGAGTTAAGCATGTACGCTAACTAGTGTTTACTGAAATAGAGTCTTCACTCTAAGCCTGTATGTTCATTACATTGATGAATTTAAATCATCATTTCTCTGCGGCTCAAGAAGACAACAATGGCGTCCTCCTTTGCTACCGATGTAACGCTTCTTGCCCTCAAGGTAAGTTATGCTACTATCGTTTGCTTCCAATCTTAGGTAATCTACCGTATAACGAAGTCCATTTCCATCTTGATGTTATGGCATTACGTTGCGGCCAAGTCGGGTTTTCCCGTGTAGAGAAATCTTTTCTCCTCCTTGGCGCTCTTTAATCATTTACCCCTCTAGGCAATAATTGAGGTACGGGCAACAGTGGGTGGGGTACTAATGCTATTCCCCAGAACACACTCCTCAAAGCGTAAAGATGGTCGTCACTTTCCCATGAAGCTTGGGGTTGCAGGACCTCCAACGCCTTTGGTATGCCTCGTCCTCATCTCCTTATCTCTTCTCCAACCCCTTTCTGACTTTTGTCAGGAGGGTGGGTTGATTCATGTATCGGTAATATACCGCATTCAAACTTACCAGTATTCAAGTGCCCTCACAGCTAATTCTGCATGTTTTAAAGATTCCTAGGGGTTCCCTAGATCATGAACCTCACACACGTTTTCTCACGCCCAAAATCTTATGCTCACAATATTCTCTGACTATCTTTTAGTAATCAGAGCTGAATGATACCACTTTTTGTAACACCCTCAACCCGTAATCCACAATTAGCGGTAATTAACAACGCCAACCTTAACATAACCGCAACGGAATTAAACCAACCCGATGTTACCACCATCAGTCACCCATGTGACTAACTAGGCCTTTCAAACATATACATACACAACCGCTGTGATAACCGAGAGATAGTAACTCCACAACTTATGAAATACCCCAAACTTAAATATGGTAATTAAACATCAAGTTATGATATAATAAGGCTAAAACATGCCTTAGAAACATTGGTGAACAACTTAAAACCCTTGGAACACAAAAACACTTTAAAGATTAGTGCAAAACTTGCCTTAGAGTTTGTGTAAACTTAAGTAGGGTCCCTGATAAGTGCAAAACATATAGACTTTTTAGGGTTTAATCACCTTATTAATTGTAGCATTTTTAGTAATGTTTCTCACTTATCTAGGGTTTTTCCTATAAATATGTTTTATATTTACTGATGTATTTTATGTGTTAAATTGTAGGAAAAATACCTAAAACATACATATGTTTATAAGGGATTAAAAGATGGTCACGTGAGGAAGAACGTGCATGCATGAATTGCATGCAACCGCCCAATAAGGGGCGGACCACTCTGAATGGAGGCAACCGCCTTATATTATGAGGACGGGAATAGAGAGTACCGCCCAATAAGGGGCGGACGAAACAGAGGCGACCGCCTCATACGAGGCGGACAAGAGACAGAGTGTACCGCCAGATATCAAGCGGACGCCACACGAGACCGCCTATTAACATGCGGTTGAGACAGAGGAGACCGCTCCTTATCTAGCGGACACGTGTAAATCAACGGATAATCTTCTTCGCCGACTCACTCTGCAACTTGACTCGCCTTATCGTTTTAGCAGTCGGCGCCTACCAGAAATCACGCACGCGTTGCAGCCCTGTCCCCTGCGCAATCAATGAGCTGCAATCAATGGGGAGCTGCAATCATCGAGCTCAATCAATGAAGCTGCTGCTCTGCTTCTTCTTCCTCTATAAATACAACACTCGTCTCACCTTCTCCATGTCCTTCCAGAGGTTCCGTCCGTGGTTCCTCCTGGAGTTCCAATTCACACCATCATTCCATCTTCGTACCACTACACTTTCACTCACTCGTTCATTTTCATTTCTAATCTCCCGCTTCTCCATTTGTTTTCTTTTCATCTCATTAATCTCACCTCTAGTCTCACGTATTTAAATAGAAGACCAAACTATTTAATATGTTAGGTTAGAGTTCGTATGCTTTGCGAATGATTATTATGTTCTGTATTAATTATGCAATGTTTTTACTGGTTTTAATTTAATGAAGTTTGTTACGCTTAAAGCTCATCTCTCGCCTTTTTAATAAATGTCATGAGTTTATTAAATTGCTTGCTAAGTCTATTTTGATCAGACCAGGTGATAAATAGATAGGTTGATTAAGCCGTAAATCTGAGAAAGCTCTATTATGATTTAATGAGTTAGTATTTTCAGATGCAATTATATTTCCTCGAACTTAATGTCCGTTTACATAAGAGTGCTCGAACCTTGATTAGACCGAGCATTTCTGGTAAACGAGTTCTTATGAGGCTATGACTTAGTCCTTAAGATAATTAAAGGAATTTTGCCAGACAATTATAATTAAACCAGTAGGAATAGCATGAAAGAGCAGATAATATTAATCTGAACCAGAGTCCCGTTTAGTTTATCTGTTAATTTAGTTTATTTTCTTTCCTTATATTTATAAAAAAACAAGTCAATTAATCCCCCCTCTTGTGACACGCTTAGGTACTTTAATATGTACATTAGTCCCGTGGTTCGATATCCGGTCGCTTACATTTCACTATACTACTGCGACCGGGATTTGTTTGCAGCCCGACGTTTATTTTGAGTTTTAATTTCTTTTCTTTAATTTTTATTACACCACTTAAACCACTCACGATATAACGTCTGCAAAATGGCGCCGTTGCCGGGGACTAGATTTATTCTAGTTCCTAAGCCCCGGATTATTCACTTGTTTAATTATAAATATTTTGTTCTTTTATTTCTGTTAATATTATGTCCATAATATTTTGTTTATTGTTAATATTAATTATCTACTATATTATGTTAATATTAATTATCTAATAATCTGTTAATATTAATTGGACACCTGATTTTGGACATATGACTTTGGACACCTGACTTTGGCCATCTAACTTCGGACTTCTAACTTCTGACATCTAACTTCTAACTCTTATATTATTGTCATTTAATTTCCATTGTCTCTAACATTTAATCTCCATTGTCCCTAACATTTAATTTCCTGTGTATACTAACTACTAACTTATAATTTCTGTCATTTAATTTCCTGTCATTTCTTTCCATTGTCTCTAACTACTAACGTTAATTATTCTGTCAACTAATTAAATTAACTTCTAATTTTATGTCATTATTTTTACTAACCTATACTTTATATTTCTGTCTGTTACGAATGAAAGCGAAAAAAAAAAAATCGAACAAGGTCTTGTCCGCCAGATATCATGCGGACATCACACAAGGCCTTGTCCGCCACTTACCACGCGGACTCCACACACGAGACCGCCTCGCGGACGTCTCCACTCTTGTCCGCCACTTAACTAGCGGACGGCACACATCTTACCGCCTGATAACTAGCGGACGGACTTCGCAAATAAAAAAAGAGCTTCAAACGATGCGTTTCACTCAATCTGTTCTTCTCCAGAGCTCGAACCGGTACAGAGGAGAACGAACAAGCCGCGTGTGGAGGGTGATTTTCGGTAGGAGGGGGTCTATCTAAATGGTTCTGACTAAGAAGTCTAGATCCCAGAAAATGCCATTCTGTGGAGGGTAAAAACCCGTTATTCTTGGCATCCCTCAAATACCTACTGAATCGTCCGTCTTTCCCCGAAAGCATAAAGGGGAGTGCAAGTGCACTACACCCCTCCGATGGGCTCCACGCGGACTTATGCCTCTATAAGGCGGAATTGACTAGAGTCGCCACCTAGTTTAACCTAAGAATACTAGGAAGGAAAGGAAGGAGGGTTCTAAGAACCGTTATTGACTCTGAGATTACTACCTATGGATAGGACTTATCTGATCATACTAGAGATTCTATGTGGGTTCGCACTGGGTTACACCCCTCGGAAGTGGCAATGACCACAACCTTGGATTGGTGCCGAGGAAACCTCGGTCTCCAATTGTCGGGATTTCCTTCTTTCAAAACTTGTTAGAGAGATTCATTTGAAAACCAAAGGATAGGATTGAGCGAAGGGGGATGATGCGGCCGGTATTGGAGTTGGTCTGGTTGAAGTGTTTTGAGAGGTTTTAAATGCTCTCTGAGAGATTGAGGTTGTTTTAGGCCCTCACGGGATTAAGAGAATGATGGGAGTTTTGAGGAGTAAAGGGGCCTTTGGTCATTCTTGGTGGAGTTAAGGGGTATTTGAATCACTTGGCTGATTCGAGGAGTTTCCCGGGGTTTGTTAGGTTCATCTTTCGGAGTGGTCGAATGGTTTGAAGAGGAATTTGGATTTTGAATATGATTGAGTGTGGGAAAGGATTTTTTATTTGCAAGTATTCAGGTTTTGAAGATGTTTCAGGTTTTTGGGAGTTTTCAAGAATTGGAAGTCCTAAGTGACTCAGAGTTGGTTCAGAGGAGGGTCGAGAAGTGTTTTTGGGTCCTAGAGCTCAAATGGAAGTGTTGGATTGGGGTGTCCAGAATTGTCTCTCTTAAAGTCTTTTAAAAAATCATTTTTTTGTTGTAAAAGGGCGGATAATCCCGAGGGATTACCCTATGTACCCCCTCGAACACGACACTTTATTAATGAAGGTGCCGAGGCTCGAAAGATGGGGCAATGAATTTTGTCGAAAAATAGGATTCAGAGAGAAACACCATGAATGAGTTTTTCTCGGTCAAACCCTGGTAACGTCTAACTCCCAGGTTTTAAAACATTAAAAACCAAAAACATTGAAATCGAGTGGAAGGAGTGACGATTCTAAAATCCCGGCTGCAACTAGGAAGGTCGTTACTTCCGTAGCACCCCGCCTTGTAAAAATCTAGGCTGCAATTAGGGGAGGTTTGTCACCCTAATGCCCCGCCTAAAGAGATCCAGACTGCGACTAGGGAGGTTATGACCCCAGTGCCCCGCCTCGGATTTTTATTTTGGAAGAGAGACAAGCAATGTCTAACCAGGAAGAAAATGTTTTGAAGGGGTTAGACATTTCTGCTCCCCGAAAACAAATTATTGGGATTTGAAAACCAAGTTAGAAAACTTTGAAAGTTGTTCGGAATTCTTGACGAAGAAACACTGATTTTGAGAAACGTTTTAGGAGAAAACTTTCTGTATATGTGAGAAGAACTTTCTGCAATAGAGAAGAGTTTTCTGTGATGTGGAGAAGAGTTTTTCCTTAAAATCCTACAAAATGGTTTCTTTGAAAACTTGGTGAACTTTGAATAAAAAGACTGTTTGAAATTCGAGAAGGGGGATTCTCTGGATTTTTGGATTTTGAATAGAATTTACAAGTCGGGTTTGAAGTGAATGCGTCAAAATTGAATTGAGATTAAAAACGAATTGGATTTGAATTGGATTGGGTTTGAATTGAATGAAATTGGGTTGAATTGGATTTGGGTTGAGGTCGAGTTTGGAATTGGTTGAGGTTCGAGTTCGGTTTGGATTGAGGTTTAGGCTTGAACTAGATTGAGTTCGGGTTGAGTCAAAGTTGGGTCAAGGTCAACGTTTTGGGTCAAGGTCAACGTTTTGGGTCAAGGTCAACATTTTGGGTCAAGGTCAACGTTTTGGGTCAAGGTCAACGTTTTGGGTCAAGGTCAACACTTTTTTGGTCAAGGTCAAATTTTTGAGTCAAGGTCAACGTTTTGGGTCAAGGTCAAGGTTTTTGGTCAAAGGTCAACCTTTGGTTCAAGGTTTGATTCTTGTGGACTTAACTTAATTTTTGTGGACTTAGGCTTTGTGGACTTGGGCCTGATTTGAGACATGGGTCTCTTGTGGTTTTGGGCTTTGGGTGGTGGGCTTTCTTGATTTTGGGCCATGGGCTTGGGCTTCGGGTTTCGGGCCTTGGGTTTGGGCTTCGGGTTTTGGGCTTCGATGGTTTTGGGCTTTGGGCCGAGAGGAGTGGTGGGCTGGATTTGGGCTTTTGGGCCGAGAGAATTGGTGGGCTGGATTTGGGCTTTTGGGCCGAGTTCGGTTTGGGCCGGGATTGGTTTGGGCCGAGGGTGCTGGGCTTTGATTGCGGGCCGATTTTGGTTTGGGCCGAGAGTGTTGGACTGGATTGGTGAGCTGGACTGGGCTGATTAAATGGACTAGAATGAACTGGATATGGGCCACGAATGGTTTGGACTGAAATCAAGCACTACTCGGGCCGTTTACTAGGATTGAATGGATTGTCTTATGATGGGTTTGATCTCTTTATTTTTATTGAGAAATTGATTTTTGAATGGAGTCATTGATTGTGAGTTTAATCTGAATATTAAGGATGATTTGGAAAGACTTATCACTAGGAAGGATGTCCCCCACAAACGGGTACTACGACCCTCGGGTACTACGACCTTAATGTGGGTTTTATCCATGAATAAACTAGGGCTTTTCTAAAATGGCCCACAGAAAGATGTGGGCCCGGCTAACCTAGTAAGTCCGGGTAACCTAGCTGGCTGTCTAAAGTTTCAAACCAACCCGGTTTGGGCTAGCCTTGGGATGAGCTCGAATTAATTTTCATTTAACCAGCTTTACCCAACAAATTGTATGACAGCAATGATAATGAATTCAAAAAGAGTACGTGAACAAATCTAATCGAGCGAAGTAAACAAACTGATGCTAGCAAGAATTGACCAAAGCATAAAACCGGTTATTTGAGTGATAATAACAGAAAATTAATGACCCAAAGCACAGAAAGATTAGAGCCTAAAGCTTTTAAGTCTTAATATGGTCAGAACCAATCTGAGTCAAAGTCAGTTCGATTCATTTCTTCTTTTTGAAGGTGCGGGTCAACATGTGAGAAAAAAAAGGGGCACCAACGTTCATCTCTGTACAGTAAAACGTGAGTGATGAGCTTGCTAGCATGACAATGAACTCATATAAACACAACGAAAAGCAGACTGTGGATCATGACATTAGTGCGCTTGCACATTACACGCTCAGCGAGATCAAGTTCAACATCCAGAGTAGGCACAATTTTGATTACCGATTCAGTCTAGTACTCAGTCATTTCTTCTCAAGCATGCACGAAGTTCAAATTTGTTTAAAACATTAAAGCGTCAAGCATACGCACTATAGCTCAAATTACCACAACACCAGATAACAGAGGTCATGAGCCCTTTTCAATTAGGGGATAAAATGTCAACTTACAGCACCGATGAATGTCGAGTACGGATCTTCAGAGAGCAGGACGGTCCTCAACGAACTGATGCTCACAGACCAAAAACACTCACAAACAAGGTTAGTATTAAGGGAGATACGAACACCAAGCGGATATCAGCAACTTATAGGCGACAGAAAAGAGCACCATCCCACGGGAGCTCGTGGATACTCTCTACTTTCAAATATTCACCACAGAGAATATACCTGTACTCGGTTATAGAACATTTTCCCATTTCAGAAACCTAGCAGGAGGGGAACGACTTGTTTTTACCCATGTCTGGCAAAGACGTTTTGAGACTTAAGTAAATACAGACCTTACCGAGTCGGCTCTGGAAGCGAGAAATACATAGAGACTCAACACGAAACCAAACAGAAGGGGGGTTAACCAAAATCAAGATGATCAGCGAATAACAAGATGATCAGTGAATAATAAGCAGAGGATATGCTGAATCATAGTGAAATAATAGAAACAGTAGTAAAAATCGGTGACTGGATGCGACCAGTCTAACCCGTCACAAAACAGAGAAAGGGGGGAAATAAACCATCACGGTCCCCATTCATCTTCTTAGTTGGGGCTAACAACACGAGTCATATCAAACGAAGGGTATACAAAGTCGCTACTATAGATACAAAGGATAAAGGGATTCGAAGCTCAACATAATCGAAATGTCATAAGCATGCCAGAGATAAGGCGCAATGTCCAGAGTAAACAGCACTTCAAAATTCAAGCTCGTATCTCAAACTGCCCTGTCAGTGGACTTCAAAATCCATATCGGGCTAGAGTTCAACAACCGATTTACGCAGAAAACGAAAAAAAGAAACGAAACCAGAGAAACAGAACCGGGGAAGGGATGACAGCTTACGTTCGGAATGATTACCGAAGCTGTATCTGCTTCCAGATGGTCGAATGAATGCAATAAGGGAAACACGAATGCAAAACGTAAACAAAGTTCTACATTCTCCTCCCACCCAGGGACATGCGAAACGAAAATTCGAAGCCCAGATTCTGGTGATTTTACAAGAAAACAAAACAAAAAGAGAAAGGTTGTCGAAAGAAACCGTGAGAATTGAAGAGAGTAAGGGTGGGGGTGCAAAAACACCTTGGTCAGGAGTCCAGATTTTACCTTAATCGGTTTCATGGTCAAAGGAATGCGACCAATCGACGAAACAGGGAGTGGGTTTTTCTTCTGAGCGGGTGGGTTTAGCAGGCTTCCGAATGGAAGAGTGACGGGTAGAGGACGGTGGGTTGTGTGGTGGTATTTCCCTTGGAGAGGATGGAGAAGGTAGGTGACAATGGTGGCGAGTCGGAGGTGGAAGAAGGCTTCGACGGTGACGAGAATCTCTTTCTCTGGTTCGAGTTCGTCGAGGAAGGTGAAGGAAGTTTTGATCGTCTCGGTTTTCAAATGGAATAAAACTGGGGATTGATGGATGGAAAAACCGTGCCTCTACTGTAGGGTTTTTAGAGAGTTTTATAATGTACACAAGTAAGACAGATGTCAAACTAGGGTTTATTAGGTGGTTATGGGCTTCATCTGATAATAGGTTGCAAAATAAGGAAACAGGCCCGACAAGATTTGGTCCAGGTGGGAGCAAGGCCTCATGGGCCGTTTTTGTAAAATAAAAAAAATGAGCTCAAGTTGCTCCCAAGATTCGAACCCACAACCTCTGGTGTACCCCTTGCATGCTTCCACCGGTTAAGCTATGACAGAATTCGATATATACATGAGAGAAATAATATAAGAGCTCTAATTCAAACGGTATAAACTCTAAAAAGGGATGGGTTTAAAACCGGATTGTTATTTGGAAATTCATTTTCGAAAAAATCGCGTTTCTATGAAATGCTTTGAAAAAGATTTTTTTTAAAAAAGATGGTTTTGTTTTAGCACGCACGCTAATATGTTTTTGAAAAAAGAAAGGCGACGACCCCTCTTATTATTTCGGAATTTGCTTTAGGGGGTGAGAATTTTTGGTGTCTACAGATGGCTCCCCTTGATTCAATTCTGCAAACCTTTGCATAATTGGATCAAGGTTGACGGGGCGCCAAAAATTCTCACTACGGTTTGTGATTTGATGGGATGCGATCGTGAGTGTATGAATGTGATTAAAAGTACGAGGACTTATGACGAGCCTCAGTTAGACATGTTGACATCTAACTATAGGACTCATGACAAGCCTATAATGCAATTGAAAGTACGAGGACTTATGACGAGCCTCAACTAGACCTCTTGATATCTAGCCATAGGACTTATGACGAGCCTATGATACTAACAATGTTTTGGTTTAGAGTGCACGAGGACTTAGGAGTGCCTCAACTGGACCTCTTGATATCCAGCCCTAGGGCTTATGACGAGCCTAGAATGCAAGTTCGGTACCATACTAGTAGCGCAATAGCTGTCTAGCAGGTGTAAAACGAAAGGCGACCGTACTAGTAGCGCAATAGCTGCCTAGCAGGTGTAAAATGAGAAGTCGACCGCACTAGTAGCGCAATAGCTGCCTAGCGGGTGTAAAACGAAAGGCGACCGTACTAGTAGCGCAATAGCTGTCTAGCAGGTGTAAAATGAAAAGTCGACCGCACTAGTAGCGCAATAGCTGTCTAGCAGGTGTAAAACGAAAGGCGACCGTACTAGTAGCGCAATAGCTGTCTAGCAGGTGTAAAACGAAAGGCGACCGTACTAGTAGCGCAATAGCTGCCTAGCAGGTGTAAAATGAAAGGCGACCGTACTAGTAGCGCAATAGCTGTCTAGCAGGTGTAAAACGAAAGGCGACCGTACTAGTAGCGCAATAGCTGTCTAGCAGGTGTAAAACGAAAGGCGACCGTACTAGTAGCGCAATAGCTGTCTAGCAGGTGTAAAACGAAAGGCGACCGTACTAGTAGCGCAATAGCTGTCTAGCAGGTGTAAAACGAAAGGCGACCGTACTAGTAGCGCAATAGCTGTCTAGCAGGTGTAAAACGAAAGGCGACCGTACTAGTAGCGCAATAGCTGCCTAGCAGGTGTAAAACGAAAGGCGACCGTACTAGTAGCGCAATAGCTGCTAGCAGGTGTAAAACGAAAGGCGACCGTACTAGTAGCGCAATAGCTGTCTAGCAGGTGTAAAACGAAAGGCGACCGTACTAGTAGCGCAATAGCTGTCTAGCAGGTGTAAAACGAAAGGCGACCGTACTAGTAGCGCAATAGCTGCCTAGCAGGTGTAAAACGAAAGGCGACCGTACTAGTAGCGCAATAGCTGCCTAGCAGGTGTAAAACGAAAGGCGACCGTACTAGTAGCGCAATAGCTGCCTAGCAGGTGTAAAACGAAAGGCGACCGTACTAGTAGCGCAATAGCTGTCTAGCAGGTGTAAAGCGAAAGGCGACCGTACTAGTAGCGCAATAGCTGTCTAGCAGGTGTAAAAAGAAAGGCGACCGTACTAGTAGCGCAATAGCTGCCTAGCAGGTGTAAAACGAAAGGCGACCGTACTAGTAGCGCAATAGCTGCCTAGCAGGTGTAAAACGAAAGGCGACCGTACTAGTAGCGCAATAGCTGTCTAGCAGGTGTAAAATGAGAGTCGACCGCACTAGTAGCGCAATAGCTGTCTAGCGGGTGTAAAGATGCGTCAGATAGTGAGCAAATTTTGTGGGTATATGCAGATGATATGTGATGTGAGGTGATTAACCAATGTATTAATTGAATTAAACTCCCTGTTCGTGGATGTAGGTTTTTGTGTGAGCAGACGGCTCCAGAGTTGTTTCAAATTTTGAGATGACTTTGGCATGTGGTGATGGCTCCGGTATGCACTGATGGCTCCGGTATGCACTGATGGCTGGTGTGCGATGGCTCTGGTATGCACCGATGGCTCCGGTATGCACTGATG